>JASFAT010003566.1:0-141400 GCA_031353405.1 Baronia brevicornis
GGGTAAGTCGGTGAGAAAATCCGATTTGGCCGAAAACAAGATGGCCGCCATAGAAGCCGAAATCGCCATTTATGAATCTATGCATTATCTCGATCACCAGTCTCAATATCGATCTGCTCGATTTGTTTCTCTAAAGGTATACATATGTACACAGACCACTCCAAGCATCAGCGAGTGTAATATTAGTAAATATATTTACTAGAATGGCTCAGTATCAGTGTCTAGTTAGAAAAGTGCGTGTGGTTGATATGTTCGTAATAAAGAATGAAATGTTATTTTGTTGAAAATGATATGAAATATTAATTAAAAGACACTTTATTTGCCCGAGATGGCTTAGATATTATTAGATTTAACGTGTATTATCAATATTTAGTTGTAAATGTCCTTGAATTATTAAAATGTAAAAAAATTTAGTAAAAGGTAAAGAAAGAAATTTGTTGTGAACACCTGTAACATTGATGATTATAAAATTGGTAATTCATGAAATTATACTAATGAACGTACGAAATTATTAATAATAAAATAAATATTCGTGTGCAAAGAACATGCACGAACATCAAATTTCTTTCTTTAGCACAATTTGGGTAAATATAATATACACAGGAAAGTATAATTATAAAATGGTTATAAATTCTACAGGCACAATTGTTAAGAAAATTATAAAAACTATGCTATAATCAATATAAGTTACTATTGTATAACGATGTATGTGTAAATTATCAAAATTCATCTTTCACTTATACAAACATATAATACATATTCTTGCTGGTAAGATTTATGTCATAATAATATTAGTCTTTCTTAGTTGTAATAATACATTTTAATATTTTCACAAATATTTTCTACTATTTTTTAATACAATATGTAAGCTTTAATGAAAGTAATACAATAAAAAATAAATCATTTTCATTAAGTTTTTCAGCATATAATTTCACTTCGAATGTCAATTTCGCATACACACTTATTTGAAATTCTAGCCCGTCGTGAACCATTTCTAAAGAACATCGCATTTGAATACTGAAAATATATCTCTGTATTCTGATTCTTTCCAAGGAGCTCCTAAATCTGTGCTGTGTAGGATTTATAAAGAATAAGAGCTTTGTAACTTAGAAGTAGATAATAAATGCATGTTTAGCATTTATTATCTACTTCTAAGTTACAAAGCTCTTATTCTTTATAAATCCTACACAGCACAGATTTAGGATAGGGATAATGACAATGTTGCTTTAGATTTGCGCAACCAGTGAGCAAACGTAATTAATTTGTTTTATTGTGCTTAAGATTACATAAATTACTGAATTCATTATGTATTTTATTATTGGCTACAATCCATTGCGAACATACAAACGCAGCCTTCGCTATTACAAGTGATTTTACGTGTTATGTATTTATATATACAATGAACCAGGCTTATTAATGCTAAATGTATCGATGTCTATTATTATTAGCAAAAAATAATATAAAGTTTGCAAATGTTAAAAATTAGTGTGTAATTTGATGTGTTATCTATGGAATATGACATTATTCAATGCAAAATTGTTAAGTAATATATACTTAAAATAATAATACCTCTAATTATAAAGATATGTTGTAAAAACCGTATGTATCAATATAATTTTCCTATTTATATATATATATATATATATATATATATATATATATATATATATATATATATATATATATATATATATATATATATATATATATATATATATATATATATATATATATATATATATATATATATATATATATATATATATATATATATATATATAAATATATAAATTAATGAACAGGCAACCCTTCCCATCCACGAGTGATACGTTTAGGTACTTATTAGAAGAAATAATTTAAAGGTATTTTATAATTTTCATGTTACCAAATTTACTCTGAAACTGTGCTGAACTCGTTAGTCTTTACTATAAATGAATCAATTCCAAGTGTAAAACAGGACCTATTAACATAGGTTATTATGAGGATACAAAGAATTTTATAGTCGTTTGTTGTAAATGTCAGTTTTAATTAATCTATTTTACAAAAAATGTTTAATAAATATCTTTATAAATACGTATGTTTCTTATTTAGTTAAAAGGGTTAATGTTTATGCTACGTGAGATAATATTTAAAATATTCTTATAGTAAGTTTGTCATCAATATACTTATATTGCCTATGTGTATTTGATGACTTAAATGAGTTTGCGGTGATATTACTGCTTGCCGGTCGCCTACAGGTATTGATTCCGTTTGAGTTTCATGACAATTTGCATTGGGCAAGCGTAATAATAACCATTTGTCCAGGAATGCAAAAAAAGCACGCTGAAATATAAGACAAAATGTATTCCACCCTGCTTGAATTATCATCGGAACTATGTCAAATTCAACGGCGCAGCACTCTCTTGCTATTAACATGACCTAATATGCGAGATCCATTTTCAGTAGTTCTCAAGCGCCCACTTTTAAAATTCCCTTAATTTTATATTCTCTGCTCACTGAAGAGTTCTTTTAATAGGGCAATGTAGATTTAATATAGAATCGGTTTATCTTTATGAAAACAAAAGTATATAATTGTTTAATTTAGCATATGCTCTGCTGTCTTGATCTTTATTAACATTGCCCAAGCTTAAGACGACGACCTAATTGACTCAATGGCGAAGTTATCGCTTTTGAATAATGATTTTTGCCTTCAGATATAGTATAGTGTAAATTGCGAAAAAATTCATATGCTGACGAATACTAAACAGATATATGAAATCTGACAATTCTTGATGAGGAGAGTAGTGAATTGATGCGTTCTTCACTGCAGCAATCTTCGAGACTTGTTTTTATAACGCGATAAAGATATAATAAAAGCTATACAATGTATTCATAATAAAACGCTCCATACTCCTAAATTTTTAAAAAATAATTATATATAGATTTTCACACACTACAACTCGGGTTGAATTTTGTTTATCAAGGATCATAATCATGACATAAACTAGCTGTCCGTAATAGAAACATAAAAGAGTATAAAAATTGAATAACATCTCTAGTATTTAAAAAAAAAACATTTACACTGCACGGAAGGTTAATCTTATATAATTAAAAACTACAATATAAAACACCAACAAACATGGAGTTGTCGTATTAGTGAGGGAAGGATTCCTCAACAAAGGAAAAATTTGTTTCCTTCCAAACAACGTTGTTTATTTGTTGTTAAATTATTTTCCCTGTCTTTGTCGTGAATAAATTCTTTAATGGCATCAAAATAGAGAGTTTCACTATCTACAAACAAACAATTTCACTTTCGTAAAAGAAGAACCAATTGGCTCAGTGGCGAGGCCCTCCGCCCGCGGAGTCAATGGTTGCTGAATCAATCCCCGCATCGGAATAAATATATGTATGGATTACAAATATTTAATCCGAGTCTGGTAACGCCACCAATCCGCATTGGACAAGCATCACGCTTGTCTAATGCGGATTGGTTAACGTCCATTCCTCCAGAAATAGAGAGGGCCTGTGCTCATCGGTAGGATCATATATGGGCTGTTAAAAAAAGGAACAATTTATGTGATAAATAAAATATTTTAATGGTAGGTATCACTATATTGATGTATGGTCATCTTCTTGATCATATGGCTGGCAACTATTGAATAAGATTTCCTGAGGGACACCACATAACTCTTCGAGTTAGTGGCAAACACCTGGCCAGAGGACTGACAGAGTCACTGAAGATGCATGGATTTTTTGGTATAAATTTGTTTAATTTTTTTGACAAAATCTAAACATTATAAGACTGACGACTATTTTTAGCTTAAAAGCATTCCATTTATTCATCCATTTATTTACTTTGCGTTAATGACTGCGTGAAAGTAAGACACAAAATCTCAAACAGCGATGTTTCCGAACCGATACGACATTGGAACCCTCAAAAAATAAGTCCACATTTATTTTAAAGGCTGGCAACGCTCGTGCACCTTCTATAGCACTGCGGATGTCTATGGGCAGCATTGATTTCTTTTCATCACAGCAACCTACTCGTATGCCTTCCTATCCCTTAAAAAACCCTTTTCTAAAATGTATATAAATATGTGATGTGATGTAAAATATAAATGTGATGTTAAAGAGGCGAGCTTAAGTATAAATGTTGAAAATAAAGTAGTCATATGTCACAAGGTAACAACATTCGTCACGTTGTTAATTAGAAGCCTTTTCTCATTTCTTATGAGAACCTATGTAGTTTAGTCATCCACTACCTTGAATCAATCGGATGTGAGAGTTTGCATTGTTATATATAGTATATATAATTTTTTTAATAAGACGTATTTGTGAGTAGAACTAAGTTGAGGATATATGTTAGTTTCCAAGTCAGACTCGTTAATTAAGCTTTCCTTTCATCTCCAGAGTGTAAAAAGCTATCTTTCAATAAATTAATGACTACCTAATTAATTTAGTGATGACGCTATCGCTTGTTGCGTCAAAGGTCATGGGTTCAAATTCAAACCGCCTAGGATAAGTCTGGTGGATTAATAATGTCCATTCTTCCATAAATGGAAAAACCCGAGCCCAGTAGGGAGACATAGATGAGCTATGAAAAAATTTAACATGCTGATGTCCATTCCTCCGAAAATATAGGTCGGCTTGACCGGAGAAAAACAGCACAACCGCACAGAATATCAGCGTTAAGTGGTAGTATTTCCTATCTCCTTCCTTTATTTTCTTTTCCTCACCTCTCATTACTTCGTTCTTTCTTCCTTCCTTCCGTTATTCACATCTTTACAATAAGGTTTATGGGCGGTGACAGTTGCTTTTCCCCATATCGAATGCCGTTTACTACTAAAAGTCAATGAAATCTAGACAGTTAGAGGTAATTTTCTAAAGATTTAAGTGACTATCTTCAAAAGAGTATAAATTACACTTCAACCCAAAGTATGTTTACAAAGAACGTTTATCATACGTATAATGCTTTTAATCCGTTCTACGGCGCTTTAAATAATTTATGGACCCTGACATGGACCTGGACATATATTTCATATATAATATTAGACATAAAAGGCGCGCGTTTTAAGTTAATGTACTGAAACTGAGTACAAAAAATATTGATATAATAGATACGTTATTGTCTACATCGTATATATATATATATATATATATATATATATATATATATATATATATATATATATATATATATATATATATATATATCATATATATTGTGGTTATATATTATCTTTTATATTAGTCGGTCATTCTGTTAACGTCTAACCGATATGGCGAGACTAATAAAAAGGTATATGATTTTTGTTACTTGCTGTAAAGTCAGTCCTTTTTCGTTTTTGAAGTAAAAAGTTGATATATTATACAAACTTTAAAAAATTTCCAATTTTGGTTTTTATAAATTTTAAGTGGATGCACATTGATTGAAGTTCTTTTCACATGACATGTACAGACAGCCAATTAAACTGCTATTTATATTGAGATGCTTTGACTGAATTATTGCGCTGTAAATATTATATTTAAACATGTTACCCGCTTACAATTATTTTATAAATATTGTGTAAATAAGATTTACCAATTATAAAAAGAAAAATAAACAAAACCCGTCCGTCTGGGGCAGGCATATCCTTTGTGATTCGCCATCTTCCAGACCCTGTTATCTTTACATGCACTGATCATTGTTGATAGTGAATTAAAAATAGCTTGGGACAACAGGGTAACTGAAGGTGATAGTGAGAATTTCATTTTTATAAGCTCGTTTTTTTATTATTCTAGGTAAAACAGAAATATTTTTTTGTTTTCTACTTTATTTGATTTAATTACACGTTTTATTATTACAGTAAAATGAGTAATTGGCTCAATGACTACTGGTATATGGTATGTCGCAAATAAGAGTACGGTAAAATATTAATATAACTAGTGACAACTTCATCTAACAACCTTTGGAAAAATAAAGGTTATAGTCCCATAGTTTTTCCTAGGGTGGTAAGATGCATAGATTTCTTATGATGAGTTTGGCCCAACGCGGTAAGCTTGTGTTTTTAATTAGCAAATGCACCAGAATCACAAATAACTAGGTCTTATCAAATTACTAGTTTCACATAACTTTTCCTATTGTGTTACTTATTGCTTGATCGACGCGTCTGTCGGCAGTTGTGACAATATAGATTTTCCAAATATTTTTCACCAACTTTCTTTTGTCTTCTGCGAAGATGATCGACGCCTATTAACGAATAAACAAAGACGTGTATGAGAAATTTAAAATCCATCGCTGGGTTTTTATTGTATTTTTCTTCGGTTGCCAATCGATATAACATCGCGATGGTCATTTACGTAATTATCGCATTTCGTAAGTTGAATGGATGATCTAATTATATTTCACCCCACTTCTAAAATATCAAAAACTAATATTTTTAAACTTAGTGGGAATAGCGTATTATATTGCTATAATATATTACGTATATAGTTAAATAATTCTACACACACATACACTCAGCCATACCGTACCACCTATTCATACACCAAACGCAAACAACAAAAAAAAATTAAGTGAAAAGCCTGCTTTTTGTAATGATCAACGTTTTTTATTAAATTTTAATTATGTTTGTATAAAAAAAAAAATTAATTACGTTGACATAAATATATCCAAAATATTTTTTTAATATTACCTTTTCTTTCCCCTTTCCTTTCCCTAACACTATAATTTATGCGAATTTCTTTCCTTCTCAAAGGTGGGCAAGACCATCCTCAAGAAATAAAGGAATCTGCATAAATTATAGTGTTGCAAATTTCCATTAAACTAATGTTCTTATCATCAGATAATCTGGGTCTTCATTTACTCCTTTTCCATTCAAAAGTAAATGTGAATTACCAAAAACAAACTAATAGCACTGTCATTGTATCAGCCAACCTTATTTATAGATCTGAGTGTTGCAAATGAAGATAACAAGAGTCTCTCACATGCTCGACATCTGAGCTGGATTCTCGCCTTCAATTGCTTCACGGTCAATGCGCGATGCGCAATGAATAGACAGACAGTCTGTTAACACCCTAGTGAAATATAATGACTACTCCTACGGACAAAATTTTAGTGATTGTGGATCTGTAGGTGTTTATTTAAAATTAAAACATGTTCTATTCGATGATTTCAGCTGCGATTTGAGTATGTTCAGCACAAATATTGTAGCTTTCAATAGCATCCGTTATCTTTTCACTTCGCGTTTTAATTGTTAAAAAGAAACAGTCCACAGCACAGCCTTTTTCTTATTGATTCAATCTGTTTGATTATTTCTTTAATTTCGCTTTGCTTATTATTGAATTGAATATAATATTAATTTAATGTGTCAACACATTTAACTGCACGCATATAAAAAAACTGGCATTTAAACCTTCGCTTGAAGTACTAAAGTTTGACGGTTAAGGTGAAAAAAAGGAATTCTTCTCTTTCCATCTCGCTTTATTTACTCTTATATCCATCTGTATTATTAAATATATCATTACTACAGCCATAACAGCTGGACATTAGTCCCTCTGGATTAAGGGGTGTTACTATATTTCTCATGCTTGGGGGATGCTTGAAGTTGTTTCCTTCTCAATGGTGGGCAAGACATCTGCATAAATCGTAATGTTGCAAATGTCCATTTAACGTATTATATATATAACGTTATTACTTACCATCCAGATAATCTGCGTCCTTATTTAGTCCTTTTCCATAGAAAACAAAAGTAAATATGAATTACCAAAAAGAAATTAATAGTACTGTAATTGTATCAGCCAACCTTTTTTATAAATCTGAGTATTGCAAATGAAGATAACAAGCCTCTCGAGTACTTCAAATCTTATTGTTTTGAATTTTTATTAGTTATTAATGGAGTCAGGCGTTACTTTGCGGAAATCCATCACTATATGAGCAGTCAAAAGTTTTAATTAGCTATGATCCGCGGCAAGCAAAACAATAACAGAAAATTAATAATGTGTGTTTTTCTATTGGGTTAAGTGGATTTATTTGGAACTTAAACCAAAAATCGGCCATCAATTCTCCACCCACCAACCTCTATACATAACACCAAACACACAGTATCACTTTTCCATCTTGTAAACGATACGTGTTTCGCCCCAACACGAGGCATCTTCAGGTATAGTAGACTCTACGGAAGAAAATCGAAAAGTCAAAGAGTCCGACTTTTCGGTTGTCTTCCGTTTTTGACTGTCCATATATTTTTATCAATATCGCTCATCTTGTGCGAAACCCGCGGTTAAAATTGAATTTTAGTACGGCGCACTTTTCCCGAAACGCGCTTGTCTTTTCACGCACCGCAACTCTATCAACATCGGAACCAGCTACCTTAAGCGATGTTTCCAAACCGAATTTTTTTATACATTGGAACCTTCAAAAACCAAAGCTATACATATCTCAAAGGCCGGCAATCACTCTGTAATACCTATGATGTTGTAGATGTCAATGACAATGACAATTAATTGCCTCCCTATCTCAAAAAGAAATTAAGGTAACCTTATGCTGAAACCTAGACAGTAGATTTACAAAAATATTGTATATCTTAAAACATAATTTAGGTTTAGGTAAATGTTTTGCTGAAAACATGAAAGAGAAAAGCTTTATCAAACTTTCTTATATAAATTATGAAACAAGATAAAATAATAATTATAAAGTAATTTTTAGCCCTTTGAAAGAATGTTTACTCAGTTCAAACTTCGAAAGATTAACCTTAATTAAATAAAATTCGATGTAAGACTGTTGTAATTTTTTCTGAGTAATTTTAAAGGCTTAAATATTTAAGTTTCACATTAAAAAGCCGATTAGAAGGAATTTATTATACAATTTCTTGTTTCCTGTAACTAACTAACAGAACAGTAACAGAACTAATTTAAAAAAAAAAGTTCTGTATTTCATAGACATTTCACTAGATTTTTCCATTTTGCGTAAAATTCCACACATTTTCACTTCACTATTGTTTTTCATTGAGATTGTTACTACACTATATTGTTCATTGAGAATTAATTATTCGATAAGGAAACGTGTTAACACTTTTTTTGAAAGCTCATATATGTTGCACTGCACTGGACATTAGACCTTCCCGCTTCTAAAAGAATAGACACTCTCCCACCACTTGAAAAAGGCGTTGGTAGAGCACCCAGACTCGGAATAAATATTTATAGGCCATGCATAATGTATCGGACCTTCGATCATTGACTCCAAAAACGGTAACTTCACCACTGAACCAATTGCGTCTCGTCAACATGACATAATTAAAATATGTGAAATTAAAATGTGTGAAACTTTGTGTTAAACGCGATTATTAACCACATGTATATATAGTATAGAACACCTCACATGTTTCCAACTAATGGAACGAAACTTCGAGCTGTAATGGTTCCAATGAAGAAGCTTTTACTCGTACTTCATATTGATTTAAACTTTCTTTTTACAATATGCCCAACGAACAACACACCCAACGAAACTGTTCGCCATTACATCATATCAATTTTAAAAGCAATAACTTGAGATATTTGGAACTCAGATGTAAAGCTGTGTAGTGGTTTTTTATTCTATTACAGACTTATTTCTATTTTTGTATGAGATAGAAAGGCAAACGAGCAGGCGTGTCACCTGATGGAAAGCAATCAATGCCGCCCATAGATTTTCGCAGCGCCAAAAGCAGTGCGGAAGCGTTGCCAACTTTTAAGGAAAGTTTCATTATGAAAGTGGGTTGGGTCACCGGAGCTCGACCACTCACCATACGAAACGCGGTAAGTAAGCTACCACTCAAACGTCGGTTTTCTGCGGGAGTCGGTCTTCTTCAAATATTATGCCATTCTTGACAAAGTATTTGTCTGCAGTATGGCTTATACTAGAATTATTTATTATAAGTGCCATTAAAACATGTATGTATACCTTGTGGATAAAAATTGTACCTCTAAACAACCTCTAAAAAACAATATTTGTAGTTACTATTCTCATGCAGTCAACAAACCTAAAATATACAATATAAAAAAGATACAATTAAGCACATTATTCAGTTAGGGAAACATCCGCCATTACCAAATTTGGGTCGTCATGAATTCAAGTCATCATAGTCATAATTAGGTTTTCTGTTCCCATTTTGAAAGAAATTGCTTTTAACTATAATAATATCGAAGTCCGAATATCGAAAAACTAAAATGTGGAATCTATAAGAAAGACGGAGAGTGAACAAATTTTATACTGTATTTTATAGTACGAGAAAATTATCCTTTTAAAGTAAGCCCTTATTGAATACACAGGAAGACACTGAAATGATCGGGTTTTGAGCACTTTGGATTGAGTTAAAATGATTATAAACATTTTTATCGAATTTTCGAAACTAAAAAATCATTGTGTTTTTGAATTATTCTCCGTACAGTTTTGATCTGAGCCCTATTGACTGGAGACTGGAAGATTCATTACGTGGTTAGCAGTTTGAAGACTCTGAAATAACAATAAACAAGCTTACAAATAGGTCATTTTGTCAACGTCAACCTCAGACTAGAATCACTAATTTAATTATCGGTTTGAACAAATGCAATAACAGATAAATTGAGATTGAGAACACTGAAAAATAGTAAAAAGGATTAATTTATATTACGTGTTACTTTTTAATTCCCGATCATAACAGTGCATTTCTCACCAATCATTCATTTATTCAAATTCATTTCATTACTATGAATCGGTTGCAATATATTCATAAAACGTTGCAACACCTTAGTTAGCATTTACATAGTTACATATTTTCTAATAATCATAAAACTTGAGGTGTTTTAGCTGTAAGAAAACTTTTCTTTAAACTACTATTCAATGGATATTGGATATGCTCTTATACAAAAAGCATTTTTATAATCGTTACTGTGAATATTTATGAGACGATTAACACTGGACATCTTATTCAATCGCTTTGCTCTTATGACTAGCCTTTGTCCGCGGCTTCACTCGCGTGGAATTTGGTCTGCCACATTAAGTTTCGTGACAGATCATTTTAAATAAATATATATTTTTTTTACTTAATTTATGCTTCACAATTTTGGTCATAGTGGCTTCCACATAAAAGGTGATATATGCTGTCGCGGACTTTTATTTAGAACTATTCAAGACAAACAATCCTACGGTACATCATCTTTGTGTAACTCTAATGGTTTAGGCAGCGTACGCCAAGATAGCTCTCAGAGGCCAGATTTTTTTCTGACTTAATTGTATCGTTATATTACGACGAAAATTAAATAACATTACTACAAATTGTAGCCTATATGTTATTCCCATGTATAACCTATATTACTGTAAAGTTTCATCCATATCCGTCTAGTAGTTTTTTCGTGAAAGAGTAACAAACATACAAACTTTCGCATTTATAATATTAGTAGGAAAAGTCGGAAGTAGTATAGGATATTCAACTGTATCTCTCGTTTCTTAGAAAATATAATACATATGTTTAAAATATTAATAATAAAATCCATGCTATTTTAATATTTTTATTACATCAATAAAAAAAAAAAACATTTACCAATATATCGAAGAAAACATTGGATCCTGTACTATTTGCCAAATTAACCCTATTGTGAAATATTATCGTAGGTGTGAATTTCGATCCCTCGTATATACGCTTTTCTGAAGTAATAATGATGGAGGTTGAGTATTTGCGTAACGAGATTTAACGTAAGGCTTTTTCTTTTTTCGTCATCGTGAATAATGTAGATGTTTTTTAAATAAATGTGTTTACATATACAGACACAACCTTAAAAATTATGTAAATTATATATACATTAATAAGTTTTATTATTTTATAAGGTTCAATAGCCTCAATAAAGAATTAATTGGTTTAGTGTTGAGGCTACCGCTTTTGAAGTGAAAAGTAGCGGGTTTATTTCGTTGGTTTTATGGGGATGACTTTCGTCTCAGTTATTTTTATTCCTAGTTAATTAAGACCATTAAATACAAAAAAGTCTTCTGTTCAATGAGTTTCGTTGAACGTAATGTATTACATCGCTTTATGTTCTTTACTCAATTGCGCTTTAAAAATATTTCGCATTATTAACGTTACAAATAACAGTAATTTTAAGAACTCCGGGACTAAATTTCACTTCCATCTTCCTTAAATCAAACGCATTTGTTTAAAGTATTATATTTCATTTCTATAACTGAAATATACATATATTATAAGATATTAATAATAAAATAATATTCTTTTTTATTTAATTATAGAAAACAATCAATCAAAACGTGATCATAATTTCAATCATTAAGGGTAAAATTCTCATTTGCATGCACGGGCATTTCTTTCAAATTCCTTTCACTTCTGTAAAACATAGATTTAGGAATCTCGACAACAATTTAGGTGTCGAAGCTCATTTATTGGTATTTACTTCCATAGTAGTCTCGTACGACAACCACGGACAAATTGAACAACTTTATTCTACACCGGGAATCTTAAAGCAGGGTAAAATTTTTGTTTATTATAAACGAATTTACTCATTATAATTTTTGTTATAAAGCCGGTCAGGGCAAAATGAAAGTAGGTACTTTATACTTGACTGACGTATAATTTCCGCTTCGCCGCCTACCTATCGTACTCTAATAATCAACAAGCTTTCCCTAGATATTAGAAGGAGACAGTCTAGTAAGTAATAGTAAAGCATATGAAAAGTTTTACAATGAAAAATAAACCAACTTCATGGGTGTATGTCTCTGATTATGTATTTTATTTTTTTCGCTTCAACCGTCAATCCCTTCTACAAGGGTGCATACTATTGCACAACTATCGAGAATCTGACAATTGATTTATGGCGGTTTATAGGGTACATACATGGTTCTAAATCAGTAACGGGCTAGATAACTGGATCTGGGGTCTACAATCCTAGTGGATATAGTATCAAATTGTGACTGAGAACAATACCTTGCGTAGGTGACGCTTACATCCTCATGTGAATTGGTATCAAACTTTGAATGATGATGGTGATAAAATTTTAACTGCTAATATAATGATGATTTCGTATAAATTTGAGTAAATATTATTTCATATTTTTAAGATAATTCATTGATTTGAATATGCTTAATATTACTTTGATACGCATACGTGTGATGACATTGATACGGACACACACACACACACATATTATATATATATATATATATATATACAATAAAATAAAATTAAAAACAACTTAATCATGTAATAAATTCATCACAATCAAAAGAACAAGTTCCTGTTTGCATACTTAAAATTAGATTTTTGTATTTTTTTAAACATATTTATAGTCACGAAGAGAAGGTGGCAAGTTGTTCCAACAGTTAGTTGCGGTGTATTTAAAGCTACCACTAATAATCTGGGACATCAATTTCAACCACTTTTAAGTGAATGCTCAAATGAATAAAATGTAATCATAAGGACAAAAAACGTTAATTATTATTAGGTTTAATATCGATTTTCAATTTTATATACTTTTACGAATTTAACTTTAGTTAAAATCTGAAATGAAAAAATGGATCCGTAAGCAAAGTGTCAGTTATTAATAGGTGACATTAAAACTTCAATTCTTTTTTCTTCTATTGGAGATTTCAAATATACAACTCTGTAAAGTAAGAAAGATTAAAAACTGTTAAGCAGAAAGTACATTTGAAAAGCTTTTAAAAGTTGAGGATGACTATCAAAATACCGCAAAAGTAATGCCCAGGAGATAACTGTTAAAGTTTATGGATCTTATTTGAATTTATAAAAAATATAGTATTTTTATGTAAGATGTAGGCAATCGAGAAATCGGGTCACTGGATTGATAGTAAGTAATCACCGCCACCATCCAAGACATTTGCCAACTTAAGATAAGGATATGAATACCTAATGGGAGGGGACGAACGTGCTTAAGGAAGGGAAAAAGAGTTCAACCTTCAGATTCCTGTACGCACTGTATGAAACGCGCAAAAAAAACTGTTATCGCATAACGTCCATATTACGCAAAAATATATTTGTTTAGCTTATTTCCAATACAAATATAGTAAAAATAATAATCTCTCAGACGGCAAATGTGATGTCTATTAAATGGTATTGGAACGGTAACTGTTCAATATAACGCCATGCGCTACATGACAGGTAAAATGTGCAAGACATTCAAATTCAATTTTATACTCTTTCAAAGTTTATTGAATGGAAATTTATTGTTTATGAAAGTAATATTAGAAATAAGATTGAAGTATATAAATGAAATGGAAGTTTAAAAAAACTTGTACATTTAATTTTTTTCAATAAAAAAATATATAAAAATTTTTCTGTAAAAAATAAGGTTTATTAAAATTGTCCAGTTACCTGCTTAAAATATATCAATAGAAACACAAAAATTAAAATATACGTATTTGGATAACATAAAAATAATGCTCACAAACACCGCAAACAATGCGTCCGCGGAAACACTATACACTAACAGAAAACTGAGATCATATTATCACACTTTGGTGAAAAACGTAAGACTCACCCTCCAATTTCCTTTCTCTTCATCCCATTTCTATTTCGAAGAAGTTTCAGAAAAAGCGCACCGTACAGGATCGTTACTCATCCAGGTGGTGGGGATAACACTTTACCCTGGTTTTCCAGGTGACCTCCTTGGACTGTAGTAAATTTTTCCCATCATGTGACTCTTTGGCGCGTTTAACGTGACTCCGCACCCGGGATTCCATGCAGCAGGTGTGACCCTATTATTTTCGTAATATCCTATGAAGATCTATAGTTATTTCAGAAACATGTTACGGCAAGGTTTAATTATAATTAATTACGCGTCGTTAGCATTCCTTTTGATACTAATTATCGTATGTTGTTCCTATATATAGTGTTTAATTGGATTGTTTTATAACTACAAATATACGTCATATATTAACACCTTCAATAGACAAAAAAATGACTAGACAAAGTCCTCTCTCCGCTTGACGGTTTTGCTCATTATCACCACCTAGGGGAAAAAGGCTAATCACAGTGGAGCCTGTTGTTACATATCGGTAACCCTTAACGAAATGTAGGTAATAGATTCATTGTGTTAAGGGATCTAAAAGATAAACATTATTTATTAAACATAGTATTTTCTCTTTTTGTACGGAAAGACACAACATCAAAATTTTATCTAATTTTTTATTCATATGTACTTTTTGTTCGTATGCCATAACGACAGATCAATTAATTATCCGTAACTCACAGGAAATATAAAAATGTAATAACTTTTTTCAATGAAATGTACATTATTTTAAAAGCAATTTTCTACGAGATTTATTAGATCTCATACTGATACTGCCTGAGAGTTATTTGAAAGTGGCAGCGGAGTGAACGTGTTAATAATTAGCCTTGATCTTTGGATGGTTATACTGCCGTCAGTCGGGCGTCAGGTTAATTTATTGCACCTTATATTATAATACTTGCAATGCGTGAATGCTGAACGTAAGATATTCTTACCATTAGGCGAAGCGGCCTTTACAATTGTGGCAGACGTAAGAAATAAAATTTATTATAAATTTAATTGGATATTTTATTGAATATATATTGCATTGCAATATACATTAACTATTATAGGGGCTCTATGTATACAAAAATATATACACAAATGGATACATTATCACCATGCAGTGGATCGTGATCCACCACTGCTGCTGCCTATGAAATTCTCCAGCACTGAAAGCAATATATATATATATATATATATATATATATATATATATATATATATATAATATATATATATATATATATATATATATATATATATATATATATATATATATATATATGCAGTAAAAATATGAATAATAGGAGGGAATAAAGAAAATATTAGGAGAAGAAAATAAAAAGAGGAATATGGAATTGTACCTCTGGAATCCGGCACTAAAATTCTACCAGTTGCTGCCGATATTCTGTGAAGATATGGTAGTTTCTTGAGCCGGCCCATTCGTGCTACCATTGCTCTACCACCATTGAATATTCATCACACTACAATTCACCATTATTTAATTTAATAAATAATGGTGTTCACTGGATCATTTATAATTATAAATGATCCAGTGAACTTCGTTTCACCTACAATTTATTTAATTCTAATTAACAAAAAATCTAATATGGTAGGCTTATCTTCTCCTGATATATTAATACGGTATGCAAAACTTTCAAAATCGCACAAAAGAAACGACAGTTTTTTATAACAACACGTCCGTTAGACTATAAAGCTGCCACGAACGCCCTTTATTGAAAGTAATTGAAACTAAAGGAAGATAAAGATTTTTTTTATTTTTCAAGTTTCTTTTGTTTTCCATATTTTTTTATTCGTAAACTTTCCCTGTATTATAGCGAACAAAATAAACAAAAACTATTCCAAACTATTTTTTGAGTAATATTGTAAATAATTTCCAACTTTCAAGTAGGCGATTCGTTGTCTTAAGTACGGAGAACTACACTTTTCACATTACTTGAGATTTCAAATGTAACTATTACTGTGATTTTGTGAGAGAGAACACCCCCCGGCTAGATGGTGCGACGATCTGCGCAGGGCGGCTGACAGAAACTGGATGCGTGTAGCCGAAGATCGGACTAGATGGCGCTCCATGGGGGAGGTCTATGTCCAGAAGTGGACTGCCGCAGGCTATTGTTGACTTAAGATTAAAAACAACTAATAACTTGTGACATTGACTGAAGAAGTTACTAGAGGTAATAAAAAGAATCCAAAAACATAAACTTTCTTATTTTTTCCTTTAGTCTGAATTCAATGTTAAAAATTTTAGAAACCTAGTCAAAAAGGGATAGTAAAACAAGTACAAAAAAGCTTTTTAAATATAACTTTAACTCGAATAACTAACAATTTTCTAATCAATTCATGTGATTAATGGACTATTTTTATAATTTACAATTGTCATTATAACTGATTTTTAATATCGTAAACTATAAAACTTAGACCAATTTATGAAAGGAAGTTTATGAATAGTCTATCAATAAAATTTGAATTATTGGATCCATAAAGAAGTAAACAGTAGATTTTTTTAAAGGGATAGGAAGGCAAACGAGCAGGCATATCACCTGATGGAAAACAATCATAGAAATAAAAATAGTGCAATTTTGATATTATATATACATAATACAATTTTAAACAAATTTAACTTTACAATCATCAGTACCCAGTATCAGTCCTCCGCTAAACATAGGCCTCAAGCGAAATAGAAGAGTCTTACTTTAATTTCTTCGCTTAAATGGATCGGGGATCGCAGATTGGTTTTAATTTCAGGTGGACGCTGCTGCCCATTTGTTGATATTTGCTCCCGTAGTCGTCTCTTACAATAAACATGAGAACAAATGGAGTGATCTGATTCTATGATGTAAATTCCAGAGCAAATTACGAAGCACAAAAAATTATCTTACCAAATTAGTCACTTAAATAATTTTCGTAAATTCCAAGTAAGAAACTAGATAAACCTGAAACTAAGGTAAGCTAACATCGCTATGCATAAGCTGATTGGTAATTTGACCTTTTTTCTTGGCAGTATATTTGACGGTTTATTATTATATAATATATAACCTTCTTTAGGGCGCCTCTGTAAAATAGAAATATTTTTAGGAGGATAAGGAAAATATATTAATATTATGTTAGTATAACTACAAAATTAAACTTACTCTTATCAAAAAATTAAAATGATATTATGTCAAACTTGTCTTTTGTCTTATATTTTACTTAAATAAAAATGACTATTCAGTGGAATTTAAATTTTACTAATAAGAGGATTTTTTTTTTGGAATTTCTTAGTGAAAAAAATGTTTTAAAGCTATATTGGCACTTTTTTTCTCTTTTGAGCTAAATTTAAAATTTTAAAAATTCAGCGTAGCATAATAAATGTTTTCCTAGCCAATTCGACAACGCCGATTCTCTTCAGATGAATCACAGCACAGCAAAGTATGCAGGATTTAAATACTTTAAGTTAATGTGCACAATACACCCATTTTCCCCAAATTCTTCTTTATCAAATGGCAAAAGCTTTATCTTTAATCTTCTTTAGTAAAAGAAACGATACCTCGCTATTTCTTCTTTCCTCTTTATTAAAGATTAATAAATATTTTTAAAAATTGGAATATGAATTATTTTTATATTATATATATGCGTTAATAAATCACGCAAGGACATAAACTTAAGTGACAAAATAATTCATGTAAGGATTTCTTAGCTACATATAACTATTGCTTGGAAGCACCAGAATGTTCGAACAATCGTTCGTTACTCGAGCGCTCTGATCCTTATATGTAGTTAAAACTTTGCTGCAGTTTGGTCAACTACACGGTAACTTTCCAATATATGAGTTTGAATCCCATTTAATACTCTGAAATGCTATTCGTAAGTATCATTTGTGCGCAATAGACTTGCTTATGGTATGGTAATAGTGGTCTATGTAGAACATTGTGGTAAAATAAAACATATGTAATTTTATATTCATTTCACCACAATCAACGTTCGAATACCACCCATCCTTTTAGCTGAAAAAGATAAATGAAATTAATAATCAATTCAATTAATAAATACGACAACTTAAAAGAAAATCGTGACGATTTGAACATCGACAGGAAACATAAGTAAAACGCGACGAAATTCATTGTACAGCGACGCGATTCATATTATATATAGAATCCTCTACAACGATCTTTGTAAAATGTAAGAGATAATTATAAAAACGTATTCACGACCGGTAGTGCTTTGTATACGATGACCTCTGTACAGGTTGGCGGAGTTTTAGTGGTTCAGTTTTACCATATTTTAATTTATGTACGTTTTACTCATGCTTACAATAAACATAAGTTATTACGTAATAAATTGCTCTTTGTACATTATCTATAATGAATGTACCACTTGGATTAGTGGTTAGAGTACCCGTCTGACTTGTCAAGGGTTCTGGGTTCAAAACTCTGTCGAAAACTGAAACAATCAGAATTTAGTTTTTGGATCCCTGGATATAATTTGTGCATATCTAATGTGTGTCGAAGACGCTGCCTACCAATTCTTCTCCATTCATATCAAAAATAAAATCACTTTACGGGATAATGGATTCGGACGGGGAGTGAATGCTTCCTGGATTAGCGCACAAATATAAATATGCTGTAACCGAATAAGTTTAATAATATTTTATTTGCATCCCACATATTTCCCACTGCTGGTCACGAGTCTAAACATTTCGAGATGAATGGACATTATCCCACAACATTTATCCAAGGTAGATTGGCGGGGCACAAGGACTTGGTATAAATGTCTGTAGGCCATACATATATTTATTCCGATGTTGGAATTAAAAAAGAAGGAGTATTTGAGTAAACTGAATGTAAAGTTTGATAAGCTCTAAGCTAAGGAATGTGTTCAGGTAAGGAGTGGTCAGCGTGGGTACTGAAGTTTGTGGTGTTGCCAAACGCATGAAACGAAAAAAGATGAAGAATGTATGGATGGATAATGAAGTGCAAGAAGTAGTGAACAGCAAAAAGAAAGCATGGCTTGATTGATTGGCTGAAAAAGCTGACGAAAGAATGAAGAAACTTTCGAATGAGGATGTTAGTGATGCGCGAAAAAAATAAAGAAATTGAAAAGGAGGAGGACGTTGTAAATAAAAAGAAAGAGGATCAGAAGAATGAGTTTGATAGGAAGTTGTGTCATGTTATCCGAGCAAATATAAAACTATTCTGGAAATCCATTAGATCAGCAAGGAGCCGAACATCTACCTCAAAGCTAAATACAATTAGAAACGATAGTGGAAGTATTATGAAAAAAGAGGAAACATTTTGAAGAGGTGGAAGGAATATTTTAAGTCTTTTTGATAGGATAGAAGTACAGGGGAGAGATGTACGACATATGAAAATAAGGATGAAGATATGATTAGCATGGATGAAATTTTAAAAGCTTTAAATGTACTAAAATGAGGTAAGGCTGCTGGGTATGTAAGATTTCCGTCGAAATGCTGAGGTAAGGTGGTGAGATAATAGGCATTCAGCTGTACCACCTTTTAAATCTATGCTGGATTACTGGCAAAGTACCGGAAGATTGGTGCAAAGTCGTTATAGTATCGATGTATGAAGGAAAAGAGTCGCAGCAAGACTAAAAATTAGCGGGGCATCAGCTTACTCAATGTCGTCGGACAATTGTATGCAAAAGTTTTGATTGAACGTGTTATGAAAGAGACGAAAAGCAAGATATGGAACGAGCAAGCAGGGTTTAGAAAGGGAATGGGATGTACAGATCAGGTCTTTTCCTTAAGGTGTATAACCGAGAAATTTCTGGCGAAAAACCAGAAGGCGCCTTCATAGACTTGGAAAAGGCCTACGATACAATACTTTTGTCAGAAAGAGAGTTGCAGGAGATGATGAATATAATGCATGGATCTTTAGAAAGCAAAGGAATGAAGATGAATATTAGTAAGACGAAAGTGATTGTTTTTGATAAGGAAAGACACTACGACGCAGTGTGAGGTGCTGATTCCAGGAGAAGAAGTTGAGCAAGTGAATGAGTTTTTAGATTTGGTGTCATTGTTTACAAGAGATGGAAAATGTCAAAGTGACTTTAAAAGGCGAATGAAAGCTGGTAATGAGGTAAATGGAGCCCTGCACTGCTTTATGAAAAGTCAGAATGTGTCTAAAACGGCCCGACTGGCAGTTCATCAAGGAGTGCTTGTTCCGACTCTGACGTGCGGTAGTGAAAGTTGGGTTTGGTAGAAGAATCATGAAAGCAGATTGAAAGCGGTAGAAATAAGAGCATTAAGAAGTATGTGTAATATAACTTGAATGATAGAATAAGAAATGAAGATATAAGCGAGCACTGTGTAGTAAAAGAAGGTGTCGTGACAAAAGTTGAGAACGGGATGCTTTGATGGTTTGGGCACATAGAGAGGATGGATGAAAGACGACTGGCAAAAGAAATTTACGTTGCGAATGTGCACACCAAGAGTTGATAGGGGAAAACCATGGAAAACATACCTTGACCAAATTGCTGAAGTTTTAAAGAAAGGCTAGGTTAAGAGTAATCTTAACCGACGGGCTTGCATGAGCAGAGAAATGAGTGTGAGGAAGTAAGGAAAGTATGCCATGATCGTAGCAGATGAAGATCTGTGGTCTCTGCTTACCCCTAAGGGAGACAGGCGTGACGATATGTATGTATGTATGTAGGAATGAAACCCGCGATCATTGTCTTCGAAAACGGTAGCATCGGCAGTGAGCCAATTAGGTCTGCCATCAAATATTATAATTTAATTATACAAAAGTATTATGACACTCCGCCAAAATTTTAACTTATTTTGTGATACATAATAATATTATAAAAGAGAGCGATATACTTCAAATTCTTGGTCTGTGGCGCTTGTTATGTTCCCGTGTACAATTAGAGCAAGGTAAGGAGGCGGGAGGAACGGTTCGCATTCCGTTGCGAGCATTATTTAAACTATGCGGCCAGATTCAACGATGCGCCGCACCGCACACGTGCCATTGTAATGTGCTAAATACATGCCAAACAATTTCAATGTTTTTATAATCAAGAATGTTATACCATATTACAATATGGACAGTCAAAACTTTTATTAAGCTAAGATCCGCGACAAGCAAACAATAACGGAAAATTAATAATGTGTGTTTTCCTGGTGGTTTTGCGGCTGCTCTCCACCCACCAACCACTATCCACATAACCAAACACACACTACCACTTTTCAACCTTGCAAACGACACGTGTTTCGCCTCAACACGAGGCGTCTTCAGGTATAGTAGACTCTACGGAAGACAACCGTTAAGTGATGAAGTCTTAACGGTTGTCGCGGATCTTAGCTAAGTAAAAGTTTTGACTGTCCACATAGTAATGGATTTCCGGAAAATAATGCCTGAATTCATTAATCATATTACAATAATTGTATGGTAATATGTAATTTACGCCCTAGTTCTTCCCATGATTGTCGTATGGTCGACTACAAGAACAAATATACTGATATTTGCGTTCTTTAGGAAGAACAGTAGATGAGCCCACTGCACATTTACTGGACTTTCTAACGAAAACCAACCCACGTTTTTCAATCAGCCTGCCCACCGTTGGGACTACAATAGTAATAACCTTTATTTATAATTGAAGCCAATGTCCAACAGTGGAATGTTACGACTGTATTAATGATGTATATCCTTGTATACTATTGGCGTTATATCACTATGTATTTTAAAATAAAATGCAAATTATAACATAATCATTCACATATTACAACCGTATCATCAAACAATACGGTTATTACGTAAACGTATTATCAATAAAAATTCCATTATTTTAAATTTCATTATTAATTAATCTTCTTTATTATAAATACCATTATTAATTAATCTTTAACATCATCATTAAAATCATACACACAATTATCATAGTCGTCTGTTGAACTTAAGCCTTTTCCAAAGCAAGTTTCTCGTACCAATGATGGTGCTGTTACTTACAAGTCTATATAAATACAAACTAGTCCTGTTTGTAAGACACTACTAACCTTGGATACCCTAATATTGTAATTATTCGGGAACAACGTAGGGGCTAGATTCGAAGATGTTAATGCTGGTGGCCCATTTATTTGGCTTTAATAGCTTTATCGAATACTGGGCCCGCGGGCTCGGAGCCCGCAGGCAAGTAAAATGTATTTGGGAATCTACGATTTGTGCAGATTCTATCGGCTCGACGCCATGTCGGAGGTAGGTACACGTGTATGTATCGATTCTAATTTCGTCATGAAGCTACGTTAAACGTGTAGGGGAGGATTGGACCTAAGTAACTATGGTCCCTATTAGTCCCCTAGGCCCTAAGGTTTAGGGGATGAAAACCGACTGTGCATGTGAGAGAATCTCGTATAAGCGGTCCCCTACTCTACGTGTCGTAGGGGCTAGATCATTCCAAAGTTGTAGTATTTGAAGCAGAAAATACGACTGCATCGCAATGGTGGAATTGCAAAGTTGATAAGAGATTGAACAATTCCTCAGGACATACTCTTCCTTCTATAATTCTAGAAATCTGAATTAGTATTATAATATAATATAATTGTTTCATACACTTACATGAAACTCCAGAAACTTCGCGTTGAAAGGTAAGGGAGCTTCAATTTCCAACAAACTACTAAATCGCTCTGACAGTAATTTTGTTGGAACTTTCGTATTTGCAACTTCATTCATTGTTTTGGCTGGTGCTTTTCGACAAATAATTTTATACAAAACTCTAATTGAACACGGTTACCTTAAGTTTATTAATTTGCTAAGATTGTAAATCGCTAAAATGTGTATAAAGACGGACCCTCTGCTCCATATCTTCGAAGTCACTCAAAGAGATATGGAGAGGGAATTTTTCTGATGTATATCATTCAAAACGTAAGAATTCACCGGTGAACGAGCGAAAACCGAGATCGAAAGGGAAGTGGGCTGAGAAAATGATGATGATTATTAAAATATCTAAGTGCTGGATTAGAGAACGCATCTTCAAAGGCACAGTGTGGGACGCCCCTCGGCCAGATGGAGCGATGTCGAACAAAGGGCTAGCGTTAGCCAAATTCCGAAAATAATAAATGTAAAAAAACCATTGTACAGCCATCACAGCTCATATACCTACTACAAATCTTGTGTTATTGACTGTAATATTACACATTTTATAGTAACTAACTAATATAAGTACAGCTCATTAGAAACGACGTAACACAACTGTGATAATTTTATTAATGGAGTCAGGCGTTACTTTGTGGAAATCCATCACTATATGGACAGTCAAAAGTTTTACTTAGCTAAGATCCGCGACAAGCAAAACAATAACAAAAAATTAATAATGTGTGCTTTCCCGTTGGGTTAAGTGGATTTATTTGGAACTTAAACCAAAAACTTACCGAAAATCGGCCACCAATTCTGCACCCACCAACCACTATACACAACACCAAACACACATTATCACTTTTCCATCTTGTAAACGACACGTGTTTCGCCCCAACACGAGGCATTTCCAGGTTTAGTAGACTCTACGGAAGACAACCGAAAAGTGACCCGCCATTACAACGGGCGCCTTATATAAACAACCCCCACCCACAATGTAAGAAAACAACAGGTGGGCGATACAGGTGTGTTAAAACTTACGTCACCACTTATTATTTGGTAAATATGACAATTTTTTTATTGTATTAAACGAATTTAAAACATTTTTAAGAGAATATATTCAAAAGAGGGGAATTTACAATATTTATTTGATCATTTAGTAATATATAAATCCACTTTACCCAACGGAAAAACACACATTATTAATTTTCTGTTATTGTTTTGCTTGTCGCGGATCTTAGCTAAGTAAAACTTTTGACTGTCCATATTGTTATAATATTGTTACATTGCGAAAATTACTAATAAAATCTTGTTTCTATGAACTTGACACCCCTATATTGAAGTAAAAAAAATATTTTCACTACTTTAGATTACCTTTGTAAATATGGTTGACACTCATTCTCATAACAGACATGTTTATCTTACCTACTTTGAAATATTTTTATAATTTGTACATTAAATGAATTATAATCAATGTATTTATAGGCATATTCTGCAGTAGGATGCATTAATAATAAAATAATGATTTGGATTTGTTAATGTTAGCATTCTTTTATAATAATTATGAGCACATTTTTAAGTCGGTCGTATAAATTTTAAAAATGGTTGTTACTGTACTTAAGTCATTCGTTTTATCGCTTTTATTTAAACATCCTTTTTGAAATTTGGCTGGGGTTTATACCCCTACTTATGTAGCGCGTCTTAGGGGCGGTCTACATACATTTGTGTATTCAGCTTATCACTTTTAATGTCACCAAAATATCTATATTAAAATATATAGATAATTGTGAGTTTTTGGGTGTAAAGAATTTTTATTAAATTGGTACAAAAAAGAATATTTATAACTATATTTGTTTTTAATTTGATTCTTTAAAATACACAAGTGAAAATTTTATTATTAATCACCTCTTTTAATTGTACACTTTCTTGTAAAATAAAAGAAATTATCAAAAATAATAAAACAAAAAATAATTTTCAAACATCCATTTCAACAACTTACGTTTCCATTCGATCTTTATATACGATTAAAACTTTTTCATTACGACCGTTATTCTACGAAGCTCACAAATAAAATATATAACTTTTAAAATTTCTTGACAGTTATAGACTTCATAACTACGTGGCAAATTACATTTCGGTGACAATTGCGGATGATAAATGAATGGCGGAGGCTAACCTAAAAGTGTAAAAGAGGTTTATCGACTTTATAGAGAACAAAATTAAAATCAAATTTTAAAAGGAAAATAAAACAGAAATTTAACCATTTATTGAAGTACTTTACTATTACTATTTTATACACTACTAGTTTTTATTTGTATGGGTAAATTACACTGTGTTACGATTTAATCATAAAAAAAAAACAAAATAAAAACACCGTTTACCACAAATTACATTGAAACCTAAAAAAAACAATAATTGTTAAAAGAAAAGCATTGGCATAGCGCATGTCTGCATGAAATACTAAATAATCAAAATGATATGGGTTCAGGGTGTAAATATGATTGAAATATATATTATGTATGCCGACCAAACGATACATAAGTGACAGTTTACATGAATTTTACCCAAGTGTCTGTAAGGTAAACAAATTTTAATCCATTTATTAAATATACAAACACATCTGTTATAATATTGTTAATATTTATTTAATAATTATTTATTTATTTAATACTTTATTGTTCACATAAAACACGACATACAAGAATTAAAAGGAAAGAAGATATACAAAGGCGAGCTTAACTCAAAATTGTATCTAAGTAAGTAAATGTCAAAGATAAGCTGTGAGGTTAGAAATAAGTGTACAACAACAGAATATAATAATAATATATATTGCAATACATACTTTATAAAACCATACATATATAAATACTAATAATGTATAATCTAATGATATTTCATGATGTTCATGATTTCTTTTTTGTTTTTTAAAATCAACCTTTCTTAAATGCACTGAAAAATGTTAATAAAATCAGAAAATCTTTAATGGTTTTCATATACGGAACCTTGATAGATGTTTGTGCCTAGTTGATAATGCTGTCAGTTACGGTCTGACGGTCCCATGTTACAAATCGAAGCATATACATTCACTCGAGTGGACAGATCAACTCAACAAATACGACATGCCAGTCAAATGGACTAATATACAAGCGTATTCGAATCGGTGTAAAAAAGTAGCTAAATTGTGGTTTAGTTAAAAAGTAATATATTTTATTTTACAAAATATTGTTTTCAATATATTTTTTTACATAAAAAATCAAAAATACTTAAACTTTAAAACGTGTCGATAATCGATGTCTGTGTTGTACCTAGTTGACGTGAGCACATCAATTAGGTATGCTGCTGTCTTAAATAGATCATTGATTCCTTTATTTTACTTCATATGTTCGACTGTTAAGTTCAACGTTGACATTCCTTTATTTATAGCATGAATTAAACAAAACGTTGTAAAACAAACGTTGTTTCTCGAGGATTGAACTTTATCTTCAATGTTCTGACATGACCAACACTGGCTTTACTGTTATTGGTTGTCAAGGCCTTGTGAAGGTTAAATAATAATAGGTTGTCCGAAAAGTTCGTGCCGATATCTTAGGACAATTAAAACGCAGCTCATTTAAATATTGATATACATTTTTTAAATTATATAGGTACTATTCTGCTAATTAACGTAATTTCGAGCTAGGGTTTCGCACACTTCTTTCGGCTACAGCATCCTCGCCATAAACAGCGCATATCTTATTTGCCGCTTGTGTGGCATTTTTGCCCTTTCGGAAAAAGAAAAGCATTAAATGCCTATAATGCACTTTATTCGCCACCATATTTTAAAGCGTACAAAACTGACAAAAATAAACGAATCGTAACCAAACTTTTTTGCAAATATGACTGAAGCTATCTCTTTTAGAATATGTACACATGTCATTTGCTTTTAATAATTGTGGTATATTCAGTCAGGTCTCTCGCGCTACCTACCGAAAATCAGCACGAACCTTTCGGACAACCCAATAGAAAATATAATTTGAATTTATATTTTAAATACGTTTAAAAAATTTATGTACGGCTAGAAATAGACCTCTCCAAAGGCGTACAACATAGCCCGATTTTCGGCTACACGCATCATCTTTGCCAATTACGCTTCCACGAAATACGGCGGATCTATCCAGTACCTATTACGCAATAAATATTATTACACCAAAGTTCCTTTTTATCTAACTTTGACGAGGACACAAGCTTAAACTACACAATAGCGATTTATTAGCAAGAAATGTTACGTTATGCTATCACTAGACGGTTAAGTTACTATTGAGAGATATAAATCACATTATACGAAGCTCTACTAACTTCTCTATTCAGTCAATGCCAACCAAAAACATTAAAGATACAATGATTAATGTATATCCTCTTATTTTTTTACCAATATTAATATTATGATATCCTGTTATGCTAGTTAAACGAACTCGTTTTATTATTATGAACTCAAGTAGGTAACTATTATATTCTTTTTATTGGACAAATGTTTGACCATTAAGAAGCTGATGACATCATCGTTGTGTAATGTTCATATAATATATTGAGTTTCAATAAATTAAAAATATTATTTAATCCCGTAGCAACACATCAGGACTATCTTGCCACTACGCCATATGGATTGACTCAATTCTTCATTATAGAACTGTGTGTTATTAATTTTATGCTTTAAAAATAACAATAATATAAGCCTTCATTCAGATAAATACATAATATACTAAAATAATATTATACATCGTCATCCTTGTTATCTGTTTGTCTAATGACAAAGGCCTTTTTCAACATTTTCCATTGACTCCTATCCCTGCTCTCCTAATCCACAATTTTCCTGCTATTTCCTGTATTTCGTCGTCCTATCTTTTGTATTGTCTTCTGCGTCTCCTTTTCAGGTTCCTCGGGTATCAATCGGTGATTGTCCTACTCTATTCCCTTTCTCCTAGAAGAGTATGTCCTGTCCAACGACATTTATATATTTCTTATAGTGTCATTAATATTTATAAGTTTGGTCTTGTTCCTTATGACTAAATTAATTATCCTATCTGATCTCTTTATGTTCAGCATACTTTTTTCCAGTGACCTTAGGCAAACTTCTAGCTTTTTGATGTTTTTTTTTTCGTAGGAGCCCACGTCTGACATGCCATATGTTAGCACTGAAAGAACACAAGTATTGAAAAGTTTCGTTTTTATATTCATTTTTGTTTCATTGCTTTTCATGACTTTCTTTAGTGACCAGTACTTTTCCATTCATTTCCTATTTTTGTGTTTATTTCTTTGTTTTGGCCTGAGCTGAATGAGATGACTTGGCCAAGGTTGCTAGACATACTCGATCTCATTATTGTTTACTATTATTGGATCTCTTGTCCTATCTGACATGGCTTTGGTTTTGGGTAGATTCATTGCTAACCCAACCTTTTTGGCTTTGTTTTTCAAGGTCGTTGATCATGTTCACAAGTTCCAATCCAAAAACAATATTAAATCGTCAGCAACTCTGAGGTTCGTTAATTTCTCTTCATCAATATTAAGGCCGTAGGTATCCCAATTTAGTTTAATACCGCAAAAAAGAGCTTAGGTGATAAGGGGTTGACCTGGCGGACCCCACGTTTATCATTATCTTCCCCTTCTCTGTCTAGGTTTACTTTCGTTTTGCTGTTTTCTATTCTAATATCTAGTTTTTTACTATAATTACTCCTTGATTCTTCAACGCTTGCCATATACTTTCAGGTTCTATGGAATCAAATGCCTTAGAGTAGTCTATAAAGCAACAGTAAAAGGGCATATTATACTCTTTGCTTGCGTGAATGTGATCGATTGTTTAGTAACCGCTTCTAAATCCTGCCTGTTCTCGGGGTTGGTTTTCATCGAGCATTTTTATTCTACCTAGGATTATTTTTGCAAAGACTTTGTAGATGTTTGACATCAGAATAGGTCTGTAATTGCTGATATCACCTTTGTCTCCTTTTTTGTTTATCAGTGTTATAATTGATGTTAACCATTGATAGGGTAGGTCTTCCGTTGATAAAATATCATTAAATATGTGTAAAAGGCTGTGTGCGATTAATTTTTTGTTGCATAGAAGCATCTCATTTGTTATCTGGTCTAGACCGGGTGCTTTATCCTTTCTTTGATTTTTTATTGCTATCTCTACTTCTCTTACATCGTCGCCTTTGCTAAGATCTACTTTTTTAAGTGTATTCTTACTTAAATATTAAATTGTGATAGTATTTTGTTGCCGTGGCTAAAAGGTCTTGGCTTTTTGTGGCTTAGTAAAGTATAAATAAATAATTATTCTCAAAATAATCCTATTCCTTAGTTATTGAAAGCATAAATACGTCTACAGGGTGCACAAGGCGTAACTAATGCAATAACTCAGAGTTCTCGACTGTTAACAAGATTCTGCCGCTCGATAAGTTACTTAGATTTATTGAATATTGCTAAGAAAATAAAATAAATTCATTTTTTAAAAATTGACTATCAATGAAGAAGTTCGATTCTGTTTCGGTAAAAAAGATCTGTTTTATAGTATCTAATCAGATTCAAGATCAGTATGACAGTTTGTCTCATTTGTGATTATTATTAAGAGCTTAATACTTCATATCTCTCCAGCTCCTCACACCGATCGACTTTACGTTTACGATTTCATCTAGCCAAATGAGCTTAGGCCTTCCGCGGTTTCTAAGACTATCTTTTTTGTTGTGGTTTGCCGTCTAGTAGATGTTTGGGTACTCTATCCTCGTCCATCCATATTACGTGTCCAATTTAAATGCTTTTGATGACGTTCGGCTCACTGTACAGCTTATAAAGCTCGTGGTTGTAAAGTGTACGACATTGCTAAAGATTTTTCATCTTCTTTAATCAGCACCCAACACTCCGAGCCGTATATCAATATGGGTCTCAGTAAGGTCTTATACAGAAGCAGTTTAATATCTCCCGAGAGTAGTTTTGACCGAAAATATCGTAGCACTCCGAAAAACATTTATTTGGTGCAAGATTTCGTCTGTTTATATCTGCTAATACATTGTTATTTCTCGTTTCTAAGGATCCCAAATAAACAAACTTGTTTTCATTGTTGTCGTTCTCGTCTTGTGTATATAGATATTACAAATATACATGAATTTAAACGTTGTATGTATTTTAAATGTTGTATGTATATGCTCTATGTGTAATATTTTCGAACATCACATAACGTTGTAATTTTCGTGTGTAATTTTCTTCAAAGTTATATTGTACGTGACTTACAACGCAATTTTAATTGTGTATTTTACGAATTTTGATTAAGCTTTGTACTAAATTATGGCAATTAATTTCTTTTAAAGTGGTGTATTATTAAAATATGTTTTTTAAAAAAAATCACTTGCTATAAAAAACAACAATTTACAAAATAAAATTTAACAGGGAACAGATATGTAATTTGTGTCAAAATAAAAAAAAAGAAATAAATGAAAGGAAATTATATTTTAACTTATTTTTTAATTGTATGCCTGGCAGTAGAGAATAGGGTGATCCCGTTTCTTCTCGTCGATGTCATATGTAGCGGCTATAATATCAAACACATGTACAACAGCATTTATCTTAGTAATAAAAACTAATCTGTAATCTACAATTCGCCCGTCAAACGTAAGTGACACGGCGACAACTGTAAATATTGAGGGAGTTCAATGTCCAACTGAGGAAAACGGCGGTTTTTATTGGTTGATATTATTATTGTACATTATATTATTTCATAGTATAAAAAAATATTCATATATTATATTATATGTACAAATAAAATAAGTTATAAATATATTAAGTTACAAACAAATTAAACAAAATAGACACCGCAACTTTCACAAGTAATTTAGAAGAAAGGTTAGTATATGTTGACAACGACAGGAGCGGTGATAGTGATGGATAGTGATCGATTTATCAATGTGTTTGTAGGACCTCCAATTAGGAAATACCGTCAAGACTATTCGTCTCCAATACTTCAGAGTTCAAAGACAAATTCATTCGACGAGTGCATCCTGTCTCTATTTACTCTTGATGCTGAAATAGCATATGTTTTTCATATGCACAGTGCTGTTTAGAACTATGCTCAGAATATTTGTGGTAGACGTATCGAACTTCTGAATTATATATTTTAATATATTGAGTATATTTACTTTAAAAAACCTTACGTACGTAAAAGAACACATACTTAATCTTCATTGTGTTCTATGATGGATACTTGGTAAAACCTTATAAAAAATTGTAACAAAAATACAAAGGGTTTTCTGAAACAAATACAATGACTTCATTATACTCCTGAACTTTTGCTGATAATATTACAATTTATTTTAAAATAATGCAATTTGCAAACATCTACCAATCTAAAGAAAAAAACTGTACAACCTTAAGTTATATAAAAATATACTAAAGTAAAAAAAATATATATTTTCTGTTACATTTCGAAAAATTGTTCCGATCGTTTCTCACAAAAATATAATATTTATGCGAGTCTCTAGGGACGTTTGCACATCGTACGAGTTCACATGTGGTACACGGTACAAGCGCAGCCAAATTATTGTATTTTATTTTTAAGTTATTAGTCTAACATTTTATTAAATGAAGTAATAAAGTCAGCAAAAGGTGTCTATATAGTTGTGCAGGATAAATATACGTTCATTTTCAAAAAATGTGGGCGGTTTTGATTTTTCTACATTATTAGTAATAATTTTGTTCTAAAGAGGTTTTAATAGAAAAATTATGTTACTTTCACTTAACAAAAAGTCTGGGTTTTGAAAAACTGTTAATACAACAAATCAATTATACCTCCGAATCAAATAAAAGAAATTGAATCATTCTGTTTATCAATATAGTGACGATAGAGAACCCATACATTTTAGTTCTTCGATAGCCGAATTGTGAAATTTCCGATTACTATTCACGTCACGCTGCCCTTAGTCGGAAGCAAAGGTCCCGTATAATAGTAATATTGTTTTTTTATTCAGACCATATTTTTCGCACTGTTACTGTGTCACCTTTACCCACCATGCTTGTCCAAAGGACTAGGAGGACATCCACACTCTAAATAAATATATGTATTTATATATATTTACGTAAAATAAATTTAGATTTTTGTTTGCTTAAAGTAAATCCGCTTTACGCTCTTATTTTAGGGGCTCTGAATTTACCGTCAATATTCAAATGCTTGTTAAAGTCAATTTTGAATATCATATATTTTAGCTTTGACTTGTAATATACTTATTTTAGTATTTTATATACTTCATCAGTGAGAGTGCACTATTGAGAAAGTACTGCCATAAATGCTGTAAATTTAATTAATAAATGACGTTATCGTAATCGATTTGAGATTAATAATATATTTAAATCTAATAGTCTTAGAACAACATTGGATAGAAATAAATTAATAATGCCATAACTTTTTATATTTAGAAAGGAAACCTATAAAGGATAACGTATCACTTTGCGATGGTAATGTAATATAAAGTAACGCTACCCTTATTAGAGCAAAAAAAAATATCTCTTGCCTTTGTTAAAGAAAAAGTGATTTATGCACGCCGTCACTTGTCAGTGTCAAATTTGATATTTATGATATACACATTCGTACACGTCTTTTTAAAAATAACGTCAATATTTCATTTATTTTACGAACAAATAAATTGTTTAACCATATTGTTATATAAAACATTTACTTTCGCCATACTAGCCTTTTTAACCCTTTATTACTATACAATTTCCCTAATCTATCTCGCTCACACATTATCATTATAAATTGATTATTTTTCTCTTTTCAATTAATTCCTTATTTCTGTTACCTTACAATTTTAAATAAATATTAAATAATAAAAGATGTTTAACCTAATTGGTCAAGGATATTGGTTGCGATCTTAGTGTATTCAGTCGTACCGTATGATTATTAATTAGAGTATAGTTTAATGTAAAATCTGATATAGTGGATAAAAAATTGAATTTGACATAAAATTCCTTTAATATCAATCAATTTGAGTTAAAGTTGTTTAAGTGAAAATAAAATTGGCTAAACCTAAGTTATACATATGCACTGTTTTACTCTTTAATTAATTTATTATATTAAATGTGGATTTTGATAAATTTATAGAAATCATTTAACAAAAGCTTTTAAATTACATTTATTTTGGACATCAAATTAAAACTTCAACTTACTTTTCCATTGATCTAATAAAAAGTCTACTAACGGTTGTAAAACTGGTAAGAAACTCGGCCATATACGAGCGATTAGCATAGGTTAGCGCTGAACGCACTATATGGTTTTAACCGTCTTTTTTCCTTTTAATTTTTTGAAGTAACTAATTTTAGATTACAGTACGGCGATTATTTCCGCGTTCCAGTTCTTCAGCAGCCTTCGATACAAAGTTATTGACATCATCGATGATGACATGTTCATATCTTCGCACGTCCAAGAGAGAGTTGTTAAATCTTTGGGACAAATATATCATTGTATATTATTATTATCCTATTATTTCAAAGATATCAGTATATCGGGATTTGCCTGAAACGTATTCAGGCCGACCTTGTTACCACTTTATTACCCACAAAGCGTAATATTACGCGTAGACAGTAGAATATTACATATCTCCAGGATGAAAATATTTTTTTTTTTATTTGAAGAGTGCGTTAAGATATCGCGAGAATAGGTCATCATAAAGAAACTCGACATCATAAAGGAGCTTAAATGCTCTCACGACAAAGCCGACGCTGTCTTTTTCTTTTATTGCTTCCAGCTTTTATATAATACTCTTTTATAATATACCCATTATTGATTTATAGAAATGCCCGTAGAAAATGCGTAGGAACCCGTGAACGTTTTTTATAAAATATGCGTCTCATTTATTTATTAGGGTTCATTAAAAGAGTATATATGACCACCTAAGTGGCTTAGTAGCGAATTTATCGTTTTTAGACTCATTGCACATGTTCAATTTCCGCATCGTGATAAATATATATATTTATTACGAATTTGAATATCCCGTGCCCGTAACAGTAGGACATAGATATGCGCTGGAAAAAATAGTATATCTAATAGAAATTTGGTATGCACTTAATATTGCTTCAAAATATATAATTGACAAAGTTGACACGTAATGGATACGTTGTTCTACCACTATTGTCTACCACCCGTGTTAACTTGTGAAGAAGTGCAGGTAGTAAAAAAAGTAACTTGCTTGCAAAGGCACCTGCTTTGGTTATATTATAATCAATTATATAATAACGACTCTTTTCTTGGTTATCAATTAAAGTATCATCATCAATAGCCTGCGACAGTCCACTGCTGGACATAAGCCTCCCCCATAAAGCGCCATCTATCCCGACCTTCGGCTTCACGCTAGCCCAATCTTCGGATTCACTATATAAAATTGTTATTTGCGAAAAATGTAAATAACAGACGGAAAATAATTAAATTGACATGCTGATAATAATGTCAACAAGTATATTAAATGATTTATTTGAATTTATAGTCTTAGTTCTACATTTTTTTTAAATTTTAATAAATCATATCAATATAAATTTACATAAAATAAAATGTAAAAAATTTTTTTAATAAATATTTTTTTTCAAATTTAATGAAGTGCCATCTAGTGGCATAACCTTTCGAAATAAGAATTCGCTATGTATTTATCCTGAAACACAAGGAATGTTTCTCGCTGCCCTATCATTTAGAAGTTCGTTTGGTATATTGATCAGATGGCGCTTTCAAAAAAGTACAATTGTTTTTCTCGTAATATAAATTCTTTAAGAAAAATTTCGACTGCATTATCTCTAATATAATTAAAAAAAATGTTAAAGAGAAAATTCAAATATATGGATGAAATACGAAACAAAGCTGAAATAAATGAAGATACTGGGGGATAACGGTAATAGTAGTATTACCGGTAATACCTCAATTTTCTGAGAGGAAAATGTCCAATTGTGATTGTATTGATGATGATGATTGATATTACTATGATAACTACTTAAGATGGACATTTCTCAAAGCTTTCCGAACCGACCGGTTTGCTTGCAAATCAAAATTATTATTTTTTTATGGAATGCATAAATGTTATTTATCGTCAATACCGTATACTGTATAACAATGCACCGTACATATTAGGAGTTAATAAAATATTTATAAATAAATTAAGCCCATAAATTCAAAATATATACACACGGGTATGTATATTTAAAAATTGAACAAATAGTTCTTTTGTGACGAAAATTTAAAAAAAACATTGTAAATAAATTAATCCCATAAATTGAAAATATATACACACGGGTATGTATATTTAAAAATTGAATAAATAGTTTGTTTGTGACGAAAATTCCATTCTCTTTTTTATATCAATTTAAATTGTTTAGTTTATAAATCTGTTACTGGCAAATTTATTGGTATGAATAATGTTAAAAATTTATATGGATAAATATTTTCAAATTATCATCATCAGTTTATGGACATAGGAGTATTATGCCTTAAGGTGCACCAACTTATCATATGTGGGTTTATAATAGTATTCACATCACAGGGAATTTTAGTTAGCAGCTTTTAGTGTAACGCGTTGATTTAGCGTAGTTGTATTTGGAGTTATGTTTTTTTATTAAATATATAATTCATTTATTATTACCATAATAATGAAAGTAAATAGGAAGTAAATTATATAACTTCGAAAGTATGTGATATACCAACGCAAATGAAAACGTAGTGTTTATTCCGATTCTCCGCATCACACGCTCATAAAGAGGACTTCATATTCGTTTATTAGGTTTACATTGTTAAATAAAATATTAATAATATCTATTAAACTGTGTGTTCTCAGCATAGATAGGGCCATTACGTTTGTTCTCGTGAGTGTTATGTGGACAGTCAAAAGTTTTACTTAGGTAAGATCCGCGACAAGCAAACAATAACAGAAAATTAATAATGTGTGTTTTCCTGCTGGATGAAGTGGATTTATTTGGAACTTAAACCAAAAACTTACCGAAAAACGGCCAGCAACTCTCCATCAACCAACCACTATACACAACACCAAACACACACTACCACTTTTCCACCTTGTAAACGACACGTGTTTCGAATCGAACACCGAAAAGTGACTTTTCGGTTGTCTTCCGTAGAGTCTATAATACCTGAAGATGCCTCGTGTTGGGACGAAATACGTGTCGGTTACAAGATCTACATCTGCTACGATCTCGGCATACTTTCCTTGCTTCCTCTACACTCATCACTCTCCTCAAGCAAGCCTGCCGGTTAGTAGTCCTCTTGACCTGGCCTTTTTTAAAAACTTCGGCAATTTGGTAAAGATATATTTTCTTTGATCTTCCCCTACCGACCCTTCCATCTACATCCGTAACGTAAATTTATTTTACCAGTCATTTTTTATTATTTTTCTTTTATTTATTTATATATTCACGCCTGTCCCCCACAGGGGTTGGCAGAGACCACAGAGCTCCATGCGCTACATTTATCGCAGCGAAACGGCTCTCCATTGGTCGCTTCTCGCCCTCGTGAGAATCAGGACGTGACGGGTGGCGAACCACGTCACCGTCATTTTTCAACAAATTAGGTATATTAAATTCGTCTTAGTGAAACCCACGAGCCGCAAGGGATCCCAAGGGGCCCGATCCCGGGACGGTCGGCATGCTTGCGACTAAGCTCGCCCTTAGCCATACATCCTTTGGCACGGCAGACCGTGGATTGGCGGAGATGAAGGGAAAGGATAGAGAAGAAAGGAAAGAGCAGGAACGGAAAATGCGGATTGGGGGCGGGTTACCAGACTCGGAATAAATATTTATAAATCCATATATCTATTTATTCCGATGCGGGAATCGAAACCGCGATTTGTTATTAATACATATATTTTTATTATTAATACATCGTTTAATTCTTTGAATATAAATGTTAATCTTTTTTTGTATTGTCTTACATTTCATCTAGATATAAGGAAGCCCCGTGACCATATATGGGCTGTAGAAGAAACAAATTAACAAAATTTATTTCTTAATGTTCAGTGTATACATCATCTTACCTGCCATAATATTTCAGTATCCATATTAAACACTTTCTTTACAAGAAATATTTTAGAGTAAAAAAATAAGATGGCATATGTTAGCAAATTAGTTTTTTGACAATTTTAGAGTAAAGATATAAATGATAAGTAAAAATCAAATTTGGCTGCGCGCTGAAATACCCCTAAAGTTATACGTTGTCAAAAGGATATGCATGGCACAAAGTTTTGAGACGCACCAAACTATTGTCACTCATCAAGAGAGATGGTCATCTAGATGGTCACTCATCAAGTTTGTACAGAGAAAACTTTTTACTTTTTTTTTCTTTAGTATGCTTATTTAAATTTCTACCTCATAACAGTAGTCCAAGCCGAAATCTCGACTCGATTACCTAAGGAGTTCTTGGACCGCTAATAGGGTACTGTAGCGTGCCAGCCGTATTACTACAGCAACCACGGGATCTTTAGACGGTTTTTTTCGACGTAATTGAAATTCTTCCAAGTCAAATTAATTTATTTTTCTATTCATTGTACATTTTTATAATATCTTATTCATACTTTATTCACACTTTTCACTTTACATTTTATATCTCAATATATATAATTTTAATTACTTATGCCGGGCGGGTGACATGTCTATCCAAATCTCGAATACTTTGTTTTAATATAAAACATTTCTTTTTATTTTAAATTACGAATTTAAAAAGAAATAATATAATATAATATATAAAGATTTTTGCATATTCAAATAAAAAAATTTATTACATTAGTGATCAATTAATCAATGTATCACTGCAGTACTTCGGTGGGGTTTTATAAGTGAGACGCAAGTAGCCTCCATAGTCGAATTATTGTCATTGTCCTTATTGTTCCTAGTTTCCCTTTTTCCTTGCGAACCTCTTGTTTGTGAATCCTTCGAACGAAATTCTAAATATCTAGGACCATTTAATATAAAAAATTACTATCTCTCAATTTAATTACCATACTTCTTTTAATAAACTAAAAAGAATTAAATACTAAGAACAAGAAAGACTAGTTTTAAGAAAAGGCGTTTGCCGTTTGATTTCAAACCAAAGGTTTTTCATATAATAAATTTTATTGTTTTTATTGACTTACTAACTTCAAGACCTTTTTTTAAATTTTATAACGCATCTTTCTAGAGTATTTATTTATCATTAAATAGTTTTAGGACCTTCAGAGATATGAGAAATGATAAATTTTAATGTGTTTACGGCCAACTTCACTTAGACATGGACCTCAACTACCAGAGGCTCATAGCAGTATAATTTAATCATCCTAAAATTAAGGCCAGACATAAATATATCTACTAAAGTCACCGACATAGCCTTTCGAATTAGCAAACTAAACTGGCAATGGGCTGGCCACGTTTGTCGGAGATCCGACAATCGTTGGAGCAAACTAGTACTGGAGTGGAGACCGCGTCTCGGTTAACGTAGTTTGGGACGACCCCCGGCTAGATGGTGCGACGATCTGTGCAGGGCGGCTGGCAGAAACTGGATGCGTGTAGTCGAAGATCGAGCTAGGTGGCGCTCCATGGGGGAGAGATATGTTCAGCAGTGGACTGCCGTAAGCTGTTGATGATTGATGATGATACATATATCGTGACAGCCAATAATGGGAGTAGGGTTACTGGTGTGAAAAACTTTGCTCTACAGTCGCCAATTCATCTATCTAGTGTGCCTACCATGGGCAAATTCTTTTAGTTTCAGAGCGTAATACATTGTGCATTGTTTGAGACTGTTGATGACAATAACTTGATATTTCACTAAATTTATTTACTAATGGTAGAATGGTATGGATAAATAGTCCTATAAGTAATAGGCCTCCTCTTTACCCTCCCCTCAAATCCTTTTCTCCTCGCCATTATTTACAACCTTATTCAAGTTAGCCAAAGTATATATAAGAATAAAACTCATTCTAAAAGTCTAATTTGTGTATTATTTTTAGTGTTACAACTGCCCTCCATGCCAGGGTCGGTTGTAACATTCGGATATACTCATTAAAATGACATATTCCTGCCAAACTGTTTTACCTGGGCTTCTAGTTTTGACCTGAATTTTAACATAGATAACTAAGCTTTCATCTCAAATGCTTTGATCAGTGCTTACAGCTGTAGTAGTTGTGCAGTAGGCAATTAAAGGAAAATTGTTACAACCGTACCCAGTCTCCCCTACTTACCATCAAGTAATTTGTTCATTTATCTTCCATTATAAAAAATGATCTAAAATAAATAACATGCATAATTCTGATACAAATTTATCTTTACTCGATATATGGTTGACTTCCATCACCCATCCCAGCCACTTAAACTGAATTACCTTAACAATCAATCTCTTGAATCGATTAGATGAATCAAATAATAACATGATATTCCACCCGAGACTCATCATAACCTTTCAGAGATCCATTGTGCGATAAAAAGCTCTCATATAACGTGTTATCAAATAAAAGAAAGGTGTGAATTTTCACAGCTGGTTCTACGCCCCACCTACTTAAGATGGCGTAATCCCCTCCAAAGATTCAACAGCCAGTAGCGTTAGAGAATCTCATAGCGGTCATACCTACAGCCACCGCAGCCGTTTAATTGGCACCACCTATTTTTGGAAGCAATTATCAATCGAGATCGCTAGGAAGCGAGAAAATTTAGATACGTTCATTAAAAAAAGAATATTAATCCAACCCTCGTCATAAAAACTTTTATTTAGTTTATCGTGTAGCTTATAAATAATATTTATGAAAGAATAATAAAATGATGTATTCTTACGTGGTTTATTAAAAATGAATTCGATCGATTGTATATCGAGTACATGCGATAACGATACTCCAATAACCATCAATAGAAAAGGGCTATGTGAAGGTGACGTCGAAAAGGAAGAAGCATATGAATGTGATTCGGAAGCTGAATGTGACAGTGAAAATGAAACAATTGACGTCATTTATGAAAATAGTGCAACATCCGCTAGAAATGACGAAAAAGTTCAATTCAGTCCACAAGTGCGTCCGAATGGATTTTTTTTCTTTGAACAAAATTTTAACGTGTTTCCTACTAAAACGATTGTGCAAGCAAAAAACATTTGTGATAGAAGTAATGCATTGAACAGTGGTGATAAATATACAAAAAATAATACTATTGACGGTAAAAGTAAAACTTTTCTCATTGACAATATTTTAGGTAATCATAAAAATAATTCAGAGAGTAACAACTCCTTATTACAAGAGGAAAACCAGCGGTTCGAAGAAAATGCTGATGAATATAATGGTATGTCTCTAATTTTATTAATTGTTTTGAAATAAACAATTTAGAGATATTAAAACAATAATTCCACCAAGAAATAATAATGCACAACATATAAGGAGAACAGGCTATTTAATACCATACATATTTAAATTTAATTTAATTCTTAATTTCTTTAATAAATGAAATTAATATTTATTTAGCAAATATCAGTTTGTCCGAAATCAAATTCGTAAAACGTTTTGTTGAACCGAGATGAAAAGGTGAAAAAACTCGTAAATCCTCTTTTATAATTACAGGCAATATTAATACATAAATGTTATATATAGTCCTAAAGGCAATCAAGAAATATGCTCGTAATATAGAACTAACAATAAAATTATAAAAAGAAAACAATCCGAAAGCAGACCCGGGTAGATCGATCTTCTGCAAACTTTATCTTTTCACAAGTAGCCGCACGTGGCAGCCGTTTTTAGCTTCAACTCAATTACTTGCATACATACTGCAATTTAATTATACCTATAACCTAAAAACCCGGTTATGGGCACTACACAACAACCCACACTGACTGTAATCGGTGAAGATACCATTTACATGGATGATAATGCTTGGATGGATTCGTTCTAACGACGTAGACGTAGATTCGTCGTTTAGACTGGCCAGCGCGGAGCCCCGTTTTTAATCTCGTTCAGCACGTCTGGGACGTCCTAAAAAGGCGAGTACGATCTGTCCAACGACCTCCACAAAACATCAGGAAGCTTAAACTTGTATTCTCGGCTGAGTGGGAACACCATCAAAAGCTCGGTCGAAAGCCAAGGCTTGCTGAAGTAATTGCTGTAACAGGAGGTTATAGGAGGAACTCGTTATTCATTTTTATTTTTTAATGTCTTTTTTATTTAATTAGGTACCATAAAAGACTCGTAGTCTAAATTTCAGTATTGGGTATACTGAAATTAAAGATGTCCATTTTCACACAGATTTCCGTATACATTGACTAAAACACAGATTCTAGGATTTATGTGTTAAAAAGAATCAAAAAAGGAATTTCTAGTCATCTAAGCTTAATAGTTTTCATAGAAAAGCCAATGAATGTAAGGTGCCCGTTTTTTTTGCAAAAGAGATGATTTCTTCTATACGCGTAATTGTTACTAACTTCTAAACAGAACTATATACGAATATATGGTATTATTAATACATAAATGTTGCCATATAGTGATGGATTTCCGCAAAGTAACGCCTGACTCCATTAATAATATATACGAATAGCTTAGTTCTATGGCGGTTTATAACGCTATCATTCGACTACCAAATCCTGGTTTCTTGTGCAGCAGGAAGCAGGTGGAATTTACGATTGATGAGAATGAATGTGCGTGTTCTAACAATTTATAGATTACGGCTATAAGATATACAAAGACGCAGTAACTAAGATGTACCTTTTAAAAGTTATAATAAATTAGTCAGTAACAGTTAATTGTTAATTTTTTTTAAAGAATACTATCAATGCTATTAATATTATTGAAATTCTTGCTAACTAAGAAATCGTTCACATCAATAGTCCAATGTAGAATACAAGCTCACGACGTACAGATAGTGAGAAACTTGCCAGCTGAATTATTGATACTTAACTTTGTTAAGCCCCTAAGATTATTTGCCAACATTTACGTTGTTAATACAGATTAAACAATACTGTTGTATTTTAACGAACCACTATACAAAACACATTAATACTAGTCTCAATTCTAACCGTAACCATGCAGTAGAACCTGTATACTGTAAGTTTTTGAAATTACCCTTTTCAATATTTCAACAGATACTGTATATATGCAAATGCGAGAATATAACAATGTCACAAAACATCAATAAGGTTAAAAATCGTGTTTCAGTTTCATCCACATCAACATGTCCAGAACTGACAGCGCTGAATAACGCTGAGTTGCTGGCAGGACATGCATACGCACACTGGTTGGCTACTCATCAACCATCCACTACATTTTACGGTAAATATTAACGACATATATTTCATTGACCTTGTATAATAAGCTTTAATAATAGTTATAGGCTAAATATGGCTATTTAAAAAGCTATTTAATTAAAATAAAATCAAAACACTTTTTTTTTAAATTAAACTTGAACTATAGATAGATGTTACCTACAGTAAAGTATGTTCCGATAGTAAAGAAGCTTAGATTAAATTTAAACAGCTTACCACGCAACTTCAGTATCAGAGCTTCTGATTTCCCGCTCCTATTTTCGAAATACTTCTAATTCTCAGTTAAATCAACATCATAACAAGACTTGCTGAAACTGAATGATAAGTTATGGACTAGTAGGTATACCAGTTACTTGAGTATGAGTAGTAGCTATTTTTTACTAAAAGGATTGCCTGTGACGTGGATACCATTAAAATATAAAAACGACACGGTTAAATACTCAAAATCATTATATCATCATCAGACTACGGCAGCCCCCATGGGCTGCCATAGTCTGATCTTGGAGGACTATCTCCATGAGATAGTCCTCCAAGATACACCACCAATCTTCAGCGTCTCACATTCAATTGTTGTCAGCCGTTTTTTGCAGATCACCGCACCATATGGCAGGGGCGTATCCTACACTATATTTGCCAAGACGCGGTCGCCCTCGTTAACCAACAACCACAGGGGTTATCGTTTCTCCAAAAAATATGACCAGCCCATTAGTGCCTAATTCAGTTTGCTGACTCGGAGAACTATGTCGGTGACTTTTGTGACCAGTGGCCATAGAGATTCCAAGCACAGCCCTCTCCAACGCTCTATGAGCAACTCCGAGCTTCTAAAGCGGATGGACTGTCAGTTTCCATGTACAGTCAGGACGCACTCAAAATACATACTAATTAATTTTTATCCTAATACGGGAATCGAACGTAAAACCCTTTACTTAGGATGTGAACACTACGACACTGTGCTTTTTGGATCATCAGCAATAATAGCTAATATTGATCTTTGAATGGCCATACAGAATGATCAGTCAAAAATTATACCTAATAATATATTAAACAATTAAAAAAACATTGGAAAATAATATTTTTATAAGCAAAAAACTTATAATAAAAAAAATATTAATAAATATAATATATTAAACCATTTGCATTAAATATTGATGGATATTATTACAAATAATTTGAAGAACATTCCATAGTAACCACGCTCCCAATTTTCACACAAAACTATTAAAAAGTATACGTGATACAATCGTGTATCAAGGGAAGCCTAAATAACCGTAACACTCCAATAACAAAAGAGTAGTGTCATAATCGCGTGATTTGGTACGGGTGTGGGTCTTCACACGGCCGACTGGTCCCGCACACGCAATCACCCTAATATCCCGAATAAGAGAATATATCGCAAATAATTAAATAACACACTCCTAGAATTCGATAGACACAAAGCAAAAACTAACGTATAGTTTTACTATGCCCGCATATCGCATATTAATTGATTTCATTATACATTAATTAATTTCATGTTTTAGCCCGATATAACTAGAAACCATATTCTTATAAAGAAGACAAGCATTTTAAGTATTACAGCTAAGAGTTACTTAAGCTAAAAGAATAGTCCAATGGTAGAATCGAACGCAACACATCTTAGATCGTAAGCACTATCTTTTAATACTAAAATGGAAACACGCAAGCTATTGTTTTGGCGATTGATATAATGTTTACAAAATATTAATTATTCTTATTTTGATACCGTTTTTGATGATATGAACTTGATAATTAAAAAAAAATATATAAATGTCCTACAGAATGTAATAGCATTTTCCTTAGTAAAAAATAAGTTAAATCATTTTCTCCAAAAAACCTATAAATTCTTGTAAATTTTACAAAAATTTGGAATTCTCTTTTAGGCGCAAATAAACAGAAAAAGGTAGTTATTTTTTTAAAACTATCGTGCATTGTATATTAAATATATAATGAATGTAAATATATGTAAATAAATTAATAATAAAAAATAATTAAAAAGATAATATAAAAATAAATAATCACATAGCTGTACACTATGTGTACACTTCCTTAAGCTTGTAATAGATGGCAGCGCATGCGGACGACGCAATGCATACCCGGTGAAGCTGCGAGTAGTCAGTCTTCAAATAATCAGGTGAATAAGTTACCTTACTTAGTAACTTATACCCATACATCAAATACTATAATTTAAAAACGATACATTGAAATCGAAATTTAGTACATTATACAATTGTTATTATTTTAAATGTATTCTGTACTAAGATTGATTAAGAAATAAATCTATCTCCCTTACATTTAATTTGTATTATTTTGTATCTAATCTATAAATTATATTAGGTATAGATCAAATATAATTTGAATTTATTATAAATACCTCATAGAATATAAACTAACCGATGGATAGATGCCCGTGGAAACAAATAGCGGACAACATAATGATGATCACGATCCTCAGATATGAGGGAGTAACTACAGAGAGAGAAAGAGAGATAGATGAAAATATATATCTACTAAATTTCCTTATAAAATTATTTCGACTCCCTCATTATTTCGACTTCCGACGACGACGATTATTTCGACCTCCACATTATTTCCCCTCAAGGCTTATGGTGTTGTAAGCAGCACAAATATAGGACCTTCACCGGAATTATCATATTTGCACCGCTTAATACTCTCAGCGGTAGTTAAAGCTGCCCCTGTGCAGCTCGTGCAAGTTGCTTAGATATGAAAAGGAGTCAGTGTATCGACACAAGAAGTATTTTGCACAAGCGACCGCCTGTAGCTCCTCTTCCTAACTGCTAATGTACTTTTTACTAATTTAACTTAACGTACTTTTTAATAATAACGCAAATTAACACAAAAATATTTTAATTATCTATTTTCTGAACTAACCTAATTAATTAAGGTTTTCTCTCTTATGATTCATTTCTTGGGAGTTCCTAAGGTATTCGATAACCGTGACCGGTCACATTGATATTTTCTGGTGCGTTTGTTTGCAAGACTGTACCAAGCTTTGTATGGAATTTCGGTGGCTATAAAATTAGTGTGAGTGTGCCATGTCCGGGAACAAACTGGAGGTTTTCATGCAATACAAACTTTCTATGTTAACTAAAAGCGTTACCTGCGTAAGAGTTTTCCATTCCTTATAAACATAAAATTTAATTAATTGTATACCTGAATTTATAATAAAATATAAACAAATAGTAATCGGGGAAAGAAAATTAAAAAAAATTCTATTTAATTTTGTGATTTGTAATTATTTTAGTAGTTTTTAAAAAAATAAAGATTCAAAATATTCACATAAAAACACAAAAATTTAAAAGATTCACCTAATCCTAAACATTTAATTAGAAATTTATAAAATCTATACTTTCTTAGTTACCAGGTTTTTCTATAAATCGTTCAATATGAAAAAGACGAACGATTTTTTATGATCATATATATCAGAAAGCGTATTTAAATCGATTTAAAACATATAATTCGTCAGATGTTTCACAACATTAAAAAAACGCGTTAACAGTGAAAAATGTTTAGCTGCTCTACTAATATCTAAAACTAATAAAACATACACGGCGTTACGGTTCTTGTGATAAGTCTGAAGATGCATTCGTCGAATTGTCGCCAGTCATCGGACGGTGGTCGCGACTTCGCACTGAGGTGTCGACAAACAGCTGCCGCGACGATAATTACCAACAAAGCTCGCTTATTTGTACACTTCCTTAACGTAGTGCCCGCGCTGGTGAATGTAACTAGAACAAGAACTTATAAGAAAAAAATATTGGATAACTTTACTAAGAAATACAAAACAAAAACAAATATATGTCCATATATATGTCCCACACTGCTGGACACGGGGTCTTCCTATTTCTGAAATAATGGACCATACTTTACCCTGTCGCGAGTTTAGTTTCCACATCGGAATAAATACATTCCGATGCGAAAACTTAACCCGCGACAGAAAGTCGAAATACATACATGGGTTCTTTATCCTTGTTACGAAAGACGATAATGGTGATATTCGATATAGGGCACGAATATTCAACAAGCAGATTAATCAATTATTTAAATGAATATTGTCTCCATTTTTTTCCATATTCAAATGATAAGACAGATAGAAGAATTATATACTACACTTGAATTCGATTCAGTAACAGTTTAACTCTTTAAAAAACGCGCCCCGGGAAAAAATCATGATATGGATGCTATCTCTTGATATACGAAATAAAGCTGTTTATTACGTACGTACGAAATAAGCTGGGTAGGGTTAATATAAAAATATTTATTTCTCAAACTTGCATTAGCAATACATATACAAAATCCATATTAACCGTTGTGGTAAATAAAGCCACATGTACAATTTTATTTTAATAATAAAAACGTTTTTGAGACCATTGACGTGCTTTTCCCTGTTTGTAAAACGAACTATATAGTATTCGATTTTTATTTAGAATTACGAAACAGTCATTTTATGTATGAGACTGCAATATTATTAAAAATAATTAAGTACTATTCCCTTCTGCAAATTCTTAATGAAGACGCTGGGTTTTTGACTTCGTGTATATAAAAATAACAAAGCTATTATGTACAGCACCTAAAATAAAAAAGTTATCATAACAATAATAATAATTTATTATTGTACCAAAACACATTATTTATAACACGAGAAATAATTCTTTCGTGCCTTGAACTAGATAAGACTGTATCTTAGGTTACAACCCTTCTAGCCCTTATTATTACATATGATACCACTTAACGCTGTTAACATTGTGATGTAAAAGGGAACATTAAATAACCTAAATTCGTTATGAATATACTGCATGTGTATTTATTGTGTATGTGTCACATATACACACATTCACACAAGTGCGTGCGTGTGCGTATATGTCGTTAAAGAGCCACTGATTTTTTTTATAATCAACACGATGATTTAAAAATAAATTTTTACCTTATCAACAGATATTATGATCTACTTTTTTTGTAACTTTAATGACATCATTTAACTATAATTTAAAATGATGTCAGTAAAGTTACAACGTACGTAATCATTGCCGAACTTCAAAAATGTTTGCATGCTCTGTTAGGAGTAGAAAATACCGAAAATGTCTACAAAAATATCATCTACTAATTTTATGTATCTATTTTGGCAAATAAATATTTTGATTGTATTTATATACGATAAATTGATTTGATGCGTCCTGTCAAATTGGAAATGTTCATTTAAATCGTATGTCGCTTATGTAAATCGTTAGCAGTCGGTTAGCGAGGCCATCATACGCCATACACCCGCCACAATGCTTTATTGACACAAGAGATGTCAAACTGCGCAGGCGCAACACAAACACTCTGATTGTGTTTATAGCCACTTAACGAGAACCTGCCACAATTCCGATTAGTACTTGTGAAAAAAATTTACCGTGTGTTTGTCTTAAGTGAGAGCAGCTACTTTGTAAATGGGCCCTGTTTTATTACTATTCATAAAAAAGCTTTCTACCAACTGTTTAGTTACTTATGTATTACTAATTATAATAGCAATTTAGTGTATATATATTTATTTTTTCGTGTGGAGTAAAAAAAGGTGTTGTGACAAAAGTTGAGAAAAATATGCTTAGATGGTTTGGGCACATAGAGAGGATGGATGAAAGACAGCTGGCAAAAGAAATTTACGTTGCGAATGTGGATGGAAGGGTCCTTGGAAGAAAACATACCTTGAGCAAATTGCCGAAGTTTTTAAGAAAGGCCAGGTCAAGAGTACCCTTAACCGACGAGCTTGCAGAAAGAGAGTGATGAGTGTGGAGGAAGCAAGGAAAGTATAACGAGATCGTAGCAGATAAAGATCTGTGATCTCTGCCTACCCCTACGGGCAACAGGCTCGTCACGCCTGTTTCCCGTATGTGTGTATTTTTTTTTTCAAATAATTGATAGATATATGTAAAATCGCATTGACAATCACATTCGCTCAGTAGTAAGTCAAGGGGCACGAGTTTCATTCCCGCATCGGGACAAAGACATGACTGGGCTGCAGGTACATATTAGCCTACCTTAGACAAACGTAGTGGGTTAATGTCTATTACTCCAGGAATGGGACACACTGTGCCCCACAGTACGTCATATATCAGCTATAAACAAAAATAATTGTATATACGTGTAATTTGTTAAGGTTTTTAATTTGAAAGTTTTATTTTTTCCTTTTAGACGACAAAAACAATAGAAGACCAAGACGGGCCGGACCAGAACGTAAGCCTCGCCAAGCATACAGTGCTAAACAACTTGAGCGACTTGAAGCTGAATTCAAATTGGACAAATACTTAAGCGTGTCGAAGAGAATGGAACTATCCAAAGCACTTGGTCTCACAGAAGTGCAAATAAAAACTTGGTTTCAAAACAGAAGGACGAAGTGGAAGAAACAATTGACATCGAGGTTGAAAATAGCGCAACGTCAAGGGTTATTCCCGGCTCAACTCTTCGGACATGCGCCCCAAACCTACTCACTGCTAAACCCATACGCTTATGCACCACTCGGCTGCGTGTTCACTCCTGTAACTTTGCCATCTTCTTCGCAATAACTAGAATATTCTAAAGAAAATTAACAAAGTATAATAGTGTTGTGCCATGCCAGTTTTCTAAGATAGTTTGATTTTATATCAATAATGACAAAAACGTTTTTAAATCTGAAAAGATCTTCATTAGAATAACTTCTATATTCTTATAACATAATAGTAGAGTATAACCTGTCTACTAAGTTTTTAGAGTTGACTCATTTTTCTATACTTATATTAAAATTTGAAGTTTAAAGACATGCAAACAAGAATAATTTTCTTATTAAAAATTATTATTTTTCTTATTATTTGTCCTGAAACGTGACTTCCATTAATTAAGACTATTCTTTTATTTACATATATGATTTATTTTTATGGAATCTCGATAATTTTCCATTTTTCCATCTAGACAAAACAACCTTTAAGTTGGCTTCTAATAAGAAATACACATATAAATAAAATATACACATATAAATAAAATATACAAACTTAATAATCGATATGCATTTGTGCAACTAGAACATGAAAGGTTGCATCGCATACCTACATATATCGTTTTGCGTAATGGCCACACTTGATTTTATTCGTAATGCTTGTAGAGTGTTAACTATTTTAATAACAGTGCGAAGTGTCCATAGATGTTCTTTAAATCGCCACATTTGACACCTCGGCTCTCGATGTGCCCCACATACAAGGTGTGAATGCTTAGGTAGTTGAATTTGCTTATAATTAAGATACTGTTTTAAAGATAAATGTATGGAATTGTTAAATATTAATTTTATCGCTTCACAATATAATATTTATAATTCATTATAAATCATATAAAACTGTGTATAAAGATAAGTATATAATGAGTAAAATTTTAACAAATTAGGTATATAAAAATTCGTTATAGTGAATCCCACGAGCCGCAAGGAAGGATAGAGATCAGCTCCAGCAGAGCCCTGCATGCTGAGGTTAGGCACTATAGTACCCGGGGGAGACCGATCCCGAGACGATCGGCATGCTTGCGACTAAGCTCGCTCCTGGCCACGCATCCATTGGCACGGCAGATCGTGGATTGGCGGAGAGGAAGGGAAAAGGATAGAGAAGAAAGGAAAGGGCAGGGGATAGGAAAGATGGATTTAGACAGGATGATAGGGATATGATACTACCGCAACGGAAGACAAGGTGTGATACGGTAGTAGCTCGGGAGGCCGGGGTCGCGTACTCGTATATCAATACCATAACTACCGGACAGGCGATTAGGCAAAGATACTCCCTGACTTTTAATATACACGAATTTTAATATACCTAATTTGTTAAAAAATGACGGCGACGTGGTTCGCCACCCATCAAGTCGTGATACCTACGAGGGCGAGAAGCGACTAACAGAAAACCGTTTCACTACGATGAATGTAAGAGGAAGAATGGTTGAAAAGATGGATGAGTGTGGAGGAAGCATGGATGGTGTGCTGAGATCGTAGTGGATGGAGTTCTGTGGTATCTGCTAACCCCTACAGGAGATAGGCGTGAAGATATGTATGTATATATAATAAGTAAGTGAGAAAAGATAAAATAAAAAGCAACTTTTGCATATATGGATTTCAGAGAACATAATTAGAATCATTTTGATTATTAAAAAAATTTACTGAATGATTTTTCTACGACATCATCATGCATCACAATAAATGAATTATTACACTACATGTGGATCAGTGACGACTTCATTGGCTCAGTAGCGAAGTTACCATTTTAATATCAATAGTCGCGAGGTCAATTCCCACATCGGGATAAATATATATATTCCAAGTCTAGGTGTTCGCCTTGGACAACCGTGTAGAGTTAATGTCCATTCCTTCAGAAATAAGAAAATGTTGTGCCTAACAGTGGGACCTATACAAATAAAATAACTGCGTCATTGATACTTTTAACATTTAAGTTATATAAAATAAAAAGTTCCTTGTATGAAATATGACAAATGTCAATGGCATATTCGCTTTTTATCATAATAAGTTCTTTAGTAATGTTTATCACAAAATATACTTTGCGTTATAGGTACTTTAATATCTTTCATGTCACACACTAAAAATAATAGATATTATCTACACTTAAATCTTGAAGTAATATTAAAACAGAAGCAACCCATATGTTATATATAGGCAATATGTTTAAGGACTAAATAAATATATCAAAACTTTAGAATTTGTTTTTTTCCAATGTTATTTACAAAAAAAATTGATTAAATTTCTTAGTTATTTATAATAGTACTCTACACGTATATATAATGCGCCATATAGATCTGGTCTTCAAAATGTGGATGCAACAAGTTGACTCTCAATGCTTTCCGTTCTTAATGATCGTGATTGAAATCTCTAGAATAAAGCTGCGAATGAGCTTATCAAATAATCTTGTCTATGTGTACGTACTTCATTTATCTGAGCCTTTCCTATGCCGTAATAATTTTGTTATATTCTAATATATTCAAATCAGTAGTTTGGTGTAAAAATTACGTTCGATACTTTTTAGTTCCCATTTACCCATAAAATGTATCCTATTTTCTATATAAGACGGCATAAGGGTAAAATATTTACAATTGCATAAAAAACAGTTTATCTTAATTATTTATAATGTTTATATAAATATTATAAACATCGACGACTAAAAACTTAATAGAGAGAAAACAGATTGATGTGAATGAAAATAAAACGAAATTAAAATTTTTGTACTATAAATATTCACAGAACATAAAAGTAATAAACATTCACAGAACAGCAGGAAAGGTTTTTAAAGTCGACAAGATTTCTGCGGATATATCAAGTCACAGTCAGCTCCACCCAGGCCCAGTGCAGTCGCCCGTAGCCCCCCGAGACCGCCCCCACGCATCCACGCCACACCTGTACTGTATGTATACCTCATTATCATCTGAAAGTGTCCACTGTTAGAAAAACCTTTCTCAGGCTGAGGAAGAATATTCGGATTGACGACTGTAAAGCAGGATATTGCATAGGTAACGCTGTTCACTATAAAGTCTTTTTTTACTATCTAAGTAAATAAATTACGAATGTATCAACTTTCCTATCGTCATTTTTTTATATGTTAGCCACCGACTCGAAAAGTTTGGTTTGCCGAAAAGTAGAGATAAGAAACTTGCGGGCTAATATTTTACTGCCAAATCTGCCACAATTTTTAAATAATTTACAATTGGTTTGATATAATAATACACCATCAATCAATTATCAATTCAGCTGTAACAATCCACTACTGAACCAATCTACACCCCAATGAGTGCAGCCGTGATTCTCACATTAGGCGGGTGGGATTTTTAGATCGGTTTATATTTGAAGGCAGACGCAGTGACCATATTTGGTAAAAGATCGAAAATATTCCTTGTTTCAAAAGTAAGAAAACCGAATTCTGCCTCCAGATAGACTATATCACCTTTGAGTCCTTCTTAGGTCTGTGGACTGACATCTTAACCTCTTCAGGGACATTGGCAGATGTCTGTACGTTTAGCTTTTTTTTTAGTTATTTCAAGAGAAATTAGCCACGTGGCTGAGGACATTATCTTTTTTTTTGTAAAAATTACTATTTTCTGTTTTTTTTATTATCTTACTGAATTGTTATAGATATAAGGTGAATAACTCGTAATAAAAAGATACATTTTATCAATGTTTTCTCACTTAAAAAAATTCCATGAAGAGGTTAATCAACTTTCGACTTTTAAAATGCCTACGGAAAACAGTTCTACTGAGCATTATAGTCAACAAATAGGTTTTGATGTTACAATGAAATTAAATGAAATGGGAAGTCAATACGAACCAGTATGCACACAATATTATTTTTCGCATTTGTTATTATGCGAATCCTAGCACAGCAGTTGTTGACTTTCTATCTTAATAATAGCAAACTAACGCCTAGACAACTAATAGAGTTACTATTAATCATGATTCACAACTTACTGGAAAAGCGGTAACAAATAACGGTTTTGATCTCGCAGTTCTCTTGCGTGCTTGTTCCCGACACAGAGGATGCGGTGAAGGCAGGCCGTGGGTCGTGGTTTAACGGCCATAAGTGCATAGCGCGTCAGAGTGTTAAGAGCTGCCACCTGGCTGGCAGTGATCTCACGCTTCACCCGGAACACTTCGTCTACGTTTACAGTGTCACCGGTATCCACCGTTTGCACCACATGCATTTGTTGATCACTCTGTAGAAGTAAAAATATCCTTGAAAACTTCTATTATAAATAACATTAGTCATTTCGGTTACAGAAACCGCTTCCCCCTCCCCCCACCCTCTTTCCGGCTAGTTGGAAAGAAGACCTATGCAGCACAGCTAACGAAGACGATCAGGCGACTTGGTGAGGCTTATTTTTGCAGAAAATTTATTTACGAATTTAAAATATTCACGAAATTACGAAAATGTATTAACGAGTTTCGATTAGGATTTGAACTCAGAACTTTTCGCTCAGAAGACATTTTTTTTTAAAAACCTTAAATATTGTACCTTTAGGAAATGCAGTAAATATTTTTTTAACAGTCCATATATGTATGTCCCACTACTAAGCACGGGACACTCCATTTCTAGTGGACTGTACATTAACCAACCAATCATACGCAATATATGTACTATGTCTATGAAGTATGCTAACTACCACTAGAACTTTATATTGTTACTCGAATGAATTAATCACACTCGAATTAAAGTCGAATTTGAGAGAAAAATAAAACAATTAAGTAGGTATGGCCAGTCGACTCAGTAACTCGACGCCGGCTCCAACTCTCGACTCTTACAACACATACAAATCAGCCAGTTCTACCTTCAGAGTCGTTATTAATCATTACAAATCTCACCATTGTTATACACATCAAAACCTGTAGCACGAACATGCCGAAAGATAAAAAAGCGATGCCGGTAAGCGAGATGTCGAAAAGGTCGGCAATCCCGAGCGCGTGGTGGTGCTCGCGTTCCACCTCGTAATCGTCATGATGAGTTTCGTGTTGAACTTGCGGGTAGTGCAATAATGGGGGAGGCGGTGGGGGCATTGGATATTCGTAACCACCTCCTAAAATCAAAAATAATAAATACCTAAAAACCTTTTTAATGATTATTATATTGACAGCCCAGTAATGACGCAGTAACGAAGTACACGTTTTCTGAAAAATGATCGTGGGTTCGCTTCCCACAGCAGGATAAATATTTTTTTGGCCTGCAGGTAAACTTTCTGAATCTAGATGTATGCCCTTGTGTTTTGATATATATTGGTACCCACAACATAGCGAATCCCAGCGTAGATCTATTAGACCAAGGCGTTTTATTATTTATAGTATAGATAAATATAAATACATATAAAAAATATACATTGATAGAATATTCTTTATTACATAAAAATTAATATTACAGAAATAGATTACACTTAAGTTGAAAGCAGTTGAATTGCTGGTCCTATCGAAAATAATGCTGTCCAGACCTAATATTTTCCTTTATTTTTTAAATAATATATTCTTTATTTCGCAGTCGCTTTCATATTATTGTATTCCATTAATACAAACAAATTGATATTAAACATTAAACTGGCCATAACAAGTTGAATCCATTAAAAATTGTATTCGTATCCTACCATGTTTTGAAACGTCTAATGGTGTCCTATAATTATCACGAAAACCTGGCATATCGTGTCCCTCAAACACTTCGTAGCCCTCACGCGGTTGCATTTGCGTTTGTGAAACGGATAATGACACATTGTTATGTGTATTCATTGTGTCATTAATGTGACGGTATACATCATTATAAGCTGCAACTCTGAAAAAAACAATATATACATTTAAAAAACTATGACAAATAAATATTTGTTTAATTAAGAAGACTAAAACAAAATTACCATTAAAGAAAGTTTATTTTGATGAAATAATTTAATTTATTTAAGATCCTGAAAACCTAGAACAGTCTACTATAAGGGCAGATGGCACACAAAATCATGGTCGAAGCGATAAATAAAGCAAACAAGCGACACATTACTGATGTGCATGCATGAACGATTTGCGGCAAGTAATTTAAAAGACAACGCCGCTTGCCCTTAATATTGCCATACGTTAGATTGAAGGACCGAATGAGAACGAAGAAGCAGGATTCTTATTATATGTTGAGCAAAATCTTATTATACTAGGAAATCGGATGGGATCTGGATTTATACCATCGCGAAAGCTGATACATATAACACAAAAAAATATAGCAACTTTCATCATTTTGTGTAGATTATTTTTTTAAGATAGTTATTTTAGAATAAGGTAGATATGAAGAGAATCAATCTCTTCAAGGGCTCTGGGTTAATGAAAATGTAGCGAAAAACGCGTTAAAATGCTTTTAAAATAATTATAATCCCAAACAAGTATTGTTTTTGCAATTTTTTTAATTTATTTTTTCAGAGAGTATTATTAAATAAAATTATAACATTACTTAGCAAGCCATTCTTGGTAATTTGCTGAACCCACATCATACATAAAGTTGTTCCTTAAGTCCTGCGGACGCATGAACATAACGTTGGCTTCCTCTCTGTCGACTTCATAAGGTTTGCCAAGTCTTTTCTGTAAACTTGATTTGCCCATTTCCTCCATTACTTGTTCCGCCACATAATTACGACATTGGTACTCGTTCATCATTTTTCTAGAATGATATATAATAATATATTTTTTAAAAGTGTAGTGTACCTTAACAAAATATGATATAAAAATAAAATCTCGACAAAGGAACCCAAGACCGTTCGCTCAACAAGCGATTACTTCGCCACGCCACAATACACTCTATTCGGGTTGTCATTAAGGAAAGATTAAAAATATACATTTTTGAACTTTGTAATAATTTTGAAAACATAAGTTAGTTGTTATACGTTCGTCATTTCTAATATTAGCAACAAATTGCAAATACAACAAAAATTATTTTAGTGACAAAAATTAAAAGTAATATTCTACTTCTAAAGGTCTCACCAATACCCTCATTAAATAATCCAAACTCATCAGTGGACTATTTTGGCTGTATTGATTGATGATAGCATTTTAAAGTAATGTTTAAGAATCAATACATATTAATTAAATTTAAGTGTCTGTCTGTTGTGTCAAAGAAATACCTTTATCTGACTTATATGTTTATTTGCACGCTGACGATACTCAAAACAACTTTGACACAACTAAAAATGATATCCGTATCTTTTTCTGGTTATTTTTTGTTTTGTTTATCTTGTGAACTGCTGAACTTATTTTAATTTTATCAATTGTAATGAAAAACTGTTCCATTCCAAAAATCCCACCAGAAAAGGTTTTTCTCTGCTCCGCCCAAATTAAGAGTTTTCTCAGAAACCTCCAAATTCGTACCTACTTTACATTGTAATAAACCACATACATCTTCAATATTATGGAACGAGATATAAAGTTAATTTGTTTGCGTTTTCGTGACCAAGTGAAAATGAACCAAGATTTGTGCACAAGAATTTTGAGATAGTAAATATTTGAAAATGAACAATGAAACCATACCTGTGAAACTCTAGAGTAGATAACGCAGCATCGATCGATCCATTTACCGATGGCACGTATCTTTGAATTATATTATTGACTTCTGGCTTTTCTTTGACATTGCTATTTATCATGAAATAAGTTGGCATCAAATCATTGCGTAATATATCATTAACATTCAATTCGTTATCCAGCATTTTAAAAGTGGAAACCTCCGACGCAAGTAAATATAACAAAGTAACTATAACTTTCAAATACATTTTTTGCCTTTCTGTATACGTGTCTTACAGTAGAAAGGCGAACACAATGACATGAGCGAAGCGCAGCTCTTAAAATGAAAGATTACACGAGTTACGGAGCAGAAAATTCCTTGACGCAAAGTTTTATCGATCGTTCTCAATGTTCATATAACTGTAACCGTTAAATAGTGAGATGCTAACATAGAAACCTTTATAAGGCATAAGTAAACAATATATAAAAAGTAATAAAGTAGAAAGCTGAGCACGATAGGTATATTTTATTTTAAGAGAAGATAGATAGATTGTACTTTTCTTCATCGTAAAATGTGTTGTAAATGATTACTTAAAACACGAAATAAATAACAAATTCATTGACCCGGATCTGGATTTTCAAGAATAAACTTAATGTTAAAGTGTTAGTTCATACATAAATTACCCTGTAATGATCTCTTACTGGTGATTCTTCTAAATTAAAAAAATTGTTGAAAAATGACGGTGACGTGGTTCGCCACCCGTGTCGTTCTCACGAGGGCGAGAAGCGACCAATGGAGAGCCGTTTCGCTGAATGGTAGCGGATGGAGCTCTGTGATCTCAAAAACGAAATGTCAGTACATAGGTAGGGTAGACTGGGTACGGTCGTAACAATTTTCCGTTAATTGTACACAGCACAGCTATTACTGCTGTAAGCACTGATCAAAGCATTTGAGATGAAAGTCCTTAGTCCTCTGTTTTTAAATTGATATCAAAACGCGAGCTCGAGTAATCAGTTTGGTAGGAATATGCCATTTTAATGAGTATGTGCGAGTGTTACAATCGTCAGGGTTGCTTGTGCAATGTGCATGTGCAACACCAATGAGGGGCAGTTGTAAAACTAAAATAATACATAAATTAGACATTTAGAATGAGTTTTATTAAAAATACCAAAATATGTTTACTTCAACATCATCCACATCAGACTTTGTATCGTCGAGATATGGCCGAACCTATTCCTACGTTAAGTCCGTCGCTTGCCCTCCCCTCCCCCCTGCGGGAGTCAGGCGGCGACAGGAAGATTTCGAGCAGACGTCCCTCAGGTGGGCGAACGTGGAGAAGAACAAAATTTTTTCGTGGTCCATTGTCGTCTCGGTTGAACATCTTTCGAGCCAACCGGACCACAAATTCGTGGATGCTCTCCACCCTGAGGTACCTTACGCGTACGTATTACGTCATTACGCACATAGCGAGCCTAGCATATTCTGCTGGAACTGGACGCTCTGGCGCTGGGTTTTTGAAGTCAAATACCATCAAGCCGGCGCAGCATAGGACAGTCGGGAGCGAACTTACGTCTTATATAGATAGAATATATAGATAGAACATTGTTACATAAAAAATAAATAAAATAATTAAATATCTGTTTATTTGCTTATTTTAAATAATGTACCAACCAACGATATGATGCGATGTACCATTACACTACCATAAAATCTAAACTGACAGTCTGGTTTGTTCTCACATCAAACGTCGCGCGGGTGACATACAAACATTTGTTATATTGTATATTATAATGGATCTCCTCAGCACCCTCAGTTAGGCACTTAAGAGCCGCGGGGGTGAAATGGTTCTACTTTACAAACGGATCAGATTCTGGAAAACTCGATTTGTAAACAACGGGGAAGTGATTTGCTTGTACTCAATATCTATATTTATTTAAATTCAATTTAACCTATTAATTTTACAAGAAGAAGAACAAGTCACGATGACATATCACGTACATGGTAAGCAACAATATTCTAAAGGTAAGTTAAAGAGTAAAAGAGATATTCTAAATGTAAGTAAAAAATCTACTTAAGTGAATTCAATGAGATATATTTTCAATTTTATGAAATGTCACAATCATATTCCAACTATTAATCTATTTCACGGACTGCTTTTTGTTATTTAAAAAAAAATGTTTATATTACTAAAAACATTTTTAATAATAGGAAAACTTGTCAATATTCGCGGTAGCTAGGCTACCACTCAGACGATTTTCTGCGAGAGTGTGATACTTTCCTGGGAGAGCTGGCCCATTCACGCAACAGACAATGTGCCATTCTTGACAAAGTATTCGTCTGAAGCGTGGGTTTACCACTTCAAAAACCACTTCACTCCAATGATAAGTAGAATTATTAGATCGCATTACACCAAAATCCTATTTCTTATTATACATATATAGATCGCAAGCCCTAACTAATTGCTTTCCATCAGATAACTCTCTTGGTTATTTGTCATCCCCTAAAAAACTTTATTTTTTATAAATATAAATTAATATAGTTGAAATTGTTATATAATATTGAAAAGCTAGTGAAAACTGGTAATCAGTACAATAGATCATTTAAGAAAAGTCAGAATGTGTCTAAAACGGCCCAACTGGCGGTTCATCGGGGAGTGCTTGTTCCGACTCTGATGTACAGTTGGGTTTATCAGAAGAGTCATGAAAGCAAACTGAATATCCACCGGGATGTAAAAGAATTAAGACGTATGTGTGGGGTAACTTTGAATAAAATAAGGAATGAAGATATGAGAGCGATGTAGAGAGAAGGTGTTGTGACAAAAGTTGAGAAAGGGATGCTTAGATAGTTTGGGCTCATAGGGAGAATGGATGAAGGACGACTGACAAAAGAAATTTACGTAACGGACGGACAATAGAAGGGTAAGTAGGGAAACACCAAGGAAAACATATCTTGAGCAGATTATCGAAGTTTTTAGGAAAGGCTAGATAAAGAATACTCTTAATCGACAAACTTGCATGAGAAGAGTGATGAGTGTGGAGGAAGCAACGAAAGTATGCCAAGATCGTAACAGATGGAGGTCTCTGCCTAACCCTACTGGAAACAGGCGTGATGATATGTATGTATAAATATAATATATAATAAAATATTATTTATAGTAGTCATATATTATAAAATCAAATCAATCACTTTTTATTTCACCAAATTTATCATCAAACAGTAAAAAGTTTTACTAATCCTGTTTTATTTTAATTTCTAAAAGATTGTCTGTTTATATTTTTTTTTATAGAAAGTAGGTGTAAAATTGACCTGAAAGATTATTTTATACAAGAGCAATTTCGCTGTAGGTATAAAATACGATGTCGTAATTCGCTCAGTGGCGAAGTTACTGTCTTTAGTGTTAGTGATGGTGGGTTCATATCCTATTTATTCCAAGTCGTCCTTGGAGAATTAATATTCATTATTATTATTATGCTAGAAATAGGCTGAAAAATATATAAAACATTGTGTTAGGCATTATTTTTTATAAAAATCAAATTAAATTGTGCAGGACAAATATAGTTGTGTAGGGCAAATATAGTAAATAGTGGAAAACTGTTTGTGAACAGTTTTTAAAATAGAAAATATAAAGAGTGATAGATTGAATAAGTTTTATATAGATTCATAGCGTATAGGTATAATCGCATACACATGTACGTTTATAATAATGATACAACTAATAAACTTCCTCGACTATAGTCGATAATAAGACTAATAAACTTAGTCGTGTATAATTTTTTACGAACTATTGATTTTTCAGTCTACATCCAAATGTACTCCAATTATATAATATAACATTTTATTCCTCACATTATAATAATCACCATATAATCATTTAGTAGATTTGTGTGTTTGAAATGGTATTGTTAGCATTACGGTTAAGAACTATATAATCCATTTTATACTTAAAGAAGATACTTATTGCACATCTACATACTTTTAAATGAGTGAGAAATGTAACAATATCTATTTTCAACAATAAATTATATATTTATAAGGTACAGGACATAATTATACACAAAAATGTGGACATTAAGAAAATATTAAAAATAACAAATGTTAATTCAAAAGTCGATCATCACAATGTAAAATTCAATCCAAAAAATTAAAAAATATATTTTTAATTGCATTACCAATTTCTTTTTTGGTTATTTGTGGTAAAATTTAAAGCCAGATTTGAAGGAAATCATAAGTAAATATGCGGCAATATTGTGTTGTTTGACATTTGAAAACTAACATTTATCTTGATATTAGATTGCCATAGCTATTTTGTGAAAAATAATAACAATATATTGGTATTTTTCTTTATGAAAATGTAAAAATTTATATTTTATAATTTAAGTAATATATTCAGCAATGGGGACTAACGGCAACGGTCGCCGCAGTGGGACGAAATTACCTGACGTTCGCCGCCCCATGGAAGAAGGAGACTACATGAACGACATGGATAGTCCAGAACTAGATTTTGTTTACGACGATTGTGATTTTCAATCCAATGAAATAGCTGAACTGTATAGTTACACTGAGCATCCTGAATTTCAACTTAATGTAAAAGCGTTCGAAGATGTAATGGAAGAATTCAATTACCCACCGAGTTGGCAAAGACTAACTTTACCACAGCAACGTACCGTTGTCATGAAATTATTGGAGCATTTGGATGTCGCTTTGAGTGAAACGCGTATGCGTGCAGCGCGCTGTATTCTTTACTTAGCTCAGGGTTGCTGGGCCGAGATGCAATCTGATGCTGAACAAGCACACTGGGCACGGATTAATATAATGACTTTATACGATATGGGGATATTTTCTGCATTCATTGAATTACTGAATCTTGAAATAGTTCGAAGCAGTTCTGCAATGGCATCAAGAAAGATTGCCGAATCTCTGCCAGATTCAACTAATCTACGTGTTATCTTATCAGTTTTGTATTTAATAACAGAACACATGCGAACTGAAAAGGAAAATGTGGACTCAGAATATAAGCATTTAGTTAAACATTTTAAAGAAGAACTTGGTACACCTTTTGGTGAGGAACTATTACCAGTGAAACTTTTAAGCATGGTCACTCATCTTTGTGCAGGAAATACTCCCTATTTTCCAATGAAAAAGGTTTTGTTACTCTTATGGAAAGTTCTATTGGTTTATTTAGGTGGTTCAAAAGAACTAAAGGAAAGAAAATCTAAATTACGAGAAAAGTATGGTTTGCCTCCAATTACTGAGGATACTCTTGAAATTATTAAGGGTATGCGTGCAAGTTCACCACCCCCCAGTGCTGCCGATATGTTAGAAAACCAAAATCCTGGCCAGAGGAAGTTGAAGGAAAATGAAAGAGCTCTTCGTCGACAAACCTTTATGAAGCAAACATCTCTTGATGAATCTGATGAACAAATTTTTGTGGACAAAGAAGAAACTGGCAATGGTTCAGAGGACTATCCAATGGAATTTCAAGATATGCCTGGAAATAATATGCAAAATTCAAATCAGAATTGTCCTTATTACATGTATTTCAAGCAATTTGATAGTCCTCCTCCTCCTCCACCCTTGCCAAGAAGTCTTCCTTGGCAGTCCAAAGTTCGTCAAAAAGATATTGATATGTTTCTTGATAATGTAAGAATTAAATTTGTTGGATACTCACTTCCAGGTGATAGACAAACAGTGGCTGGACTTCCACAACCTATTCACGAAGGAGTTGAGATTCTAAAAAAACATATGTACACCAGTCTCTCTGAAATTCAAGCTGAAAGAGAAATAGAAATTGCTCGAAGTCCTCTTACTAAAGGAGAAAAAGAAGTTGAAGAAACTGAAGCTGAGATCTTATATAGGGCTATGCTGCCAAATCTGCCACAATATATGATTGCTTTATTAAAAATACTCCTGGCAGCTGCTCCAACATCCACTGCAAAGACATATTCTATTAATATCATGGCAGATTTATTGCCTGAAGAAATGCCTGTGACTGTACTCCAATCATTAAAGCTTGGTATTGATGTAAATAGACACAAGGAAATAATAGTAAAGGCAGTTACAGCAATACTACTACTACTTTTAAAGCATTTCAAAATAAACCATGTTTACCAATTTGAATTTATGTCACAACACTTAGTCTATGCAAACTGTATGCCTTTAGTTTTAAAATTTTTCAATCAAGACATTCTCTCTTATGTGGGTGCCAAAAACACCATTCCCATTTTTGACTTCCCAGCTTGTGTTATTGGAGAACAACCTGAATTGACAAAAGAATGTTTGGATATAGGTGATTCGTCAGTACCATATTCATGGAGGAATGTTTTCTCATGTATTAATTTATTAAGAATATTAAATAAACTTACAAAATGGAAAAATGCTAGAATCATGATGCTTGTTGTCTTTAAAAGTGCACCTATATTAAAGCGCACACTAAAAGTAAGGCATGCATTGATGCAATTTTATGTTTTAAAGTTACTAAAAATGCAAACTAAATATTTGGGGAGACAATGGAGGAAAACTAACATGAAAACAATAAGTGCTATTTACTCTAAAGTTCGGCATAGGCTAAATGATGACTGGGCCTTTGGTAATGATGTTGATGCAAGACCATGGGATTTTCAAGAAGAAGAATGTGCATTGAGAGTAAGTGTTGATCGTTTCAATCATAGAAGGTATGGTTCGGGAGGTGAACAGGAAGTGGATCTAACTCCTCTTGATACAGATATCAACAGTGTGCTTGAGACAAACATTGAACTGGATGAAGAATTCAAAGACAATTATGAATTGTGGTTGGAGCAAGAGGTATACAACAATGAGATAAACTGGGATGTGTTACTGTCTGCATAAAATGTATAATTTACATGACAATGAGTTCATGACAAAAGATACTTGATAAAAAACAGCAATATAAAGATATGTAATAATCAAGTAATCATTTCAACTTAATACTTTTCTACAAAGTTAATTATTGAAATATGTGACAGAGTCCAATATAATTAGCTGGCTCAAATTCATAGGAGGACCTTATTGCAAATAAAATTTTAAAGTTATAATTGCTTATATGTCTATAAATGTTTTTAAACTTGACAATATATGTTAGATGTGTCATTAGTATCAATGGAAGTAATATGTATAGAAATTGAGTATTAAATAATGTATTGAGATTAAAACTTACAAGTTATTTTCGGAAATAGATGTATCAAATGTAATGTAATTGATTTCTATTGATTCTATTCCTTGAACTAAACCAAGTAAGAATATTCGTTCATTTTTATTTAATACCTTAACATAAATGTTAAAATAACAATAAATTTCTAAACAAAGTTCATGGTCATTGCATACCATGGATTTTGTTGATGATTATTTTATAAAAACATGTGGTGACAATGGGAGTAAATACCTGTAAATTGGCAGCGGCATTTACCTAATAATGAAAACCTATCCTCAATCCGCCTGCCATGTATAGGGGTTATGGCAACACCTTTGAAATTTGAGCAATGCCAATATCAAGTTACGGCGGTATTGATGATGTATTAAATAAAATATGAAAAATAATTAGTTAAATATATTAAGACTACTTTTTTTTAAAGAAAAAATATAATGCCATACATTAATTCTGGGTAGTGGGTACATTAGTACTACTCACAAATTTGATATAATAACCAAACCTATAAACATTGGCTCCAATTTGATCACTTCGCTGTCACACCATTAATCTTAATCGGCTGAAGACTGTATTCTGTTAAAATGTGACTTTGTCAATTAAGCTCAACAATGTTATAGAAAATTGACAACATTTTTAACACTTTTGTGGACATCTTAAATTTGATCAAAGATTTATGTTTCGAGTTCCTCTAATTTATGACTCAAAATTAAGAAAGCAGCCAGGGAATCCAGTAAAGAACCATACAATCAAAAAAGTCACAGCAAACTGAAATCGCAATGAATTGAGCTAAGTATTATTTTTATTTTTAGATCTTGATTAGATGGACAGCCTCGTAGGACACCCACAGGAAGAAATGGGGGTGGCCCTGTCACACAGCAAACTCACGCTATAAATAAATAAATGTGTTAATATTGGCAGTATTTAATATAAAAAAAACTTCTAGGTTATAAATGCACATGAATATTTTATTAATAAAGATTTACATGTTGAATATTTATGAACCACAATTAGATAAATTTATTAAAATTACTAGGTAGGTAGGTACTTGTATATATATACTATACTAAAAATAATGTATGTGGTACTGAAGATTGTGCTTCGATAACAAATCAAATGAAATTAATCGTTTTGATATAATTGATACAATTGTATTAAAATATAATCATATTAAACTACATAAGCAAGGTAATTTGAATAATCTTAAACAATAAAATATTGATATACCTAGTAATACAATTTACATACAGTAAACATTAATGACATGAATATACAATATAGGATAAAGATTACTACATTTTCCCCATATTACTCCTTCAAGTCATATAAAACTAATCACCCAGAATACTAGGTTTTACCTATAGGCCAAGTATACTAAAGGTTACAGATTTTAAAGGAAAGCATTTCAAGAATATCTTTACTTTTATATTAGTTTGTATTATTACTTTAAGATAATGTTCCAAAGATTACTGCCTAATTCTAACTTCCTAAAAATATACAAATCCGTGACTGCCCTAATTATTTTACCTATTTTATCACTAATTAACTTATTTAATGGATATTTTATGCATCGTTAGCCTAATTATCAGAATTCGTAATTATAAAGAAACCATTTTTTATCATTTCTCACCTTTGATGCCATCTAAACGATATTTTTAAAAGATGTCCGAAGACATACTTCGTATTTACCTCAAAAATAATTCTTAATACCTAAACTAAGAATTATATTATAAAAATTTCTCAAACTATGAAAGAAAACCAGTTTTTTGTTGTTTCTGTGACATTTACTCATTTACTAATTATGATAATTAGGCCAATAATATGAAATTTTTACATAATGAACAGCTTAATTTAAATTTAAACCAAATTCTAGAATAACAGTGTAGTCTCTAAAAAAAATTGTAAACCGTCAACATTTTTGTCTTAGCTTTTAATGTATGACTACAAAAGAATAATTTTAATTATGGCCTTGTTCCAGTGTGGAATGCATGAATTTACAAGATTATTAAATAAGAAATACATATTTCATTCATAGGCGAATGTTATAAATGATTATAAAATTGATAATTTAAAAGGAACAATCAGAATTAATATTAAAGTTTCTTCTTCCAACGGGATTACACTATAATGTTATCCAACTAAGCTAGTGGTATTGTAAAAATTCCCTAGTGCCTAATAAAGTACTTAAAAACAAAAAAATCATTAAATTTAGCTTAAAAAACACCAATCAGCTCCATACTAGGTGTATATTTTATTTTACTAAAGCTCCTATGGAATTACGTATTATGAAAATAAATTAATGGAAATTTTAAAACAGCAATCAAATCAAAAATTACTAGATTTCTTGCTGGAAGATACGAACTCAAGACCACAAATCGCAAGCACGCTCCTAACCAACTGATATGTTGTTAATAACTAAGTAATAAAATTGGTACTTTTCCGTTAACTGGGCGCAAGCGAAAAATCGCCAATTAATGTAAAATTTTGCCGAATTTCTAACAACCTAACCAAAATAAATCCTACATGTTCATCATGTTTTAAAACAAAAATTAAGGTGGAAGAAAAACATGCTGTTTTGAATGAATTCAGAGAATAGAGCATATGGCCTCAAAAGATTTGGCGATTTATCGCTTGTTAGCTTAGGTTTTTTTTATTTGAGGGGAAAAGGTTAGGTTGTAAGAAATTTGACGAAATTCTTCATTATTTGGCGATTTTTCGCTTGCGCCCAGCTAACAAAAAAGTATTAAAAAAATAATATAATACACTTTATAATGTCTTCCATTTCCAAATTACTGATACATCAAATTTAAGTATATAGATATATTATAAAATGCAAGCATAAGTTAATGTTTGTTTATGACGTTTATGCATTTATTTTTCAAATCAATACTCCCATACATTCAAACACAAGGCTCCACATAATTACCGGGAAACAACCCGGTAACTCCGTCCATCACGCCCTCCCACCAGCCATCGTCATTCTTCTTCAGCACATAGATTACAGAGCTCTCTTGAAACGACAATTCATCTTCCTTGTCCGCATAGTAGTCGTAAATTGCTACCACTGCAAAAGTATATGTAAGAATGTAATATTGCAACTCAGTAAATAAATATTTTCCGGTACTTTTCCATTAAGAGGGCGTTAGCAAAAAATCGTCAAATAATGTAGAATTCCGTTAAATTTCTAAACCTAAAACCTACAACCTAATCTAACCTAAACTTTTTTTCTCTGCGTAAATAAAAACCTAACCTAACCTTTTTTCCGGCAAGCCGGGGTCGCGTACCCGTGTACCAATATCATAACTACCGAACAGGCGGCTAGGCAAAGATACCCCCTGACACTACATTTTTTAACGTTAGTATATGTAGAGAAACCTAATCTAACATTAGGTATTTTACTTATTTCATTTTGTTTTTAAGTGGGGAAAAAAAGGTTAGGTTAGGCTGTAAACAATTTGGCGGAATTCTCCCGGCTAACGTAAAAGTACCTATTTTACATTAAACTAACTGGCTAAAAGATTATATAAAATAGTACTCGGGGGAGCCCGATCCCGGGACGGTCGGCACGTTTGCGAATAAGCTCGCTCTTAGCCATGCATCCTTTGGCACGGCAGACCGTGGATTGGCGGAGAGGAAGAGAAAGGATAGAGAAGAAAGGAAAGTGCAGGAACGGAAATGTGGATTGGGGGGGTTACCAGACTCGGAATAAATATTTATAAATACATATATATATTTATTTCGATGCGCGAATCGAACCCGCGACCATTTACTCCGTGGGCGGAGGGCCCCGCCACTGAACCAATCGATCGTTTATATTTCATTTATTTTAAAGAGAATTATAATAAATAAAAATGTGTCGCTTTACAGTCATAGCACATACGATTTACGCTAGGATCTCTAACGTCATTGCTGTCAATATATGTTTATAATAACACAAATGACAAGGACAAACACTCAGACTAAGAATAAATACTACTACTCAAGGATTGAACCCACAATCCTTGGCCTAGAAAGCGATCACTCCATTACTGCGTCTTTTGGGTCGAAAAGGGCCAGATTGGGTCCAATCAGGCCCCACATCACCACCAAAATTAACAAAAACTATTTTTTTAAATCTTAAATTTACTTTTGATTAACATTTAAAATGTTAACAATTTTATCAGAAAATGACAGCAACAGTATTTCCAAACTTGTTGCTCTCCGAATATAATATATTTAACAATTCTAGTGAGCGTTGCTTTTATAGAGGGATAAGTTCCCTAGGCTAAGAATTTACAGAACAAAAACTTTATATTTATATTCAGTTAAATGTAATTGTTTTTGTATATTTTGCATTTTTATTTTTTAATGTATGTAGAAGTTTACCTATCTTATGATTCTATGACATAGAGGGCCCCGTAAAAATATCTAATTGTAAACTTATTAATATTTAATTGGATCCGGGCCTGGGATCGGATGTACACAGGTAGTTATAATTTGAAAGTGTTAAAACTAATGTATTACATACCTTTCTCAATGTAATTCTTTGGTACCCAACCCGGAAGATCTTCTTCATCAGGCACTATAGCTGGAACAGCACTGGTATACTGACTACCCATCTTGTTCTGCTAACAAGTGTACAAAACAAAACCAGGTTTTGACTAAATTTTTTTTTATTTATATATAAGAGGTCCTATAAACAGGAGATACATTATTCTAAATAGTTATCTTAAATGTAAATGTAATCCTCAGAAATGTAATATCCTATTTAAGAATAAGTAAGTACAAAGTTCATACAACTTAAAATATGAGGAATTTTAATTTATAATTTAAGATTTTAAGTTAATTTACTATCGTTAGTGAAGAGTTCATATGTGACAGTAAATAAGTATTTAATCTTGTCAGATATGTTACGTTTAATCAAAGATTATATTGTTGTATTTTCTTAATTTTTCGTTGAAAATAGGTTTCGAGTAAAAATAATTTTATTTATTGCTTTAAATTAGACAAGGTTCATTGTCATACAGACTGTTTTACACGAAGTTTACATTTTGAGAATTAATGATCCAAAGAGATAATGACATTAGTTTAAATAAAGTACTTAAATTTATGTTGCGAAAAGATTAGACAGAATTGATGTCTTACATTGACGTGCTGCGGTCGGCCAAAGGCTTCGTGGGTGAGCTCATCGTCCATAGGCGGCGGCGGCAATGGTGGAGAAACAGACCCACCTCGAATAGATGTACCACCCGCTGATGAGGATGATGCTCGCTGTATATAAAAATAGACAATTTGTATTCAAAACTAGCTGTCGTACGCAGCGTTACGCGGGTTACATTTATTTTCAGTGGGGTGGTAGTTCAGAGTTATTTATTTATATATATTGTTGTTATGAAGACAGTCACCATAGCAACATTTGTTATGATCAACGGTCTTTATAGCAACCGTCGGCGTCGGCACGCAATTTTAATATGAACTATACGAACTTTAATCGCAATAGCATTAACAATGCGCGAATGCATATGTGGAACATACAAACATTCATTTTATTATATAAAATGAAGTTTTTAGCATGCCACAAGTGGTAATATTTATTATCAAATTGATTATTCAAGTATGATACGCTATATAAAGCTAGTTTTCAGGGATAACTATCCAAAAGTATATTATATTAGTAAATATAAGTAAATGAAAATCTGATACACCTATCAACAGAAACAAATACTGACCTGACCAGGTAGACTCATAGAATGTTGACTGTGTTCACCATCAGAACCAATTAGAGGAGATGGTGGAGCTGAAATATGATATTTGTTATCTATTTGTGTAACAAAAGAAGAATTGAAATAGAAATTAAGCACACTTACGTGGCATGCTTGAGTGTAGTTCTTGTTGAGTATAGTTAGCAGTAGCTTGGTGTTGATTTGGGTGCACCATTCCAACCTGATTAATAATAATTATAATTTAAATAAATTATAATGACTCTATTATAAAATAAATGAAATAAAAACTAGAGACATATTCAGTATTCTATGTGATGAGCATACCTGAGGTTGGGCTACCGGTAGCGTGGAGTAGCCTGGTGGCCGTCGTGGATAGTTGGGAGCATAGTGAGAAGGCACCTGCGGAGGGGCTACAGCAGGTGGTGTACGATACTCGCGCGATGATTTACCTTAAAGAGTCATAGGATTGTTTATTAATAATAGTGTAACATGGTTGTTAAATTGAATGTTGCAGCCATTAAAAGTTTTACTTCTAAACAATTCGAAATGGTGATACTCAATAGGATTTTTTAAAAATGTTCAATGACAAACTCAATTCCCTGATCAAAAAACATTCGAACAAATGCTTAAATGATTACTGGATCGTTTGTCGACAGTCCAGAGGCCCAAGCTGAAATCAATCATGGCCTTGTAAAAAAACTCTTTCATCTTACGAAATCGCAACTATGCGTGGTAACCAACATTTGTGCTAGATGTTACAGATAGCCCACCGTGCAACAGCTGTAAACATAGTGCTTTAGTGCAGAAGAATAGCCAACTATCAGGCCAGAAACCTGGGTGCACCCGGGGTCCCCATGGATGCTGTGCATGGGCAAGTAACATCGAGTTGCAGAAATCAACCTGTTACACCATTTACCATGTTGCTTCAATTGTCAACTTCATTTGCACTCATTTCATTCTAATGATTTAAAAGGCTCTGACGATCAACAGTGGTAAACCATTCTAAGTCATGATCATTCAACCCATAGTCAAATACACTCAAATCTGACATATTGCCAGATTAACGCCTATTGTGCTACATCTACATCCAATAGCGGACAGTTAAAGGCTAAAGATGCTAATGTGTATTTTAATAATCTGTATTTTGCTAAACACATTCTATGTTTGAATAATATTATATAATTGTTTTATGTACATGTATTTTGAAATTGATCATTCATTGAGAATCTAAACTCAGTATATGATTAAGTTGACTATTCAAATAACATATTGAGATAAGAATAGCACAAGTCCAAACCAGATTCAAACAAAATCCTTGCTTGAAAGTGAATCAGGATATTTTTAGTAAAACAGTTTATCAGAAAATTATATGAAATTAATATGAATATCCTATTTGCTACTCTTTTTTAAATTTGCTATATTTTATTTTGTGTTGAACTTCTTCTGTATAGCCAAGTGCTAGATCTTTTATTGATTGATGATGATTAACTCGACTGAAGAAGTATCACACTCTCAAGAATATCGGTGTTAAGTGGTAACAGTTCACTGTAATAGCACATTTTGTGTGCAGGGATCAAGAGGCCCAACTCCTTTTCTCTTCCTATATTTCCTTCTTCCCTTTCATTACTCCAATAATCACATCCTAACCCTAAGGTAGGCGATGTTGAAGCAATGTCAAAGAATGGCAATGGTTGCTTACCATCACATAATCAGCTTGCATACTTGTTTGTTTATCCACTCCATAAAACAGTTGGTAAACAATATTTCTACTTATCAGTATAACCTCTTTAAAAGCCTTTGATATTAACATAGAAGATTATTACATTCATTACTCAAAATAAGTAGTTACCAAGAGTCCCACGCCCTAAAGTCCCAGTGTTAGCAGCCGCAGCGGCACGAACCGCAGCTGGTGGGGTGGGTGGTTTTGTAGTGGGAGCTGGAAGAGTTGCAGATCCCTGTGCCGATATTGATCGACGACCCCTCGGTGTACCACTAGTGCCACCAACCCAGGAAGCACCATGGCCAATATCATCTAGAGCTAAATTATAATTTATTTTTACATTATTAGTTAAATATATGGAATCTTGTTTATTTCTATACTTATAATTCTTGTATGGTTGATTCAATTTTTACTTAAATTTTTACTAAATTGCTTACTGAATTATCCACATATATCTTAATAATTAATGGTAAAGAATGGTAAAATCATTAAATAAAAATAAGAATTAGACTAAAACAGAACTTTGGACAACACCTATTTTCATTACTCATTATGATGATTGATCTTTTATGCACCTAAAACTCTGTTTTCTATATTCAAGACAATAAAAATTTAATTTGTAACTATATTAAAGTAACAATTTTATCATACAACAAAGTTACCTGTGTAATCAATACTTTTCCTAACATATTTAATAGGTTTTTCTGGATTTGCTGGAGCTATAATTTTGTATTGTCTTGGAGTGACTTTGTTAGCAGTTAAAACTCCAATTTCCCTTCGTGCTACTTTCTCTTTATGGATAGCAACAGTCTGAGCTATATGGTTCATCTGACCTTCCATCTCTGCTAGCTGCATCGTTTGCAATTCCAACAGCTGTAAGAAGTTATATGCCAGTGTGTTGATCTGATAAGCTACACTAGCTAATGATTGAGTAGTATAGTTTTTAGTACTCTCAAGGGCAAGCCTCTTATTTTCTGATTGAAAATAGTTTGCCTCGCAGTATTCCGCCACACGTTCCAAATTTGTGTGGCTGTCTGTTAAATGATTACGCCCTTCTGGGATTTCCGTTTGCAGTAATGCGGCGAGTTCAGCCATGACGCAAGTTTAATATGTACTGTTAAAGGTTTCAGTAAGTAATATAAGTTTATGTAGTAAACAAGTTCGTATCTATTAATATAAAGGGAAAGTTATAAATTAGGTTTGTATACAAAAATGCTGTTAAAGGCAAATATTAATATATCTTAATCGATATTCACTATCCATTTCTCACTATTCATTATCTAAATTTATATTCCTTGTTTCAAAACAACGTTTAATAATTTTTTTTATTTATAAAATAATGGATTAGATACTTGAAATTCAATACACATCTAATAGCTTTTGTGACATTAATGCCAACAGATAGGCAACACCCAAATCAAAGACAATAAAAGTAAATCTGTAATGTTATTGCTTTGGGTAATAGGCTATCAATCAAAATTGAAATTGAAATTGAATGCCGTGAAATAAACATTTTTGAGAAAAGTGCAAATTGTTAGTTACAAATCATGATGGGAAAAATCGCGGACAAAAGATGGGTCAGTTGGAGAAAAAAGCCTTGGCTACATTATAACAAGGAGTAGAAAGGGATAGCGAGTGCTTCAGAACTGTTTCACGTCATTTAAAGTGGAGATAGTAGTGCTTGATAAGATGCCTAGTTTCACTAGTCGAAGGAACTTTAAAACATTATTTTTATAAATAACCTGTGGTTACAAAGTTTTTAGTAGTTTTTTATTTGTCAAAGTGACTTAAGTACAAAGATTAGCATTGGAATTTTAAGACAGTTTTAAAACTTCAGTTTCTATGTTGTTTTCATATTGACATAATCAACATGTAATCTAAATCTTATCAAATTCCTCCTAAGAATTTAAATGACTGAACAAATTAACCGTTTTCTTAATTAATTTTACTTTTCTTTTTATTTATTATTTTTTATGGGATAAGGAGGCAAACGAGCAAGCGCATCACCTGATGGAAAGCAATGAACGCTGCCCATGGACATCTGCAACACCAGAGGCAGAAGTAAAACTCCCATACAAAAGACTCGAAACTAACGGTTAGAGGCACATTTTTGTTTATCATTTTTATCAATTTAATTATTAAATAAAATAAAAAGTAATGAAAATAATTGAATATATACGTCGATGTTACTTTATGAAATATTAATTAAAATATTTTTCACGATATTATTTACTTTAGACAAATTACAGTTTATTTGTTGTTATTTTTTTAATTTACTTCAATGGCAACATCTACTGTCCATATGAATATGTCATCTTCAAGTCGAGATGTATGGGTATAATAATAATAAAATGGAATATAATTAAAACAATTCTTAAAGCAAAAACGAAAGTACTTCTTTAAGCTTAAAGCTACTAAAAGAACGGATAATTCAAATCTTCAAAATTTTAATAACTTATGCCCTTTTGCTTTGAACGTTGGTTTTGTGAACTTGGAAAAATTTTACGATTGAGCTCTGTTTAATTTTACCAGAAATAATAAATTTATGTGGTCCATCGTATATAATATAACAATAAAAAAGTATTACATTGATTACAATATTTGTATTGGTTTGGGATAAATAAGGTTGATTTGTTTATTTCAATTAGTATAGTATTTTCTAGATACTGACTTCCTTTTAGATTTTCTGACCTGCCATCTATTGAGTTTTCTTTGCTACTAATTATGTCATCTGGCGCCCACGATGCCATATAAGTTTCAACGAATTGCGCATTATAGTAAAGCGTGTAATCTATGACCAGAGGAATCACCGATGCGTTGCCGGCCTGAGTATTCTTATCAGCTCAAAAATAACCGCCGAATATGCGTGCCATCTATCGTCCAAAAGTTTGGATTCTTATTATTCACTACCAGATGGCGTAAATATCGCCTATAAATAATATTTTACATATATATTCATTGACCATTTCACATTATTATACTTATAACTCACAACTCGTTCGTACGAAATTTAATAAGATTGCGTATGAACGAATAGGTACAGCGAACGTGCAAGAGTCAGAATGTGCGCCTGGCCGCATTTTATCCTTTCTGCTCTTGGTCGATTCGTGTATACGTAACCATGAGATTTTAAACATATATTTTAAAGTGTAAAGTAAGTTAAGGTGAATAAAAACTCTCACCACGCACGCTCACTGTATTCAACCATTTTTTATTTAAAAAATTCAAGAATTATATATATTCAATATTAAGGTTACACAATCACAAAATATATTGAATAAACAATATTCTAATTTTCTTGTTATTTAATTGTTTCATAATGGTCATTTTATAATTAGATTAGTTGGGATGATCAATAATTAAGAACACTTATAAAATATATAGACAATTTATTACGTGCTACAACAGGATAGCATGATATTGTTTCGATAGATTTTTTTATTACGAATATAAGGTAGGGTAGGACTATAGTTTGAGTTTCTCTGGTTAATGATTCAGAATGAATAAATTAGCTGGAAAATCAAAGTTAACATAATTCTCTCAGTAAGAAAATTAAGGTGGCAATAGGTTGAACATTGTTGGAATAGAGTGCTAGAATGAAGACCATTAAAGGTGCGAGTGAAATACATACTTTTTGGTATACGCAATAGTATTGCCGGCACATTATTTCTAGCACCGAGCACAAATAAATCCTTCTCACCTTTAGGATAAGTTTTTCTAATAGTGAAGTGTAAAAGGCTAATGTTATTTTATGTCCATCGGATCTGCTTTTGTAATCTTAACAATTCTATATTGATCCAGTTCTATCAAGTACACAATATAATTATATATATATATAAATGTCATTTATAGATATAAATACATTAATTTAGCTTATAATGCATATGCCTTTTATACATGTATGCTCTTATAGTTCCTTAAAACTAGTATTTGTAACACACAAATTTGAGTCTATTGGAAATTTTCACACTTATTTTCTCTCAAAAAATAATGTATACATATCCATTTTACCACAGTAGTATGATTCATATTAATTACTAAAGATAAAGAAATATTGAATAAACTCTCAACTTTTGTAGTGTTCATATAATACATAATCAATCATCACCAAATACTAACCTACAATAAAGTAGGTACATACATATTAGAAAAAAACAAGAGCAAGTGACAAATCTTATTTCACTGAGAAATCTCTATCTTATCATAAAATATAACCTAACACGTAGAAACAGTGGTATTCCTTTATATTATTCTTTATCATCAATGTCCATATTTTCAGATATTATTATGTCCTTTTCTCTTTCTTTGCTGTCCACATCACTTTTGCTATCTAATATGATACTTTCATCTTTCTCCTTATCTTCAGGTTTTGATTCCTCTTTCTCCTTTTTAGATTTTACTTCTCTGTAAAAATGTAAATTATTTGTGAGAAATCTAGGAAATTAATAGTAAAAATGTTCAATAAAATGTTTTAACGCTTACTTTGTTGGACCATTAACAATCTCTACAACATCATCATCTTCATACTTTATGTTGACAACAGCTTCCACTTTGGTTTGTATACTCTTTAGGGTAGAATGGAAGATTTTTGAGCTAGCCTGGAAATATAATATTCACTATTAAGATTAATTAATAGTATGTTTTATATTTACATGTGCAACTTTTTGCAAATTTTTTATTTTTCATCATCATTATTATCAATATCAAAAATAAGATCCGATTAGAAAAAAATACTGAACCAAGCTAAGGTCCCCCGCGGCTGTAATGCTTTGATGATAATCATCATTATCAACAACAATACTGTCGTAATAGTCCACTGTTATGAACATTGACCCTCCTCCCCTTCAAAATTCATGGGCGTTAATGAAGCATTCCGAACATAACGACAGAGACATGCTACGGAAAAGAGTAGTGCTTTTTTATATAAACATCTATGCGTCATTTGTCACAACTGCGGGAAACGCTGACATATGTTTTGCATTGGACGTTTTTAGTTCCGTATCTAATGAGTGAGACCACAGGCATCCCCTTTCCTTGGCTTCCATATTTCAACGTGCGCCTTGTTTGCTGGTCGTGGCTTGTTTTGAAAAAAGGTCGAGTACCACTATGCTAGTATGAAGATCGTATTTTAAACAGGCAACTTGGGGAAGAACTGTGTCCAGTAGTGGACTGGCGCAGGCTATTGATGTTGATAGGTTGTACAGTATCAACATACCGTAAGTGAAACGAGCCTGGCCCGCGCTGCGGAAAGCTGCGCGGCAAGGTCGTTCAGTTGCGACTGAGCCCCCCGCTCAGCTTGCTGCGTGCTGGCCGCGGCTGCGCGGGCCGCTCGCAGCGCCCCACGCGCGCGCTCCAGCGCCGCCTCCAGTCGCGCGCGTTCCGACCCGGCGCGTGTGGCTTGCTCGACCAAAGCACTGATATCCACCACACGTGATTTGTACATCACCATGCCTGTAACATTAATATCTATTAATGTAATACCACTGAATGATTGACTGACATGTTATTTGGGAAACTGTAAGATGATGATAAGAAATGGTAAGTTCTAGGGAAATATTCGGATAGGGCTCGTGGTAGAGGAATTATATCCAAACCTTAAAAGTCTGAACGAACCGACTGAATACCTACCGGGGTAGTCCACGAACAAAAAATGGTGATAAGTGCGAACACATGGTTGAGAGGGGGAGGGGGGAGAAAACAAGATAGTCCTTTATGGGCTAATTTAGTTGAAATTTGGCAGAAGCACGAAAGACAGCTAAGCCGTAGCTTTGAGGGGCCCCGAAAATCTGATCTATGTACACTCCTTTGCATAAAAACGGGCGGTTTTGATTTTTCTACATTATTGGTAATAATTTGGTTCTAAAGAGGTATTAATAGCCAAATTATGTTACTGGCACTTAGTTAAGAGTCTGTGTATGTAAAAAAAATACCTCCAAATTCGAAACATTTATTTTGAGACTTTTTACTCAGTGGCAACTAAGACTAACTTTTTATTTTTAGTAGAATAAAGTAGTAAGTAAATGGAGAAGCGTACTCTTCTCCGATGAGGCGCGAATTTATCTGCACGGCGAGGACCAACGTCGGCGAGTATTACGAAGACCAGGGAAACGCTGTATGTTTCGGGAGGGCGTAACTTCTAGCTATCGTACAGAGATAGTATCCATTGAAAATGGTTCACTAAATTCGCAAAGGTATATAAACAGGAATCCTTAGTCAAAATGCACAACCGGCACGATGATAATGCTTGGGCCCATCGTTCTGGCGACATAGATGCTCATATGCAAGAAGTGGCTATTCGTCGTTTGGACTGGCCAGCGCGGGGCCTCGACCTTAACCCCATTGAGGATATCTGAGACCTCCTAAAAAGGCGATTACGATCTGTCCAACCACCTCCACAAAACATCAGGGAGCTTAAACGTGTGATCTCGGCTGAGTGGGAAAATATTCCACAGGACACCATCAAATGCCTGGTGAAAAGCATGTCAAGACGGTTAAATGCTGTAATAGCTGCAAGGGCATGTCACACTGGATATTAATTAGTCGTATTTTTTTATTAAAGTACCATAAAAATACTCCTAGCCTTAATTTCACTACACCCATAAAAATATCCATTTTTACACGGATTTCTGTTTACATTGACTAAAACACCGATTCTAAGATTTGTGTTAAAAAAAATTCTAAAAAAGAAATTTAGTTATCTATGTTAATGACATACTAAAAACGTTAATATTATTCATACAAAAGCCAATGAATGAAAGGTGCAAGTTTTTTTTGCAAAGGAGTATATATAAATATGAATCCCTATTTCCCTTGGTCACGCCATGACTTGAGAATGACTTTATGGATTTCGTTCATGTTTTTTTTTATAATTTTTCTAATACTTTGTAGAAGGTTTTATGGTAAAAAAAATTAGAAAATTGTGAAGAAAATTTCAGAAAATGATGACTATTGAAACTTTCGTTTGATAGTTCGCTTTAAACTTCGCGCGTTTGACATACAACATAACACTGTTTTTGAAATAACTTTTTTTTTAATTAATTGAGGTTCGATTTGATTATTCATAGCATTCAGGACAATGTCTGTCGGGTCAGCTAGTTAATAGTTAATAGGTACATATTTCTTCTCAATAGTAATTTAAATTTTACTTAATAAGATCATTATTGACTGACTAGACTGTATTATAACTACAGGAAAAAACAAAAGCTTATATAATTGCAATTACACCAGTTTAAGATTAAACCTGTATTGTGGTGACCCTTAAGCTAGAGTTTACTATTGAGATTGAGAGAGTAACTTTATAGACATGCTCGAATGTTTATATCACAAGTTGAAATGAAAATAAAAGGGAAATAAAGACTTTTTTGAATGGATTATATTTTATTATGTAATAAATAAATTACCTTATTTTGAAAAGATCATAACTTAAATTAGGCAATGTATTTATATTTCAACATAATAGAAATTTTTCTAGTCATGATAGGAATATTGATTAAACAATTTTCCCTAAAATAAACAATATTAGATAGTAGAACTTCTTTACAGATAAAAATCCATTTATATATTTTAAAATGTAGATGACACTTTATATCGTTTAAACAACACTACTCATGGACAAACATCCACCAGGCACACTGATGATTTATTTAGAATGTTGGTTGAAGGGGAAGTAATAGTGAAGGCCAGCGAAAAGTTGGGCATGAAGTTCAGCAAAAAATATTATAACTAATATTTAGAAGTCAGTCTTAGACATACAGCACGCAAAAAGGACTCAGGACTTTTATATATTTTCATTAAACAAATGACAAGATTGCTTGCAGCTTCGCTTTACACACCAAACTTACAGTATCTATGTCATTATGACCAGTAATCAAAATAGAAGTGTAGGATTTAAATGCTAGGTTCTAAGGAAAGGTTAGTCTGATACAACACTTATTTTTATTAGAGTTATAAAATTAATACACCTAATTCTCTTTTTGCACGATAGATACGTGAAAAGTTCCTCTAAAAAAATTAGGTGTGATTAATACTAAAAAAATCGTTTTAACTTAAAAATTTATTTATGCTTACACATTTTAATTTATTGAATATATTATAAAATGTAAATAATATCTGAAATTTATTAATATAAAAAAGATAAATTCATAGAATATTTAAAATCGTGTTAAAACGAAACAATTCGTGTAAAAAGAGAACTAAGTGTACTTTAGTTTTCCAAGCAATAAATAAACAATAAATATGGAGCCTCAAATACATACCAGTGTCAGTAACATCCTTTTCTGTGGATTTTCCATCTTCAGCAATTGAACTTTGGAATAATGGCAACAAATCACGATTGCCTGCTGCAATTGTCGCTTCTAATTCAGCAATCTTACAAATGCAAAACGAAATATGTATGAAGTCTTACAAAACAAATTTCAAATAGAATAAGGATATATTATTGCAACTTACATGTGGAGGGACATCGCTAGCTACAACAGATGTGTCAAGAGGAAGATCTTGAATCGCTTCCGTGGAGCCTGATGACAAATCTTTAATAGCTTGAATGAGAGTCCTGTGCAATATTCATAAATATAAACACATTACAAATACAAAAAAATATTTTTTAAAGATTTTTGTTTTTTAATTTTTGTTATTGTAAATTTCTTAAGACACTTTTTATGTAGAAAATGTTGGTTTTGAACCAAATATGACAAAGTATGAGTTAAGAAGTTTCTGAAGAGTTGACACATTTTCAATATTTTAAATGTGTTAGGATGATAGTGATTATTTACTATCAGGTGCCCACTTGGCATTTACTTTTTACTATACATATAAAATAAATTTACATAGATAATGTATTTAAAATTTGCATTTAAAACTGTATCATTTATATTTAAAAAGAAAAAATGACCACATATAGCATATTTAAGTTTAGTTTCTTAAAGCATATATAAATAAATCTAAAGCTAAGGAAACTTATACTAGAAATAAATATAAGTTTTAACGATATATCCGTACTTACTTATAAGTAAATGAGTCCTTTACACAAACTTTCTCTAAAATAACGCGTATCTGAGATCGAGAGAGTTGCAGGCCAAGACTCATGAAGAGATTCTGTAGATCTTTTTTAGTGATGTTACCACCGCGCGATGTATCGAAATATACAAGAGATAACAATAAATATGGATCTGGAGGAAGTTCTACACCACGACTCCTTCGCCTCGGGGAGCTACTTCTTTCATCATCACTGTGAGAATCCTGAAAATATAAATGAATATACCTTAATAAGTTACTAAGTGAAGGATTTTTGCAATGTTAAAAACAAACACATTATAATTATTGTAAAACGCAATGTCATATCATACGAGCGTACAAAAAAAAAAGCTTTTAGAACTGGCAGTAAGAATATATATATATATATATATATATATATATATATATATATATATATATATATATATATATATATATATATATATATATATATATATATATATATATATATATATAAATATATATATATATATATTATATATATATATATATATATATATATATATATATATATATTAGGTGTACAAATAAGTTTCCGCGGTTTGTCAAAAGATGGCCCCACCAGAAGGTTATGGAGAAATTGTCAGATGTAAAACGTAATATCCCAAGTTTAGTCATCTGGCAACACCATAACCTTAAAGTACTAGTGATTCCGTATCAGCATCACGTAATTTTTTTCGTGCAAAAATGTCAAGTTTTATTCCGAATAAGCATCATTTGCGGGAACTTTTGATTTACTTCTTTAATGTGAAAAAATCTGCAGCTGAGGCGCATCGATTGCTTCTAGAAGCATATGGTGAAGCTGCTTTAAGTGAGAGAAGTTGTCAGGAATGGTTTCAAAAGTTTAAGAACGGTGAGTTTGACGTTAAAGACAAAGAACGCAGTGGAAGGCCGAAAGTGTACGAAGACATGGAATTAGAAGTACTATTGGAGGAAGATTCGTCCCAAACGCAAAAAGAACTTGCACTTACTCTACAAGTGACTCAACAAGCAATTTCACATCGTTTAAAATCGTTAGGAATGATTCAAAAACAAGGAAATTGGGTTCCATATGAACTAAAGCCGAGAGACGTTGAACGCCGATTATGCATGAGTGAAATGCTGCTTGCCAGGAATAAAAAAAGAGTTTTTTTGCATCGTATAGTCACTGGTGACGAAAAATGGATTCACTACGATAATCCAAAGAAGAGAAAGTCATGGGTTAAGCCCGGCGAACCATCAACATCGACAGCTAAGCCGAATATTCATGGAAAAAAACTCATGCTGTGTATTTGGTGGGATCAGCTTGGTGTCGTGTATTATGAATTGCTGAAACCAAGCGAAACCATTACTGGAGCTCTCTACCGAACACAATTGATGAGATTGAGTCGGGCACTTAAGGAAAAACGCGCCCATTACTACTCCAGACACGACAAAATTATTCTTTTACACGATAATGCTCGTCCACATGTTGCGGCGCCGGTAAAAACATACTTGGAAACACTCAACTGGGAAGTTTTACCCCACCCGCCGTATTCACCAGACTCAGCCCCTTCTGATTATCACCTGTTCCGGTCGATGGCACATGGTCTGTCTGAGCAGCGCTTCACATCATATGAAGACACCAAAAATTGGGTAGATTTGTGGATAGCGTCAAAAGATGAAGAGTTTTTTCGACGGGGTATCCGAATGTTGCCAGAAAGATGGGGAAAAGTAGTGGCAAATGATGGAAAATACTTTGAATAAAACGTAATGTACTTTTCCTTTACAATAAATTCCTAATTTTTTATAAAAAACTGCGGAAACTTATTTGTACACCTAATATATATATATATATATATATATATATATATATATATATATATATATATATATATGTCAATGAATAAAGCATGTATTAAAATTTGGAATAAATAACTCTTTAAATTCATTTGTCATATATTTTCATCTTTGTGGCAACAATTGACAAATTAATTCAAACAGTTCGAAGTTTTCAACGCATTAATTTAAAGCCATTATAGACCTTTCAAAAATAGCAATGAAATTAGCTTACATATGTTTATTTAATATTGTTCAGTAATACTTAATAATATTGTTTTATTCAGTATTCTGCGACATATTGTTAAACAGCAGAAACTGTTTCACATTTTAGTAGCAGTATATTAGATTTGGTTTATTACCAATTCTTGCTAGAAGTAAGTTAATTGGGACTGTATTATTTTAAAGGAAAGCTGATAAGAGCTTTCCTTTAAAATCATACATCATATACAATAATAATACATCTAGTATACTAAATGCTGACGGAAGCAATGACGCTATTTGGCTTCCATTCCTATCCTTAGATAGTAATATTAGTAATCCAATATTTGATTAACTGTACATGTGGTATAGTTGAATAATTTTATTGTTTGTAATGCTTACTTACCCTTCTATCTCGTCGACGTGATTCAATTTCTCTTTTATCATCCTTTTTATCTTTTTCATCTTTTTTGTCTTCTTTCTTTTCGTTTTCAAGCTTTCTATCGTCTCTTTTTTCGTTTTCTGCCTTCTTCTCATCTTTCTTTTCATTTAGTTCAATACTTTTTTCTTTTTCCCTTCCTTCTTCTGTTTTCTCAGGAAGTGTGTAGAGAGTTTTATAGATATAAAACCCGAAGTCACGCATCAGCATCTCGTTGAAGAGCTCCGCAAATACAAATAACTACAGACAAAATGTTTTCTGGTTTATTATTTTTGGTAACGAAAACTACCCGGTGCGAAATGGATACGTGCCGCATTCTATATAATATTTTTAATGTTCTCAAAAGGCATACTATAGAAAATATTTGAGGAAAAATATGATGCTTCACACTCACAGCCCCACACTGGGATTTCCTGTATCCTTGGTGTATAACACACAAATGATAAGGACAAACATCTTGACTCGGAATAAATACCTATAGTACATACAAATATTTATCTTGATGCAGGAATCGAATCCACGGCTAAGAAGTGAACACTTCGTCATTGCGCCACCTGGATCTACACAGCTTAAGTATGTAAATTTAGTGATAAACTTAATCCCTTAAAGCTTTATTTTTATTTCTTTGATGATGATTGTTGCTTTTGATGTTGTTTGTATTGTGCCTTAAATAAACAAGTTATATATCTAAATATCTATTGAGATTGTGGAATTTACAACTAAGTAAAGAAAAGGAGAGAAACTAAGTAAAGAAAAAGCAACAAATGTATCTTTAGCTCTCAATGCTCACCTAACCTGCTAACTCTGCCACTTTCTGGTGCTTCCCTAGACTAGCCAACCTGTTCATGTTGTAGAAAAATTTAAATTTTTTTTTTTAATTTTCGTAAGTAAATTTATAGGGAAAAACCAAAATTTAGCGGGAAAATGAAACATAACGTTAAGATTGTGGGTAATAGATTATTTAACATAACTCAAAAGAACATTTACCTCAAAACTGTGTTCTTTGTTATCCGTAATACGATAATCAAGAAGAAATGAAAGAGTGGCAACACTGCAACTGAATTTGCCACCCTTTGCTGACACAGATGGATGTACAATTATGTGTGGTACTGATGGCATATCATAGCGGCTATTAATAGCCTGTTTTTCTTTCTCCAGCTGAAATTTAAACAAGTTTTAGATAAATAATCAGTCAGCCTGCATTATCAGTGTTTTTAAAAGTATTGATCAGTCAGTTTTAAGTTAATAACAAGTAAATATTCAGAATAACAACAAAACCAAGAAATATTTATCTAGGTACGTAATTGTATAAAGGAGTTTGATAAGAATAGACTGGCAGTGGGTAAAAGAGCATTATTTATTTAATTTATACTGTTATCATTATAGGACTTACCCTAATGTGATACTGTACATCCTAAATCATTATTAACTAAAATTTTAATTATTACTATAACATGTTACAAATAAAGCTGTTTAAGTAAATCCACTGTAGTACAAAAAACAAGAACAAAAAAAACATCAATAATTTGGACTAAATAAATTCTGATTAACATGCTTATTGTTCGCAATAAAAGCATTATGAAGTAAATTTGTGGCGTGTCTGTTTTTTTTGGACCAATAGTTTCAAACAATACATATTGATAAATTGATGAAATATTCCAAAAATAGGATTGTAAAAATATATTTGATACAATTTGGACATTTTCTTTTAGTTTCTATTTGGTATTATGTATAAATAAAATTACTCTATAAAAACAAGTGTGTGTAGTAGGAATACAGAAACAATATTCGTCTTTGTTTCATGAATTTGAACTGAAAATATTTGATTTATTACCCTTTTTTTCTCTTCTTCTAATTCCTTTTCTGTTTTAGGTTTTGGTGAGGGTACTTTATCATCCTTATTATTAACATCCCCAATTTTATCTTTCACATCTCCTTTGATCTCATATTTAATATCTATTTCTTTTTTTCCCTCTTTAGTTTGTAGATCATTTTCAATGTTACTACTATCCTTTTTATCATCTTTTGAGTTTTCTGTTTCGTCTATGCTTTGTACTGGTTCATCATCCTCTAATTCCATTACATCTTCGTCTTTTCCTTCTTTTTGTTCTTCTTGTTTAAGAATTTTTGATAGTCGAGATATTAATTGAGTGCGAAGACCTAAAAAATTAAACAATAAAAAATAAAATAGAAAAAAACACTCATGGAACTTTTTTACTTTTTCTATGACATATCAGTTTTTTTTTTACTAAACATATATTGGCTATTATCTTAAATACAATGAATGAAATATCCATTGACGCTAACTTTCTCTATTAAGTGTATAAAATATTAATAATATTAGTATATTACTATTAGTACACCATTTAAAAGAATCATTGGCCAAACTATACGTGAAGAAAAATGTGACAACCTTTACTACTAGCATTTCGAGCTCTTAATTCTTGTTTTAATTGATCAACTTTAAAAGATCTTAAATCAATTTTAGAATAATGTGTTGGTTCTGGTTTAATTTCTTCCTCATCCTCGTTTTCGTCAATTGTTATAGTACCATCATCAGTATTTGTTTTTTCCTGAAAAAATATATGTGGTTAAAAACGAAAACTTATAAAACTGAAATTCTAAGACATCATATATAATAAGATTGTACTTGGCATGTTGTAAATATTAAAATATATCCATATTGCCTCAAATGTCACAATGTCGAAATTTAAATTTTAGGATGGGGAGGAATAAATAGGAATTGAATGAAAACATTTGAAACATTAACAATGGCTGTCGGACATCAAGGCGAAAATCGGCAAATCAAGCACGTAGTCTTCATCCGTTAAGTTGCACGCAGCCGGAAACGAAATCAAACAAAACTGGGAACAAACAATTTGCGATTTTTCCACTGGCTCGTCGGCGACTGCTCTCGTTGCGTTGTCCTCGAGTTTCCTTATGGCAGCTTCACACGCCGCTTTATATCGCTCCTGAACCGCCGTCCACTCGAGACGCGACGGCTGCGCTGACCACACGTCTGGCAGGAACAACACCACACACTCGAGCCTCGACCTCCCGCCGCTGCCTTCCCGCCAGTAGTAAAACTCCACCATTCGGTACCTGCGTGGGTAATGCAGTTGTAATAATGGATACTCACAAAGGCGTAGATCTCCCGTCTCCCGACATGACACATCCCGTACGTACGAGTGTGTTAGTTAGGTGGTACATCGCTCTGCATCCAATCAGTTGCTCCATTCATGATGTATAAACTCCACACTCTCACATTATGAATGTGTGCTGTACCATGATTAATTTTAGGAATGAAAGTAGATAAAATCTCTTCTAACATTAATCATGTTATTTAATATATTCTATACTAAGATATATGTTTGAGTTAGAAGAAGCTTTACCTAGTATGTTAGGAATGTGTGAAACTAACATTCTGGATTCAGGGTGGAAAGCCAGTGAACTAGTCAAAAACTACTCACCATTGGGTACATGTCGACAAATCAATGCCAGTAAGAGCTTTGCATGTACGTATAGCAGTTTTCACTAGAACACCAGGATCAGATTGAGGATTTTCACCATCAAAAGAAGGGCTCCAAGGGCCACCAATTGCAAAGTTTTCACCTCCTTTCCCTTTCCTTCCTACAAGAAATTTGATTAACCGTGTTGGGTGTAATGGTGTCTTGCTGGAGCGCTTATCTTTATCTTCAGATTTTGTCAATCCACATTTTTGGTACAATGTTTCTAATGTAGGCATACTAATTAACATGACCTGGAAATATTGAAATAATTTAAAGAGACAATCGTTTTTAAAAACATGTAAGTGCATCAAATGTTAATTTGCATTAAATATATTAGACCTGTTTATTACCTTAGCTGAAAATCTATAATCAGCATCAGGAGGCTCTAATATGGCATCATTTTGAATGGGGTTTTCGGCATCTTTGCTCATTATATGATATGCACATGAATTATTAAGTGAAAATGGTGATTGGGGTGGGAAAGTTTCACCCCACCTAACATGAGCATTAAAGAAATCTGATGGTATATACAAATTGGTGTATCTCTGTGCTAATCCAGGAACATCAATTTTTTGTCTGGAAATAAGAAAATATAACAAATTAATAAATGGAGAAGCATTGCTAATATATCTCCAAAAACGACCAAAAACTTTGAAAAGTAAAAAAAAATAGTTGCTTTATTGAAAAATATGGTTCATACAAATAAAAATTCACTTACATGTCAACACAGACTTAGAACTTAAACCCTTTAAGTTAGTTTAACAGAGAACTTAACCCTTTGAGTTTCCTAGTGTAGTGAAGTGAAATGAATATTTTACTAAAGTTCTGTGTAAAGAACACAAGAACATATTGTCTTCCCCTTAAAAGAGACTATAAGAAAAGTGTTAATGTATAGATTCTTCGTTATACACTACTTAGCAAATTAAGTTAAAAACCAATTACCCATTTGCCCATAGACATATTGTAATTAAAATGAGAAAATCTACAATAGTAGAGTAATAAACAGAAACTTACATATCAAGTGGCATGCGAGGAACTCTCACTACATATTTAACAGGTGAAGGCTGGTGGATGACTGGTCGCTTTCTGGGTGGTGGAGAATCTCTTCTGTTTCTACTGTCACGTCGGTCACGGGAACGTGAACGACTTTTTGTGCGAGAACGTTTCTGGAATTTTTTTTTATTTATTTTATTACTTACTGACAGATATACAGTTTAATAATATATTTTTCTACTTAGTAACAAACAACTTTTTTGTATCATGGCTGGGCTAGTAAAAAAAATATTTAATAAGTTTACACCTAGCTTCATCATGTTTCTAATAAAACTTCATAGATGAACAGTTAACAACACATCTGTTCAATCTGAATTGACTAAAGAATTTTTGCTTAACTTCCCCTACACAACACCTCATATTCACATTTTACTAAAAAATTAGGTGCAAAGCAAAAAATGTTGGCTTCTGCCAGCTTGACTCTATCTTCCTGATGTCTACAAACCTGGATGTTTCTCAATATATGAAGTATTACAATATATGGACGGGCCTGGCTTGTGACACAACAAGAGTGTCTGTGAGATGAGGAGGCTCAATATTAGCATCACTCAAAATTGAGGAGTGTTACTGTACTCTTAAAGCTTGGCAGGGTGGAGTGTGTATTATAGATTGATTTTGTTTTCAGGTTTCTGCTGTCTTTTACTCGTAATTCCCAAATTGTGGCCTCATATTACTTCCCCCTCTATCCCACTTCTACCACTACTCTATTCAAGGAATGACAAAGCATTGCATAAAAGACTTTTCAAACATTTGGTCTGCAGACTTTGGTAGAGAAAATTTCACTGAGCCACAGAAAAATGTGGAATATACTTATCACATTAAATTATGTTTTAAAATGCATTGAAACAATTAAATTCATAACAATATGTAACTTGATTAATGGAGTCACGCATTACTTTGCAGAAATCCATTACTATGTGGACAGTCAGAACTTTTCAGTCACAAGATTCACAACAAGCAAACAAAAACAGTAGTCTACTATACCTGATGATGCCTAGGGTTAAGGCGAAACATGTGTTGTGTGTAATGTGGAAAAGTGGTGGTGTGTGTTTGATTTTTTTGATAGTGTTTAGGAAGTGGAGAGTAGCTGATGGCAGTTTTTTCAGTAAGAATTAGTTAAAGTTCCACTTAATAAATCCACTTCTTCCAGTAGAAAACACACATTATTATTTGTTTTTGTTTGCTTGTCGCATATCTTAGCTAAGTAAAAGTTCCACAAGCGCACTGCATGTGCAGTGAATGAGCCACCGTAACGGCTGGAAGAATGCGGAGGAATACAAAGGAGAAGGGAGGAGGACGTACAACAGGGCTGATCTCTGGGGACAAGAAACTGGAAAGGCTCCTGAAGATATGCTGGAGATCTGGGATTATGTAATACAGAGTAAAGTAAAGAAAGGATGTGAGTGTCTCAACGCCGTCGAATAGGCAACCACTTCAACTGCACCCGAAATTCCGATACATGATCATACTTCCGAAGTCCAAAAATGAAGCGGATGCACAAATTCTGCAGACACTCGAGTTTGTCAAGGAGCTCTTCTGTTGCATCAAGAAAACAGACATCAGCATAGTCTAGAAGTGGATGAAGAAGTGATTGGGCAAGGGTTATTTTAGTATGAAGAGACAAGAATTTTTGGAGTTGCTTGAGAGAATGAAAGGAGCTAGTTTGATATGCATAAATCATCTTTTAATTGTTTTGTTTTTACAGTTCTTGTTTATTTTGGTTTATTAATAACACTTTTAAAAGTTAGTTACAATGAATAGTCATTTTATTAACTACCTACATCTTGTATTTTTAGATCACAATTTTTTAATAAATATATTTAAAAAATTATGTAACACTGAAAAACATTATTAATGGTCTGTATGATTTAAATTATGAATTTACTGATCTGTGAGGTTAAAAAGTTTGGCGACCACTGCCTTATTTTATCTAATATCATTCTAACCTAGGGCTACGCTGTTTCAGTTTTGTGTAAATAATACTAATAAAGTTATTTTTCTTATAAGCTTGATTTTAGATTGATAAAGTTCACACGCAGAAGATATTCTCTTGCATATAGGTATCTCTAGTTATTAATTAATTACATTGGGCGAAAATATAAATTAATTTGTTACTTAAATATATTAAAAGTAACAACTTTTTTTAAATATACGCAATGGTATCCAATACTCAGCTATGACTTAGTTTCTCGTTCCAAACTCATGAGAAAGTTCATACCAAAGTGAAAAGAAAGCAAGTTAAGAAATATGTGGTAAAAATTACTCTCCTCTACAGCTGTTGTGAACTATATTATATAAAGAAAAGCACCTAAAAATAATGTGAAAATCTTTACCCTATCATCTCTTCTTGTAGGGCGATCATCACGACGAGCCGGAATAGGTTTCTTAGAAGACGGTGGTGGCACAGCATTATATGAATTAGATTTAGGAGGGTTTGGTTTCTGATTTTGGCTAGTCTTAGGTAACACTTGAACGCGAGTTGCATTCCATTTAAATGGCATATTAGGATTATATGTTGCTTCTACAAGTACACGATCATTGACTTTTGGTATAATTCCTTTTGAACACACGGACGTTTGATAAAAAACATCATGATCGACGAAACCAAAATCGTTATGAGTTTTTGTAACAGTGCCGGTAAACACACGTTGTTCCGTTGTCGGTTGACCTTGGTTAGTTGCTGCAGTTTGATACAATCCTGGATTCAGAGCACGTGGGGTTGGGTATGCAACGACATTACCCGGGAACATTTGACCTTGAGTCATTTGATTCATTTGCATTTGTCCAGCCATTGGCATTGCCATTCCACTTTGAGCTTGCATCATACTTGGATTAAATACAGCTTGCGTCTGCTGGAATGGCATCATCCCTTGTTGTGTCATCATTGCATTCGGATCCAAAATTTGCGGATTCAAGCCGGTCATATTTGCATTCACGTTTGTTCTGGCCCATGGGGGATTTTTAGCACCACTGTTTGTCTGCATTGTTTAACACGTCAGACACGAATTTTTTATTAAACACTTAATGTATTTCAATTTATTTGACGCATTCACTCATCTCAATTCTTGTTTTTCATAACATTTCTAGCGGTCAATCAAACAACTCAAACAAAATGATAAAATGCAGATGGCGGAGGCGGGCACCCCAGTGTTTCCAGATAACTATTTGCATTCTTTGGAATTAATTATGACTATTATGCCAGTGTCAAGTAAAATATAATATTTTTTCTATATATATATAATAATTCTAGATATATATAATAATAAAAAAATAAATAGAATATTGTCTCTAGATAAAATAGTGGTTATTTTACCATATATATATATATATATATATATATATATATATATATATATATATATATATATGAACTTGATGAAGTTTTCTAAATGGTGCCCAGCCCAACTGAATCTTTCTCTCGGCTTTTTCCACGAAGTTGTCTCCATCCAATCGCACTATCTGGCCAAGGTAAACATATTCCTGGACAACTTCGAGAACTTTACCATCGATCATGGCCGGTTCTGGCTCAATATGGTGATTTACCATGATTTTAGTTTTATACAAATTCATAGCCAAACCGACCAGTCTAGAGGATTCATTTAGGCTGTTCAGCATTGTTTGCAGTTCTTGCAGCGATTCTGGCAAGATCACGATATCATCGGCAAAGCGCAAGTGTGAGATGAACTCACCGTTTACGTTTATGCCACGTCCTTTCCAGTCCAATGTTTTGAAGACATCTTCCAGCGCATTAGTGAACAGTTTCGGGGATATAACATCGCCCAGTCTCACTCCACGATGCAACTGGATTTGCGTTGTCTGATTGTTCTGTTCTCGAACGGACATCGCAGTGGCGTTTTGCAGACATCTCGATGTACCAATGATTTTTCTGGCACCGCTGCAAGGCAATTATGGCAGCCCAGGTCTCGATGGAGTCAAAGACCTTCCCATTGTCAACAAACGCTAAGCACAGGGTCTGCACAGCACAGCGCTATACTCATTGGTCTTCAACAATCTGCCGCACTGTGTGGATGTGGTCTATGGTCCCATATCTTCTCGAAACCCAGCCTGCTCAGGAGGTTGAAAATCGTCAAGCCTTCGCGCAAGTAGATTTGTGATGACTCGCGCGAAGGCTTGTATATGTGTATGTATATATATATATATATATATATATATATATATATATATATATATATATATATATATATATATTTGTATATGCATACATACATATGTTTGTGTGTAAGAAAAGTAAGATCATAAAACGTTACACAGATTCACGCTTCAGCCACATACATATATTGCTAGGTGTACGATATGATTACGATTCAGTTCAGTTCAGTTTCAGTTTCTCACAGCTCTCGTTAAAATGCACTCGCGTCGAACATGTTTTGTACATTTGTAAATACGTGTAAAACTATTAAATACTTTGTATATTATCATTGAACGCCGTTTATGATTAAGTGATAATTGATAGTGGAATTTTTAAGTCATCGTTGTGCAATATTCTGATTTAAAAATATTAATTTAACCTCTGGAATAATTAGAAGACTCAAGGCAATGTGATATTTTAGTAATTGGGAAAAATGCCAAACTTTTGTATACTGTGTTTCCAATGCGTTTAAAGATTCCAAACAATATCTGTTAGGGGGACATTATAAAAGTGATTTAAAATGTAATTTATAAATATTCACCTTTTATATAGTAACATAACCATAATTTTTACAAATATGTAATGAAGTGGAATTAAATGTAATATTGATATGATATGATATGATGAATAAACTTATATAAACTTTTATGAATATTAATAATAAACATGTATAGCTTCAAAAATATAATAGAAATATTTATATTATTGTAATGACTAATTAAAAAAATGAGTGTTGAATCCTCTAAACCCATACGTAGCAGTGGGACAGGACTTGAATCTCAAGACGTAACAATCAGAAGCCCTGTCAGAAGAACTACTGCGCCTAAACGATCCCTTGTTATAAAATTATGGGACTGGTTACAGCCACTCGCAAGATTATGGGGTGTTATTACCGCCGTAGGTAAGTTTTAGTCGATGTCACACTAGAATATAAGAGCTTGTTAAAAGACAACAGGTTGTAGTGTACACTTTTCATTAATAATATAATAATAATAAACTGTTGTTTTCTGGATAAAGACAGGTCCTGATGTCTTCGACCAATAGTCTTGTTTTTAATATATTTTGTTTGTCAAGGTTGTATTTGTGTGAATTTTTTGGTTTTCATTTTTCCAAATGGATGTAATTATTCATACAAAGTGGAAACTAAAATTTGAAATATATACTACCTTAAAATGTATAATTGTTATCAAAAAAATATGAAACTCTAATTTTTTTTTTTTAGAATTTTTTTTAACCTATTAACTATTTTTAATATTACTAGATTTTTTTTAATATTGTTCGGGAAATATAATAAAGTCAATTGTTCAACGGTAGGTAGAATCGAACCCATGACCTTACCATCATAAATGCAACCCTGAAACAATAAGGCGAATGGTGCTTGGCTAAATTAAAACTTTTTTGTGTGCATTGGTATATTTTTTGTTTTGTATGTACATATCGGTTATCTGAATTAATATCGATCAATGTCGTCAATTGTTTACCATTGCCATATGTATCTACGAGAACGCTGTGACTACGCAAAGTAGCAATATCCAAGGTTTTTCCACTCTACTATGGGGAATCTCTGTAATCTCATTTCGGCGAAAATGCTTTTATTTCTTTCAAATTTGTTCATCGTTTCTATAGGCGATCCAAATGGCACAGTGACGATCTGTTTGTTTTCTAACTCAAAGATCGTGTCTTTAATTCCTACTACAAATAAATATTTATATGGTTATACAAATATTTATTCGTAGCAAGTATATATTTAGAGTCTGGATATTTTTATATGTGGTAGGAAGGCAATCGAGCCTATGCATGTTATGTCCAATGTCATATCGTTTTGAAAACACCCCTGTAGATAGCTGATTCCATAGGGTAGTGGTACATGGAAAGAAGTTTTGGGTAAAATATACTGGATTGCCATCCATCCAGACGATGGGGATGAAACTTTTTATGTAGCGAGCTGTGCGGTAGTGGAATTAAGCGGTGGAATTTAGTTTCATGAGACATTGGTCATCGACAACTGTGGTACTCAAGACTGGGAATCCTCGTAGGGAGCTGTGAACGTTAAGCATTGATTTGTATACACCTATGCACTTTCACAGTAACAGAAATAAATTTTGTCATAAAGGAACATTTATAAATGTTCAAAAATTAGGCATTTAAAAATAATTAAGAGCTCTCTCTCTCTCAATTTAGGCTTTTGTAAATTACGTGATTACATGCCAGACAGCCAAAAAACTCTTATAAACATTTTTATTATCACAAAACATATTTTTTTATTTATGTATATCTTTGTTTTACAAAAACAGTAGGTAAGATAAAAAAAAATTACACACCTTATGACGTCATGATAAAATTTCAACGTTAAGATACAGAATATTCAACAAGGCAATCCACATGTAAAAACAACTTTTTGTTTGTACCGTGCAAGGAACGCTCAACTATTTTTAACTATTCTTTGTGTTGCGAATTATAAGTTTATTATATATATTTATTATATTTGTATTTATTTGGAGAAATCAGTCTGTTCTAGAAGAATTGAGTTCAAGCAGCATCTATCCTCTCCTGTTTGGGCATGTTTTGCGACGCTGTGACGCCTCTGTGGAACGCCTTGTAGTGCAGTGAAAGATTGAAGGGACAAGGTCGCGCGGTAGAACTTCATTACGTTGGACTGACCGACCGACCTTAACGTTCCGGTAAATGTGTGTACGAGGAAGATATCAGTGCGCGAAAAATGGCGACGGATTGTCAAACGAGCCAATACCTATGCGAAGTGATGTCTATGACAACATGACAAACATGGAAATGGAATGTGTGTAGGTACTGTGGGCTCACCAAATATTTGTTAAAATGCGGGAATTGAATAAGTGACCCTTAACTTCGAGGGCTGATACTTTATCGCTGCCCCATTAAAGTTTTAATAAATATATGTATGCAACCTGATCCGTATTCCTCACTTGCGAGTGTTCTAGCCAAACAAACAAATGGTACTGTTATTTATGAATCATTATATCTCTAGAACGAATATGTAACCAAACGGGTAATTTTTTTAATTACCAACTGGGATACAAAAGTGGGCGGTAGGTATAAATATGTAGAATATTCCTGTTGTATATATAACGTTATATCTCTTTTACTTCAATAGGAGATGACCGATTATATTAGAAATTCTTACAGTGTCTTTTCATCATCATCATCATCATCGATACAGTTAACAATCCACTAATAGACTGGCCTTCCGTACAAATGAGGTTTTGCTGTAATCCCCTTGCTTTGCGAGCGGATCTATAATATCAATAAATTCCTTCTAAGAAATACAATATAAGGATTTACTAGTGACACATTGTGTATTGTATTGTTACAGTTTTAAGCGGTGCTGGAGCAGAGCTTATGGTTCTTGGTAATAAAGTAGCACCAGGTTTCTTGTGAGTATTTAATATTTATTCGTCTCACTTAATAAACATTGCAAAATATAGAATCGGTTCATATTTTAAATATTTACTCGTAAAAATGTATAAACTTACCACTAATATTTACCTATAATTAGGATATGAGTCGAAGGTTTTCCATTTTTACGATTATAATAATTATATAAAATATGAAACAATTCTATAATTTCTAAAATCTTAGTGCGCCAAGCAAATATAAATCACTCAAATTAGATCATATCTCATAATATATTCCATATGAAACGAAATATATACGAAAATTAGTTCATATAATTTCCGTCTTAATTTAAGTTTTTGTAGTATTTGTAAAGTTCTTGTTATGAATATAATAATATACAATATATTCTTTCTTGAGCCACGACTGAAAAAGAAAATCTCACATCTCTTAAAAAAATTTTTCTTTCTAAATATCTGTAACTTTTATAAAATTGTATAGATTAATATCATATATAACCGTTAATTAAATATTTATAGAACATTATACTTCTTTTTCGAACTGTTTTGACCGTAATTTCCAAGCAATATAACGAGGAAGTGATAAAATAGATGTATATATAATTGAACTAATTACCAGTCTTTGTTTTAGTTTTTTGTTCTTCCTGTAAAATTATTTCGAAAATTTTACAGGAATAACACAACAGACTGATTTTCTCTCATAGGTTTAAATTACACACATACTTAAATTCATTTACGCATTTGTATCTATAGAAACGCTATTGCCACGCAAGTTAAAGCTAATATAAGTTTAGTTCCCAGTTTTTATCTATAATATTCTGTCTACGGTCAATGGGAATTGAGTCGCCGTGAGAATGTTCTTCGCTCCGATAAAGCGTTTGTTTCGATACAAACGCACTTGCGAAATCGACGCACGTTACGTAAACGAGCGTCGACGGCACCGAGAAACACACTTTTTTTACAGCCCATATTATGGAATAACGGATACTAATGAGGAATGGTTGTTCAAGGCGGATTAATCGGACACCCAGACTTGCAATTAATACCTGTAGGCCATTCATATGTAGCTACCTACTACAGAATATACACTTCAAGAACAAATTCCCGGAAAAAGCTTTGTTACTACGCACTTGCGGAATGCACTTTGTTAAGCCGCATTCGTGGAATGCGCTTTGATTCTCCGCATTCGTGAAACGCGCTTTATTGCTGCACACGTGCAGGCACAACCGCGTCTCCCGCACCCCGCGCTCTTCTCCCGCCATTCATCAGTTGTATATATAATAGGTCCACTTGGTATAGAAAAAGAGATTAAACCACACTCCTGTTGCATCACTTCACAGTTAAGATACTACCTCTTACACATACATATGTTTATTTGGATGCGGGAATCAAACCTGTGAATAGTTAGGTAATCACACTTCACAGTCTAAATAAATGCTAATTAGACAAATATAAATATTAATGTGCGTTATATCCTGTTTCAAGTAATTTCTATGAACAACTCGTCATAAAACAAATGGATCATTCACAAAATGGTATCGCATGTTTTAATATATGTACTTATATCAATTTCGTTTCAGTTATTCATTAAATTATCTGTTTTATATGTTTGATCAATCTCAGACTAGTGGGTAGTATCGCCCCTATGATAATTTCTTGTGAAAAATGCTTATAAATTCCAATTTCTTTATTTCAACTTCTTCATCAACAAAGCTTTACCATCATTTCGATATGAGGGAACTTACATTGTGTAATATTATTATATAGAGATTATAGATATAGAGGTAGCCTTTTACAGTATATATATATATATATATATATATATATATATATATATATATATATATATATATATATATATATATATATATAATTTTCACAACTTTTATATTAAACATTTACACAGACTTGGTGCGGCACTCGTCTTTCTACTGGAGACGATGTGGGTGGTGGCGTTATTTGTGGACCTTTTGTGCCGCCGTGGGGAGTACACGATGTCTCTCCGTTGTTGGGACTTCATGAGATGGTCTTGTGGTAGAGCGCGCGCTCCGTTCTATGCATGTGCGGCTACTGCTATATTATTCGCGAACCTCACTCTATTGGCTGCTGTTGCAGGTAAATTTCCTGTTACACTATTCTAGTTTTGGTACAAGTTTTTTTTTCCACCTTACTCCTATCTTCCTCAGGTATTCATATGGATCGAGAACAATTTGTATTATTAGCAATTGTTTAATTATCCGATAATGGGCTGTTGCAAAATGCATGTCATCATTCTCAAAGATTTTTTTATATATAATATAATAACAAATATTCTTCTATTGCTTAGAATCGTATTTATTTTATATTTATAAGAGACTCAGTTTATCATACAATATTTATCGAAATAAACATCTATGATCTATAGACAATTTCACGGTAAAGGTTTTGTGTTATCTAACATTTTAGGGACGTTTATTAAAATTTATATCGTATATATTTATCAAAATTATATTTTTTGGCAATATGACAATAAGGAAAGGGATACATTGCCAATAAGATAATTTTAATTGACGTCGTAATGAAATTTTAAATGAAATTTTGTAGCCAAACAAAAATAAGGCCAATTTTAAAGGTCGGCAACGCATCTGCGACGCTTCCGGGATTATGGATGGTGTGGTGATCATTTACCAGTAGGTGACCCGCTTGCTGTGGTGCGCGGTGTGTGGTGTGCGGTGCTTACTTTGCTATAAAAAAATATAACATTTCGTAGTGGTAGGGCCGTCGTAGCACGAATGAACCGGCTCGATTGTAGAAGTATGTACCAATACCTGACGGAATATCGGTGTTAAGTGGTAGCAACATACAATGTTACCGTATTTCCTACTATAGTGAGCCCTATCTTTATTTTCTTTATCTTCTCCTATTACTTACTTTTTCTTCTTCTACTAATTTCTCCACCTTTCACTTATTTCCTGTGACCTTAGTTTTGCAGGTGCCGTGTGAGGCACTGGCTGCTTACCAGGTGACCTGCTTGTTCCCTTGCTATCTATTCCACAAAGAGCAAAAAGCTTTACACTTATGATTTATTATCTTAAATATTCCTTCTAGTCAAATCATTAAAAACTCATTTGCCTCTGAACTATCAGAGTTCTTATTGTCTCTTGTTTGTTTGTTAAAATGAAAAATCGTGATTAATCGATGCTAAACAACAAATTTTTAATTGACAAATTGGTTCACAGGTGGTTTATTGCTGGTTTTAGCAGCTTTAAGGGCAGCGGTACCGTTTTCCCCATACGCCACCCATGGACCTCACTCCCCTCGAGCGGGCAGCTCATTGCTGAGTCAACACGACTCGCCTTTGCCCGATGTGTTTTACAATGCGGCACATTCTGCTGACGATCGGTTTGTAAAATCTATTTTATTACAGCCCTTCTATGTGTAACTGTTGGGTGGTACAGTGTCTGCCTACCCATTTCTGATGGAGCGGATATTAATACCTTTTTTCTTTATTAAGTACTTTTCTTCTTAATTATTTAACGCGGATTAGTGGGATAAGGTATACAAGGGAGCATACTCAAACTTGCTAGACCAAAGTAACTCAGGCCGGTAACGGGCAGTGGCGTTACCGGTGCGACGTGTCTGGCTCCGCGGTCGCCAACCCACTTGCCTAGTGTGGCGACTACGGGCAAAAACCTCATGAAGCACACCACTAAACCACGGCCCCCAGTTCCTGGTTGCCCCATTATTCCTGGCCAAGGTAGCGGTCACGTTACGATGGAGTGGAGTTGCGAAGAATCCCCGGGAGAGGTTAGGCTACCAAACTGAACCTGGCGACGTACGAGTTTCAACCTCCAGAGCAGGCTGGATTTCGAGGAGGATTCGGCACCATAGACCACATTCACACAGTGCCGCAAATTATACAAAAAACAAATGAGTATAATCAGCCCCTGTGCCTAGCGTTTGTGGACTGCGACAACTATGCCGTTGAGCCATTTAGATCTGTATACCTAGTAACCTGTAATGACTTGCTTTTTTAATATGGTCAAACTTCCATCAGTAGTTTGTCAGAGTTTCGTTTATTGTTTGTCGAGGCAAGAAAATATGATTAAACTTTCTTATATCGCATAGTTATAATAATTAATCAGTCTCGGCTAAAATATCCTGCCAGTTGTTTATGTAACTTATGATCATTAATGAAGTCAGGCGATACTTTGCAGAAATCCATCACTATGTGGATAGCCAAAAGTTTTACTTAGCTAAGATCTGCGACAAGCAAAACACTAACAGAAAATTGATAATGTGTGTTTTTTGTGCTGGATGAAGTGGATTTATTTGGAACGTAAACCACAAACTTATCGAAAATCGGCCATCAACTCTCCACCCACCTACCACTATACAGAACAACAAACACACATTACCACTTTTCCATTTTGTAAACGACACGTGTTTCGTCCCAGCACGAGGCATCTTCAGGTATATTAGACTCTTAACTTATGATCGTTATTTTATTGTGATTCTTATTTCTTGTTAGTATTTTACACGGCCGCTTCTCGGAATTGTAAGATGGGTACATCACAGATGCCTCGGACTTAGATTTGCAGGAAAGAAACAAAACCATATATCCCAAAATAAATTAAAACAATCTAGTGCCTTCTAAGAATGCGACCTAAGTTATTACAAAAACATTTTATTTCAACGTAGGGCCTTTGATATTCACTTTTAAATATTATATTGGTATTCTTTTCTATACAATGAAAAACCTTCCTTCGTATATTTTAAAACATCTACTTTCAACCGAGGCCGATTTTTTAACGAAAAAAAAAGAATGAATGAAAATATTACGATGCAAGTAAACCTTGTAAAATAATAGTATAATTTAAACATTTATAAATCTTTATATTGCTTTTAAAGGTTTTCTTCTAATTTTTTACATATAAAGAATTTTACTTATCTAGGTATACTTTCGTGCTCGTATTTTATGCAGCTATGTTAAACTGGGTTTACTGAAAACTGATTTATATTTTTGTTTCAATTTAATATATCTGTTTGGTTTTTTACAGATGTGAAGAAATGACTGTTCTTAATTCGAAGACTATTGAGGTTGAGAGATCCCGATCAGTAACACCAAAGCCACCGCTTCTCGAGCTTTGACAGACATTGAAATTATTCATATAACATACATTAAATGAAATAATACATTAAATGGTATAATCTCATTTTAATCGTGAATTTTACTAGATGTTAATTTTATCTACAACAACTGTGATAGATTAGATTTAAATTTAATGTGTTGTGTGATTGGAAATATCTGAGCCACAAGGAATTTGATTAATACTATTTCTAATAATTAAAAGTGTAAAATATGTGGATTTTTATTGTTTCCTTTTACGATTGACTTTGCTTTTGACTTAAAACTGCATAGTACGAATATGCCGCTTTCATGATCTGAAAGAAGAAAAATAGAAAGATTATAAGGTTAACATGGAATACCTGTACTTATCAATCTAGTATGTATTTGTATTTATATTCTTTCATGGCACTCAATGTTATTTAAAAATTAAGGAAAATATGAAAAGACGTAAGTAGTAAGCATAGATAAGCGAAAGGTAGGTATAACATAAGATATATATTAAATTTCTAATAACTTTAGAAAAAAATAATACCTATAAAATAAAATTATTAAAACTAACAAGTACAGCGGTATGAATGTTCGTCATTTAATACTAAAAAATAATATATTAATGACATCAATGCCAAGTAGGCGATCGACCTTCAAGAAACAATTTTCTATATATTCATCATTAATATAACCATAATATTAAACTATTGGAAATTGGTCTTCTTCAAAATTAAAGGGAGTTGTCGTAAGGATACATAACTTCCCGTAGCGAGCACATTAGGATTGTGAAATAGTTTTTATTCCTAAGTAGACGCTGCAACCTTTTATTTGTATCTTATGCTCATAGTAAAATAGGTTCCATCCCTATCACCTGGATGGCAGGCCGTCAACCACCGTGCGGTTTAGTCGCAGTTTTCTGCCACGAACTGTGGAAATGTCCATTAATTTATATACTTATTAATTTGTATAATATTCATCATATCAATATCCATTAATTTATATAATAAATTCATTAACCACTTGCGGTGTTTCCACGAGATTATGACATGGGGATATTCAAGAAAAGAGCGTATGAGTTCGCCCGACAACACATCTACGATGCCTCCGGTGGTGCGGATACTTATGGGCGGCGGTGATCGCATACCACCAGGTGACCCACATGCATGTTTGCTAGCATAGCTATAAAAAAAGTATGGATTTATCAAATGCTGGGAATCCCTATCAAGCTTTAATGACTTGAAGCTTATTTTAGCAACTACAAGAAGGAAAACCTTACTATTTGTAATATTCTACACTATTTGGGTAAACTAACTTAAGTTTAAGGCTAGCTCTTTTAATATTATACTTTTTTAATATTAAGCAAAGATTTAATATTATATTTAACAATTAAACCTTTACAGTTTGAATTAAACCTTTCAGTCTATCTACAATTAAATTTCACTCATTCCCCACCATACTACTGTGTCCTTTGCAGTGATAAGACGTTCGGGCTAAGAGTTCGGAGTAATATATATGATACCAATAACACAACTTTCCTTTGATTCCCTGCGTTTTTCTTGTAATTAATCACTGAGCGGTACGAACGACGAAATATATGAAATAAAACATATGTAAAAAAAATCTGTGTATGGCCAGTATAATAAGATAAAATATATTACTGCTAAAAAGCAATCGTTATCCATGTTGGCAAAGCCGCCGGCGGAGAGTCGCAATGGGTTTTGTGCGCGCATCATCGTCATCAGCATCTGGAGGCGTAGGCGAGGCGGCATGCGCTCCCACTTGCATTGCATTACAGCTTCAGCCACGCGTCCTGCCTATATATATAAAATAATTAAAGTTTAAGTGTTTTTATATCCAAACCACATTGACAAGAGCTGCTTACGGCCGAAAAAATGGATACAATTAGAGAAGGCCTTTGTCAATAGAGGCTTCAATAATTTTATAGAACAACTTGTATACAATTTGGAATGTCTTCAAAAAGTATGTACATATACAACAAAATAATTCAACAATATAGGATAACTAACGATAGTACAAAAATTCGCCTTTGATAGTTTAAACAAAAACGGGTGGACAGTTAGAAAGATTTATAAATTACTAAAAAACTAACCAAAACTGAAGCTATAGACTAGGTTTAATTATATATTACAAATAAAGACACTATTATTAATGATGTGACTTGAGACAATTGATGAGACATTGAGATATATATATATATATATATATATATATATATATATATATATATATATATATATATATATATATATATATATATATATATATATATATATATATATAAATATATATAAAATATATGTGATATATGTGTATTAGAAACGAATATCGCAGATTCAATACCGTCATTATTGACGCTAACAATATCCTAACACAAGCAACTTTTCTGACATAAAGTTAACAAAATACCATGTAACAATGCAAATTTTTTAAAGCATTTATATAATAATATATAATACAATAAATATATTTAGTATATTTCTAATATTTATATTTATATAATATATATCCTTCCATACGAAAGTTTCTTGGTAGCTCTAAAACGACGGTTTATAGTTTTCTTTTATTGTAGAGCTTATTTCACCGTATAAGCACATTTCATGTAAAGTATTTGCGACGAAAATTCTTTTGTAAAAGAATTGCTTAAAGTACTTTCTTTTGTCGCGTTTTTTATTCCTCTGTTATGAGCTCGTGAGATGGAACACGTTTCAAGTGAAATGTGTTCGGAGCTGTATAGCCCACTTCTAGGACATTTCTTTTCGCATACGGATGTTTAGTGTAGCAATGTATTTTTGTTTACATTCGCCTATCTCTTGGTACGTCTGTTTTTATTTCATAAATCTCCTCATTGACTGATAATTTATAAATATAACAAACAATAATAAATATTTATTGAAGCTTCATGCACTAGAAAACAAAGTTACACTAACTGAAACACATTGCAGATACATGTCATTCGCATAAATGAAGTAAAATTGTGCGAATGATGTACATACATACCTATTGCCTTATTTTAAATTTTTCTATCGAAATCTATACGAATACAACTCTTTAACATCTCATCTATCCGAATTGGATTATTGAAATGTTTACTATTGAAAATTGAAACTAATTATCGTATATTCATTTATTTATTACTTTATTTTAACTTTATACAAACTTATTTTCCAAAGCCTACATATATTCCACTGCTGAGCAAGGCCCCCCTATTTTTGGAGGAATAGACATTAATTTGGAATTTCTGGAGGAATAGATATATTAACCCATCACGCTTGTCGAGAGCGGACGAATGGGGTGTCTAGACTCAGAATAAATACGGTAGGCCATTCATTTATTTATCCCGATTAAACTCGCGACCACTGACGCCAAAAGCGATAGCTTCTCCACTTAGAAAATTAGATCACCTAAAACATACGCCTAAGTGTACAAAAGGGCGAACTTAATGTTTTCAAGTTCCTAAGTAGGTTGAATTAGGCGATTCGTTTCTCCAACTTTCCTACCCGTTACCGACCTGCCATAACATACTCAGCTCACTAAACGACTGAAAGTGATTGTTTTGGCCACACTAGAGGTTTTGTCCTAAGGCAATTTATTCGCTATCCCACTTTAACTAATTTGGTTAGTGGAAATTATTTTATGTGATTGAACGTCGAGTTCTGATTAGATGCTAAACTTATTTAATAAAATAATCCAATAATAAATACTTTTAAGCTTACTTGATGTGTAAGTTCATTTCCAGTAAAGCATTGGATGGCGAGTTGTATAGTCATAGCACCGAAAAAAGCTAACGATGTTATGAGACGTATTGACTTAAGGCTGGATGCATCTTTCTGAAAAAAATAAGTAGAAATTTGTCGTTGTGGTGTATTGTTTTGTACTCAAATGATGTTTTGTGTTTTCGTAGCTTTTTATTTCGGGAACCACCCCTTTTGGTATTCATTACTGGTATGATGATTTATATATATAATATGTACTCACTATTAAACGCCTCACACGCCTACAAAAACATTAGTAACAAAAGTCGTCGAAAATATAAGGTTTTAATACACAGCACGGCTATTTCGCAACTCAGCTCCAAAAAAAGCAAATTATAATATAATTACATCTAAGAAGTATTACAGTATATGGTAGCGGCATCGAAACGACGGCTACATCTAACCTCTTATCGTGCTTGTGAATTTCTCGAGATATCAGTTATGCAGAAGTCAAGAGGGTGCCAGACATGTATTACACACCTTAATGTGTAGATTTAGAGAAAAGGGGACAATTCGAGGTTAATATTTCGGAGTAAAGCTCGAAAATAATTCATAATTATTTTAAAAATAGTCGAAAATAATTTTAAACTATAAAAAATTGGGGCTATAACATACATTTTAAAGTGTACAATAACCTCTTCATCACTCGTTCAATTAATTAGAAAAGATACAAAATTTGGGCAATCAATTTAAATATGTAAATTTAATAGGCAGTGGCTCCTTTAAGAAATGGATGTTTGCGTATAATTATGTAAAATAAGGTATGAATTTAAATGTTATAACACTTCAACAATCATACCGAAATTTGAACCATAACAACACAAATTGCTGCCATGCTGGATAGCAGTTGGGTCATGAAGCCATATGAATATGTCTCCGAGAATTTCTCCACGCAACTGTAAGAAAAATATAAACGGTTACTCGTTCTTACCGAAGTTTCTATGAATTCTTTTCATTTTGATGGATCAACGGTGAATATGAAACGCGGATTATGTTGATTTAGTCGTATGAAAAAAGCAACTGAGTGACAATATTGGAGCTATAATCCCAAGATATTGCATCTTGTCAACATCTACATAAAATGTGATTTGCTTTTTGGTAGGAATAGACTTTGATATGAAATTTTTTTCGCTTAATATTATATATTATCGTTTATGAAAGATTCACAGTAAATGTATGTATATATTTAAATTTTAGCGAAAATTGTTGTTCTTCGCAAATAAACGTAAATTGTACTGTTTTTTTTAAGTAGCAATAGACGAATTGGTTAGAATTGCGTTGACGACGGTTGGGTTGGGTTCTGTCTATCACGGCGCTATCAATGAAAACACTATTTTTATCAAAAGTCAATAATAATTTGGCTTAGTTGGAATAGTTTAAAAACAATCTTTTTAAAATAAATTTATTAATTTCATTACAAAATTATAAACAATGCCTGAGACTACGTTCGCGTGGGTTATGTTATTGTATTTATTATCATTAATTTAGTATTAAATGAAAGATGGAAACTAAATAACAGTCTCTTAGATTAACATATTAAAAAGGTCGAGGCATTTATGATTTAGGATACCGCTGATCATAGATATCTACAACACCAGGCTTGTTTTCCATGGTTTTTAAGTTTTTACAATAATATATTTTTATAATGTAGACACATTACAACTTGAGTTGAGGAAAACAACTAAGAAAAAAGTAAGAAAGCTAACTATATAGTGTAATGACTACATGAATTTCAACGCTGAACGTGGGGCTGAGTATAATAAGTGACAAAAACACACTTTGACCTTTTCGAGTACACATTTGCGTCATGGGTTCCTATTGGTTATAATACTTATGTATTATTGTATTGTAGTTTTATATACGTGTACATTTTCACTTAGATCGGTTTTTTTATTAACGTCAATACATATGCTTGATATTACAATAAATTTCTCTTACTGTTGGAAAAACGACAGCGCTTATGTAATTATTCTCTAAATGTCATACAACTTAGCAACTAAATGAAAAAAGAAAATTACATGTTATTCAAATTGGAGATAATACTTGATATGTCAATTATTCTTTATTTAATTAAATACATACCTAATTACTTATCTACATACTTACTTAGTTAATACTTGATGTTGCTTAAAACAATTTCTTAATGTGTTATTTAAAGCTTCTTCAATTTCTTTTTTAGTACAATATATTCTTACAATTTTTTCTTTACGATCAACTTGTTCTAGAAGTAGTAATTGCTGATGATCTTCCGTCAATGTGTCTATATTTATGTTGCTTTTATTAGGTATATCGTCATATAGGCGTGCAATGGTACGATCAAAAGCAGTCAAGAATGCTTCTTGCAAAATTTCAAATTGTGAGCTAATGTGTAAAATCATGGATCCAATAAACGTATCTATAGTCATAACTATATGACCGGTCCAAAGGAGACCCACTGTTTCTAAGAGAAATGTGGAAACATAAGATACTTCGGATTGATAATTCCATGGTATAAAAATAGGCTGGGGTAAAGTTCTAGCTGGTTTGATTAAAGAACCATTTAATTTAGAAACCGCCTTTTTCCAACGAAGATCTTGGATAATACCATATGCATTTCCATTTCCAATTGTCACCCATCCAAAGAAAACAAAGGAAGCTGTCATTATCTTCGCAATTTTATTTGTATAACGAATTTTAATATTATTTTGGTAAAAGGCTTGCAAACCTATATCTAGTGTATGGATAATTTTTTGAATATCCTTATTCTTAAAAAAGAATATATAAAGCTTTATGAGCGTCAAATTGTGAGTGATCACGAAAGAGAGATTAATCATAAATCGGTCTAAATCATTTTTGCCAATAAAAGGGTCAATGGATTCAAGTCCAACAAACCCGGCAACTAAAACAACTTCTGTAATAATGACATAATATAGATACCATCCAGGAAAGTTTCTAGTGTCCCCTTCATCTGGATGGTGCCACCAACCAATGCCCAAAAATCTTAATAAAATATAATGCAAAGCAAAGGGGCGTTTTGAACGAGTGTCCGGCGTAGTCTTTGACATTATCACTGGTGGCTACCTCAGGTTAAACTAAATGCATAACATTTTATGAATTTGTCATAGGGCGTGTCAATCAAACACCGTGTGTAATTATAAGGCGTTAGACTTACGAAGATAATAATTATATATTTAGAACGTTCAAAGCATATTTCAGAGGCGTTAGCGATTTGGTGTAGTAGTAGTATTTGGCTTTAAACTTCTGTACTAATGATTTTAAAAGTTTGTGTATACTTAGATATTCTATTACTTGATCTACAGGACAATAAATAAAGAAGCGCTCGGCGCATAAAGTGCTTCACTTCGCAACATCTACACAACATTACAAATAAACGAAAAAAATGACGTCGACAACCGACGTTGAACATAACCCGGAGTAATACTTTCAGCGTTATAGGCAAGAGATCGATACTTTAAATTTATTCGCTAACTACTTTCATGTACTAATATTTGTAGGTGTTTTGTAGGTTATGTATACGATAAAATAGTGGACTGGGTAGGGATTATTGTGTTTTGTGTACCTACTTCCGATTGTGATCAGCTTACGTGTATTAAAGTATCCTTACAGTAACATTGTGCAATAAAGACAAATGAAACTTGGATTTAGGGTATAAGGAGCTTACAAATATTGCATTAATTTTATTCAATTGTTTATTGAAATATTTATATATTTTATTTTATATCTCATTGTAAAATAATTCATAATAAGTTAAGGATTATATAATTGTAATCGTTAATTGTATCGTAAAATAAATGGAACTAATTTCATTTATTTTACGATACAATTAACGATTACAATTTTTTGTTGACAATTTATTGGTGAAATGTGTTTAGCCTTATCGATCTTTTTATTTGTAAATAATGGGCAGAATTCGTGAACATTTGACTTACTTTTAAACCTAAGAATTACAAACCTAATCTACCAGTTGCAACTCCTTAAGGCCAACCAGAATTGTTTTCTGTACTGAATTTTGAGTAGGTGACTTTTAATCTTAGATGTCATCGTCACGATCTATAGTAGTTATAAGGATATAATCATAATTGTAATAATGTGGAAATCACCTCTACATATGTGTATGTATACCGCAAATAAAAAGAAAAAGTATTTTAAATTAAGCATTTCTTTATTCGCTTATTCGCCTACTCAACGTAATGTTATAAACGTTCCAATATGGGGGAAGCCTGTAACTAGTGGTGGATCTTTTATAAAATCCCTTTACTTATATAAACTTAAAATATTTCGATTTTCCAATTAAATATTTTAAATTTATGCGAGTAATCTTTTTGTTATACTTAAATATTAAACGAATCGATTTTCACTGGTGTTCAGTAATTGAGGGTTAAAGAGGTATGAACGGTGTAATTAAAGGCGGAGTAATAAATGTCAGTGAATTAAAGGCAAGGTATATCTACGTAACTAATTGAAAATGTATGCAATTATAATTATTTACAGAGTTATTTATATTTACGTGAAATAGAATTACATTGAATTAAATAAAGTAGGCACAATCATCTATGTATTATATTTTGAGTACAAATTTGGAGCAAATTCACTCTAGATTTATGGAATCGACCACAAAAACTTTTTTGTTGGACATTTTAGTATCAAGCGCCTGACGCGAGAAAAAGCGAGATAAAGAAACTATGTTATGACAAAGGACAGAAAGGTATTTATTGTAAATCTTTTTCCGTATTTTAAATGAGATAAATAAAGTTTAAGATGAAATTCTAAATTCGATGCTTATAAAGTTAAAAGTCAAATCTTCCCATAAAACTTTAATTCCTTATTATAAATTTCATTGTAAACCTTATTACAAATCTTGACTTTTATATATTAATGAGTTAATATTATAAACAAAAACTTTAATACTGATTTCCATATTTTTTATTAAAAAATTAATGAAAAACGTTTAAAGAACTATGTCATTTAAACAAATATATGGTTTTAAGTAAATTAATTTCACACCACAAAATTATTATGAAATTTGTTAAAATTAAATGATGAATTTAAATATAATTTAAATATATGTTAATTTATTTTAATATATGATATGTTTTATAATTGTCGCTAGATGTCTCTGTCACAAAAAGAGTTTAGTATCTTAGGTGATTTTGATATAATTAAATAAATGAGAGTTTAATTTATTTTTTTTTTTAATGAGAAGTAATAAAAAGCTTATGTGACATTTTACACGCGGATTTCAATTGTTGTTGACTCAGAAACAAAATAAGTAAGTTGCTTGTAATGTTCTGGCATTCCTTATGCAGGATTTCCTTTAAATGCTGTTATTGAACAAATATTATTCGACAAATTCCGGACTATAATGTGACAAATTCGATAATCCATATTCCCTTGTGAAACGTTTGTCGGATTACCGCGGGTCCACTGTATTATTATCAAACAAAACTCATTTGTTTTACGTACAAGGAAATATTAAATGTTTTTTGTATATTATTTTGCTTATAATATAGTGTAAAACACAAGTGTAGAATATAGTATATGTCTGAACACACAAATGTAGAATCTAGCTAGCTAGCTTTTTCTGTTACAGCGCTTTTTTAGCTTCATTTTTATAATCAGAGTTTAGCAGTTCAGCCAACCGTTCGCCATTAACTAACAGTACAAGTACAGTATGCATGCGATCGTAGTATGATCGAAGCGTTACGTTAGTTAAGTTAGTGACAGACAGTGACTGACATAACATAACCTCAATAAGTACTTAAAATTAATTCTACATGTTCTAATACGATCTGTTATATTATTGAACAGTACTCGTTGGTCCGGAAGGTTTGTTATTGCATGTTCCACATATACGGGGGAACAGTATATATGTAAATTCAATGTGTAAAACACCATATCATCATATGTTTAACAAACTTAAATAAGGTGAAACCATGTATTTCTTATAATTTACAGATATTACATTAGATACCAAGTTTTGCGAAATGTGCCAAATAATATTGGTACAGTAGTCATTACACATCGTAAAATTTTCAATTCAAGGAAAAGAAATTACACGCAGCAGAGCCACAAAACACGCAAGTATTTTATATATTTTATTTATTGACATTATTAATTTATTGTTAGCCTTAATTATTAATACTTAACTAAATAATATTTAGATAAACATTAAAATATTTTTGTTGTGTTGCGAAAGACATTAAATAAAAAGAGCTTCAATAATTAAATACCTATTTCGGGTCAAGAACACAACTAATTTGAAAGGTTTTACGTACATACATTTTTACCGTATGTGATGCCTCCAGTATATTAATATTTGACATATTTTATTTATTTTAATAAACGTCAAGGTTTATATGATTTACGTTGAACATACATTAATGAGGCCACTGCTGGACGTGCCACTTTATCCTATCTTACCTTAGAAGCTTCACACATCTAAATGCTTCCAGATCTAAATGACCTGGAAGCATTTGGATGTGCAACTCCCTTACTCCTTAGGCAAAGAAAAATGTTCAATAATTATTTAAGAAAATTATCAAAGTATTTATAAAGAGTATTTTAATATTTAATAAATCAAATCTTAAATAAAAAAATATTTACATTTACAGAATAACTTTTATTATAAAGTATAATAATATTTTTTAAATAAAAAAATAATGAATCAAAATTCCCTTTTTTTTGTTTAGCGCGACAACAAACGACACAAAAATAATATTCCACATGAAATGAAAAGAATTAGATACTTAAGGGTAGAATGCAACGCATTTTGAGATCCTTATGGGTTTGTGTTAATGCTTACGTTTTTATTATACGACATGAATTCTAAGAATATCTTATCCTTATTGTGCACTAGTTTTTCACTGACGTGTCATCTTTCAAACTTCTCCCTGTTATTACATTTGAAACATAGTGCAAGTAGTGTGACGAAACTATTCGTCATACCTTTCATCGTCATCGACATGATGATGACGCCCGTTACCGCCCTATGTCTGTTAAGACTAGCATTAATCTTTCAGCAGTTAAGCTGTCAACAGTCGATCGCTAGAACTTCGTTCATTTGTAGAGCAACATGCACCTCGAAAATCCCTAAAGGCCTATTCTTACAATTAATAAACGCGTAATACCTATGGATACTAGTAGTACTACTAGTAGTACCAATGGATACTTAACTGTAACATAATATCATGTAATACAAATACCCAAATATCCAGACTCCAAATACAAATATTTACTATGGTACAATAAATCTGTAACTCTTGATTATGAAAAGAAACATCGCTACTACAATATTTATCAATCACACAATATTTATCACGTCATTTAATACAAACGCGACTGTTAAATAAATTCTAATAGACAGTTAGAGAACTGACTCTGATTTTGGCTGAAAGAACTGCTTTAGTCAGTGATTATAAGAATATAAGGACATAAATGACGAAGCTACCTTTTTAGGAGTTAATATATGTAAAATCTCAAGGTATTTATTTCGAGTCTTGTATCCACCTTGGGCATGCGCGAAAGTATATAAAATAAAGGTAGTTCCCCCGGATATGTTGTGCTTAGCGACCAGCATATAAAAACAAGAGTTATAATGCTGGTCACTAGGTTCAACATTTCCTGGGGAACTAATTTTATATACTTTTGCGCATGCCCAAGGCGGCAAGCGCAAAAGTAATATATAAGCATTGACGTAGAAGCAAAATATATAAGCATTGATGGCAGTTTCCAACGTTTTAGTTAGTTTGAAATTAAATACTGTACTTGAGGCTTAACCCACATGTAAATAGGACTTATACTATCTTACTTAGATAGCTAGAATCTCAAGCAAACAATTTTCCTTTTCATAAATGATAAACGCTTCGTTTGTTGTTAAATGGTACATTAACACCGTTATGGTTTGTTTCATACTTAGTTGCATATAATTTATAAAATCTAGTATCCAGCCGCAGTTACTTTCGAAGGAAAATTAAACATACTTATTATATTTAATTAAATCTATGAAGTTATAATATATAAAACAAGTAATTTATTACGGCTCATCTTTTTTTAGAAAACTAACTTTTACTTTTCAGTTTCTCTTTTTTTAAACAAGAAGATAAATGTTAAAGAAAATTAAGCTGTGACATTAGAATTTTATATTTATAATCATTAAATCAACGTATAGTTTTTTAACGTAGATATTGAAGTACTTTATATTGAAAGGCCTGAGGTTTTCTCTTTCCTTACAAAATTTACAAAATTATTTTAGTGATGACGTCACATATCACAATTTATTCAATATGTCTACTATTCATTTTTGCAGTACGTAGTTGCGGTGAAAATGCTGTATTGTTTCTTTTGTACTTATGTAATAAGCGCGTCAAAAGACAAAGATAAATTTTGCCACCTCTTCAAATTTTTGATTACTACTAGAGATATGAAAATGATAATATTTTTTGTGTTTATAAGGTTACTTTTAAACGATAAATGACATTCATACTTTAAGCTGAGTTATTTTATATTTTGTTTATTTATATATTTCCATAGTTATAATCATTCGGAACTAGCAACACCGACTGTGACAAATTTATGCGTGCAGAAAGAAAGAAAATATATAATTTCCCTTCAGAGAATCAATCACAAAACATGAGTTTGATTTAAATAACAATATAAGATGACCCGCTGAAATGGCTACTATAGCAGATGTTGTAGTCGTAGATATTTATGGGTGACGTTGATTGCTTTCTATATTGTGAGACGTTTGTTCGTTTGCATATCTATCCTATAAAAAAATATAAAAATAAGATGTACCTAAAATATATGGAACATGTAAAAGTTAACTGAAGGAACTTTATCCCAAACTCACACAAGAGCACATTCTATGTTCATTGTTTAAAGTGATGAAATCAATTGGTTCTTCGTTTGTTAGCATCGTATTATTCGTAATTGATTTGTATCGGTAGTTTTATACAGCTCTTTATATTATTTTCAATTATACAATTCTTAATGTTCTGTAAAATATCACGATATAATAATCATTTGTAATAAAATACTTCAAGTACTAGTAATATAGAATTTTCTTTATGGAAGAAATAGGTAAATGATCTTCGTAATATTATGGGCACTGCAAATACTACTATTTAGGTAGGCAACGTATAATGTGGCAGAGGATATGAATAACGGAAGAGGAATAAGAGAATTATTCTCTTATTCCTCTCTTTTACTTTATAGAGGAAAGGAAGAAAGATTTAACAGGGGAGGAAGAGGAGAGATAAGAGAGAAAAGGGGAAAGACGCTTGAGCTTCGTGCTCTCAATGCTCACCGAATGAAGTACATTATTAGTTTTACTATTTCAAAGTTTTCGAGTCTCAATCATGGTATAGGCAAAAATTTTCGTATTATTTTTGACATTTTGAAATTTTTTGACACAATTTCGCCCGAATCGTGGCATATACACACTTCATTATTGCAGTAGTTTTGTTTTGAATTTTATTTTATACGTAATCTTAACATGCTGTTATATATAAAAATGGAGCGCTATTTTGTTAGTCTCGCTAAAACTCAAAAACGGCTCGACCGATTTGAATATTTTTTTTATTTTGTTAGCTCTAATATAGGGAATGGTTACGAATAAAAAAAATATAGGGAACACATATAGGGAAAACATAAAAAAACAGCTTGAAAGATGAAAAATTCTTTTTCTTCTTATTACTTTCAATAGATGGCGTTCGTGACCGCTTCGTTTTATCGTCTAACGTTCTTTTGTGCGACTTTGAAAAGTATTGCATACCTAAGTACTAACTAACTAAGTAATACTAGGAGAGGATAAATACAGGGGAACATAAATTGTAGTGAAACGAAGTTCACCAGGCCATCAAAATAATAAGAACAGTGCAAAATAAATAAGAACAGTGGTATTATTCCGAATATGTTTATTCTGGTTCTGTCTTATAATATTTTTGCTGTTCTTTTATAGCCATGTTTTACTCGTGAAAATTAAATAAGCCTTGGTTGTATACAGTTAGAGATATAATATATTATTACTGTATGTATATCAGGATTAATGACTTAACTTACTATGTTATATTAAAACGCAATGAGTTTTATCTACAAAAAGCTTTGTGGTAAATAACTATTTGATCGTTACAGTAATATGGAGCAATCAGTGTTTGGTGTATGGGATTATATAATAATGGCAGCGACCATGATAGCGTCGATTGCTATAGGCCTTTACTTCCGATTTAGTGGTGGTAAACAAAAAACCAATGAGGTGAGTATTGTTTTCAATTTCGTTTGTATAATAATTTGAATTACTAGATATATGTAGATACATTTCAAACTCCTTAACATTCTGATGTTTGGCGGTCTTCATCGTGTGATTAATTACCGATTTCCTTCCTCGAACGGTGCAACTCTGAATTAATCTTTCATCTGCGGGGTTCTCAAAAAAATACCACGACACAAAATACAAGAGATGTGTCCGTCAAGGGGTAACGTTGCATTTATGACATGTCTGCTGCTACATATATCTAAGGCGATATTAATAAATTACCATTTGATGATCTGTATGTTATAAACTCCTTTGCAAAAAAAATTGGCAACTTATAGTCAATGGCTTTTCTATTAATAATATTAATATTTTTAGATGTTAGTAGCTAAGATGACTAGAAATTTCTTTTTTACAATTTTTTTGGGTATATTAAAATTAAGGCTACGAGTATTTTTATGGTACTTTAATAAAAAAAGACATTAAAAAAATAAAAATTAATAACGAGTTTGGCAGATCGTATTCGCTTTTTAGGAGGTTCCAGATATGCTCAATAGGGTTAAGGTCGGGGCTTCGCATTGGCCAATCTAAATGACGAATATCAACCTCTTGCATATAAGCCTCTATGTCGCCAGAACGGTGGGATCGAGCATTATCATCCTTGTAAAATGGCAATTTCATCAATTACAGTCAGTGCGGATTGTGCATGTTGACAAGGGATTTCTGTTATGTATCTTTGCGCATTAGGTGAGCCATTTTCAATGATTACTATACTTATTGATAGCAAGAATTTTCGCCCTTCCAAAATATAACAGATTCTCCAACATAAGGGGTGATTTCTTCAAAACACACGTCAGCATAGCGTCCCCCTGATCTTCGTAACACTCGCCGACGTCTGTTTTAACCCTTGCTGGTCGTCGACTGAGTATATCAGCCGCTAAAAGCCTTTACCTCACAGTCTATAGGCTGATTTGTGCTTCTCCTATCTCTTCAAGGTTTCTTTTGAGGTTTATGTAACTGCGTTTGCGGTTCCTCAGCGCCTGACACACTAAAAAGAGGTCATCTCTTGGTTGAATGCAACGTTTACTCCCAGAACCTTGCTTTCTCTGAACAGAACCTGTCTCTTGGTATCTGGAGTCCAGGTTCTTTGGATAATTGAACAACTCATGTTAAACCGCTGTGAGACATAACATTGGCTACACCCCTCTTCCAACAGCGCTATAATTTTACTAGCTCTTATTGGTTTTTCTGCCATTACAATAGACACAAAGATATCTGTTTTAAGTCACAATAAGGCATGATGATGCGATAAACATAAATTATTGTATTAAACATAACAAGAAATTAGTTTTAGTTGCCTGATAACTTTCTAACAACAAACCCGCGATAAGTAAATGAAAAATCGCAAACTAAAAAAGCGATTTTTTTTCTTTAAAAGCAAAAGCTTCGAAATTGGAATTTACTTTTTCATACCCAGACTCTTCATTAAGTGCCAATAACATAGTTTAGCTATTAAACCCTCTTTAGAACTAAATTATTACCAATAATGTAGAAAAATCAAATCCGCCCGTTTTTTTTGCAAAGGATAGTGTATACGTATTTGTACTGAACAATTAAAGGCATTATAACTGTTACGAAAATGCTTTACGGTTAAAATGTTAAACTTATGATATTATTTGAGTGATAATAGCTTGATATTATTTTATTTCACAGGAATACTTATTGGCTGATCGCAATTTGTCAATATTTCCCGTTGCAGTATCACTGATGGCTTCTTTCATGTCGGCAATAACACTCCTTGGAGTTTCCGCCGAAAATTACTATTATGGAATGCAATTTGTTGTTATCAATATCTCATATGGGATCGCAACTCCTATTGCTAGTCGACTTTACCTGCCAGTATTTTTTGGACTACAAAAAATGAGCACCTACGAATATTTAGAGTTACGTTTTGGACCTCACATAAGATTATTAGCATCTTTAACTTATACTTTACAAATGATTCTTTACAACGGAATAGTGTTATATGCTCCGGCAATAGTACTTGAAGCAGTGACGGGATTAGACAGACTTATATCAATATTAGTCGTGGGTTTAGCTTGCACGTTCTACTCAACATTGGGTGGGATGAAAGCAGTGGTATTCACCGACTTATTGCAGTCATTTTTAATGTTTGGTGCTGTATTTAGTATAGTTATATTTGCTTCAGTGCAGCTGGGTGGAATTGACCAAATATTTATTGCTGCTAAAGAAGGTGGCCGTTTGGACTTTTCACAGTAAGTTTCCTTATTTTTATAAATATACAGTCTTTATTTTAACTAATTTGTTGTGTTGTATGTTACAGCTACAGTGTTGATCCAACAGAGAGGCATACTTGGTGGTCATTGATTATTGGAGGTCTTATCACCTACCTTTCGCTATATGCAGTTAACCATACACAGGTAACTTAGTAAGTTAGGGATATAAGATCAACTTTATTAACATTATTTAAATAATTTAATTATATTCATAAGCCATTTAATTATGCTTTGTAAGATTATTAAAATAATTATCAACATCATCCTTAATGGTGCCTTTTGTTGTTTTACTTATATGGATTTACTTATGCTGACTATTAACCTTATACTGCTAGGTATTTTAACTCTGTGACTGTTCTAAACATCTTCTCTCCATCATTTGATTTTTCCAAATATTATTAAATGTCTAAAAAATGACTTCAGTCCATTGCCATGTTAGTGTTTTAGTTCAAAAACCGTGGTAATATTTTTTTGCGCGTGATTAAAGATATATCATTTTAATTTATCTTTTATAATAAAGCCGGTCAAACTAACAAGAGTGTCATACGAATCAATCCTTACTATAAACAGCAGATGCAGTGTCGGTCTTTTAAAAAGATAAGGCTCGTTCCCTAAAGATTCAAATGATTTCTCACTAATAGATAAAGAAATCCGTTGAGGCATGAAGTCATCAAATAGTTCTCTGAGTTAGCAAAAGGAAGTGGCAATGTCGGTTCTCCGACAAGCATAACTAATGCTTGTCGGAGAACCGACAATCGCTGGTACATGATTGCCAGTGTGGAGACCTCGTCTAGTGGAACGCACTCCAGCCAGATGGAGCGACGATCTGCGCTGAGCGGCTGGTAGAAATTAGATAAGTGAAGCTAAAGATTTGGCTGGGTGGCATGTCTCGGTCAAGTCTGTGTCGAGCGGTGGACTGACACAGAATGATATTGATGATGATGAGGTACCTTCCTCTTTGTCTTCACGATCCTCATACTTATTCAGATCTGTGTGATTTTATATTTTACATTTAGTATTTTTCAAGATTTTAATTACAATAAGGGGCTGCCTACCTGATACCGCGCCCTGTGATTTGTGCGAGGGGATATCATTGCAAAACGTTGGATACAAACTTAGATGCTTTTATTGGACTCTGTTGTGATGATGGTGTACCTGCCGGGTTCTAGTACTGCTAATTTTATTTTATTGAATCCGTGTATGATTGTATTTTATTTGATTGTACCTGTATTTAATATTATTGGTTTTTTGATTTTATTGACGTGAACTGTTATGCGCTAGCATCACCTCAAATCTTCGTAGTGTTGGATGTTAGGTGGAACTGAATTATTTTGTTTTCTTCTTTAAACTATAATAATATATAATAATAATGAAATTCTTCTTTAAATGATAATAATATATAAAAAAATGTATGAATTGTTTCAGGTACAACGTCTTCTGACAGTGAGTACTTTGGAACGCTCTCAACTCTGCCTCTGGTGGAGTTGGCCCGTTCTTTCGGTGCTTAGTGTAGTCACATGCACAAGTGGTTTGGCTATTTACGCCATTTATAAGGATTGCGATCCACTCGCGAGTCGTCGTATAACAGCGGTATGTTATTGATGTTTAATTTTTTTTTTCAACCTATAATCAATTCAGCCATAATACTATCATGTGCCAACCGTACAGATACGGTGACATGGTATCTTTATGGGGCTTTTTCTTCAAAATAAAACTTTTCTAAATAATATTAATTTATTTTTCTTGTTTCTAATCACTTGCGTATATATATCACACACTTTTTCATATTAATTACTTGTACAAGGAAGGGTGTGGGAATAAATAGGGTGGTCTTATTCTGCGCCGGGAACAATACGACTTATTTTACTTTATACTGTTTAATTAAGTTACTTTCTGTAAAATCGAAAAATGTATGACAGCTTTAAATGCCACCAGATGTTTCAACATTCATTTGTTAAAATAAAATCGTTTGAATAGTACGGGATGAATTCTATATTTAACTTTATATGCAGTCGGTGAGCTAGTTAATTATTACTGTATTTTGTTATTATTAATTAATTACAGTTTGGTATTTAGTTTTCCTCTACTCAATAGTAAACAATCGTTACTCGTGAGTAGTTTACCATTATTGAAAACAGTAGTATGTATTACAATATTTCAACTGGTTAGGTTATGTTTGAAATTAAATTATTAAATAGATATTGTCATCATCAGTTAGGAGCAGTCCACATTTACACCAATCTATTTTTTGCCAGATGTCATTTCGACGCCGGTATCTAGAAACAATATAGAGCTTAAAAAGTTTTATGAGCATAAAGGTTAAGAGACAGCATTATCTTAATTGGTAATAACCGCGCTGAAGACTTACGGTCGTGGATTCGATCCCATTGGACTATTAATATGAATTATTTCTTCCTAATACAAGCACTATAAGCTTAGTTACAATAAATGACAAGAATTCTAGTATTTATTAGTCTTTTTTATTACTGTTTTAATAACAATGGAAAAATAAATAAGAAAGCTGTCATGTCTTTAATTTTATTCAGATGGACCAATTAATGCCTTTCTACGTTGTGGATGCGATGCGCTCGGTGCCTGGCCTAGCGGGTCTTTTTGTGGCGGGAATTTTCAGTGCTTCCTTATCAACCATATCGGCTGCTTGCAACGCGCTGGCAGCTGTTACCCTCACTGACTACTTAGGCAGGTGAATATTTTATGAATGACCTAAACTTTAAAAATATTATCGAATCAGCTATAAAATGATGATTTTTACATACAATTGTTGTAACTTGCCGCCCCTGCTTCGCACGGGTGTTTTGCTTAATGAAAAAATAAGACAAACCTCAGAGAAATAAAGAGCATAAAGTTTGTTTATTTCCAACATAGGACTAAATTATTTAGGATTATTTTTTATGGGGTAATGTTAAAAATCGAATCGAGAGCCAATCGAATCGATTCTTGCCTTAAAACTCAAATTTCATGTAATCACGACATGAAATTTAAGTTATAATAAATATACCCAACGAAATAGACCCACCAGTTTGTCAAAAAGTGATTAAAAATGATGATAAAAGATCTATAAACGTGGTCGTGGTGGATATCATTTTTCATTTGAATCATTGTCATTCAAATTTATTGTTTTATTTTGATTTAAAAAACAAAGTTCTTGTTGAAAAACCATATACAAAAGAAAGGGTAATTGAATATGAATGAATGTCAACCTATCAATACTGCCATTTATTTTTATAATCATAGCTTCTTTTGTTATTCTTGTGTTCCGTACAATTTTGTTAAAATTATCTTTTGTACAAACCATGTCCTGATAATAACAAACACAACAATAAAGAATTATCTAATTCGGTGCAGTCGTTCTGCTATGCGCGTACATACATTTCTGCGATTCATTGTTATTTATATAATAAGATATGAATGCGTGTGCCCAATTCAAGGCACATTCATTACTTCAATATTTTAAAAGGCATGATCTACGATGCTCAGATGGTGTCGAGTGGGTGAGTCGTCGTTGCCGTGGCTGACAAAGTTATTTGCGTGTGGGTACGGACTGTTGTTCCTTGCCCTGGCGTTCTTGGCGCAGCATCTAGGCGGTGTACTGCAGGCCGCCCTCACTATCTTTGGCGCAGTTGGTGGACCTTTGCTTGGCGTATTTACGCTTGGAATGTTCACCACTTACGCTAACGAACTGGTAGGAATAGAAACAATTTATTTACATTATACTTTATAATACTCGAAAGTATTAAAAGTAAAAGTTGGGTTTGGCAGAAGAGTCATGAAAGCAGCCTGAATATGGTGGAAATGAGAGCATTAAGAAGTATGTGTGGGGGTAATCTTGAATGATAGAATAAAAAATGAAGATATAAGAGAGCGATGTAGAGTCAAAGAAGGTGCCGTAACAAAAGTTGAGAATGGGATGCTTAGATTGTTTTGTCACATAGAGAGAATGAGTAAAAGACGACTGATAAAATAAATTTACGTTGCGGATGTAAATGGAAGGGTCGGTAGACCAAGGAAAACATACTTTGACTAAATTGCTGAAGTTTTTAAGAAAAACCAGGTCTTGACCGCCGGTAAAGTGTATTGTAACAGCCCTTAACAGTTCCAGCTAAATTTCGAATTCTTTTTTTCAAAAATAGTAAATCATAAAGAAAAAAGTATAAGAACAATTTTATAAGATAATTACCTGATCTACAATTTAAGTCTGAAATATTTTTATCGTAAAACTAACCGTTTGGCCAAAAAATCCAAAAAAACCCTTTTTTACGATCTTTGACTTTGTAATGAATTTTTTGCATTGATGGAATCAATGGGGACTTTTCAGGGTTTCATTACAGTGGTATCCCTTACGTGCCTGTAAATTTTTAGCTTGTTGTGAATTAAAGCAAGGGTCAATGTCTATTTTTACTTGGTTTTTAATACTGTCGCTGAAATCCAATACAGTTACAACTCGCCATAAAAAAAGTTTGCCCTGCCATCTGGATGAGCGATGATCAAGTGCGTGGTGTTTTTCTCCAAATTAATTCCACATACCACCACTATTTGGAACTAATTACCTTGAGTGTTAATTTTGTATTTATACGACATTGGAACTTTCAATAAACAAGCCTACCTAGCATGGCTTCTGAATTGTCTATGGTGTTTCAATGTGGACGGCATTGATTTCTTTTCATCAAGCGACTCGCTTGCTAGTTTGTGTCCTATCCCATAAAACGTTACAATTATATATATATATATATATATATATATATATATATATATATATATATATATATATATATGTATGTGTGTGTGTGTGTGTGTGTGTGTGGATGAATATTCTGTATGTATGTGTTTCGGATATTTAACATCAACAAGGAAGCTATGAATTTTTTAATTTTTTTTATTAATTAAAAGAAATACTAACCTATGTACTACCCTAACTAACTTATGAATACAATCGCTAAACTTTTGAGCTTGATGGCAAAATGCCCTCAATTTTACATAATTATTACTATATCAAACAATATATACTATGTTTGAAACAATTACTAGTCAAATCATAGTTCATCAAGATACAACTTCCTGAGTTTTGACTTAAGCATATTTTTACTTAATTCCGGATTTCCTCTCAACATTTCAAATATATTTAATATCTTAGGTACTAAAAACGTTGGTAATCTTCCCCGTACTAATTGTCCAATCTCGGTCAGAATGTTTCATCCCTTTTCAAAACTCTTTATACCATCAGGGTGCCTCATTAGCTCTCCTAAGTGGAATGGCTGCGACACTTTGGATGAGTTTTGGCGGACCACGACCTGTGCCAGTTAAGCTTCCAATTTCCATTGAGAATTGTGCAAACAACGTCACTTTGCCTTCAGTTGTCATGACTGACCCCAGCGAATACTTTTATCTATACAGAATATCATATTTGTGGACAAGTCCGGTAAGTGACACGATGTTTTTTTACTTTGTATGCATAAGCACATATTAGTACATCGTTGGCCTAATTATCATAATTCTTAAGTCCGTATAAGGAAATTTTACAGTAACAACAAAAAACTGAGTTTCTTTCATTGTTTGATAAGTTTTTATAAAACCATTCTTACTTTAGCTATAAAAAAGGCATTATAAAGGTTAATACGTAGTATTCCATCAGACATATTTTAAGAATATCCGGTAAATGGTATGAAATAAGAAGTAAGAAAAAATGTTTTTTTTTGTAGTTATGAATTCTGATAAGTAAGCCAACGACATATATTACTTTTTTTCATATCACAGCCTATATATAATATTATATGTCCCACTGCTGAGCACGAGTCTTTCCTTTTCTGGTGGAACGGACTTTAACCCACCACGGTTGTCCAATGCGGATTGGCGGGGTTACTAGACTCTGAATAACTCTAGGCCATAAATATATTTATTCCGGTGCGGGGATCGAATCCGCGACCATTGACTCCGTGGGCGGGGGGCCGCGCCACTGACCCAATTGTATTGTCTTTAAAATATACAATATAATGTATTATTTGATTAATGATTTTTTTCATTGTTTAGGTCAACAAATACTAAACACTATTTTTTTTACATGTTAAGAAACAAAACATAAAATATATGTTTAGGTAATTTATAATCACACACCGCATACATATTAAATTTATATCCAAAAAAAAATTAAAAGCAATAAAATGAATTATAATTTATTGTACCTTAAATTTTAACGTATCAAGAAACATGGGTCATAATTACATCTTAACAGCTTTCTTCAGTAAATACCATTATTAAAATTGCCTTTGGCTCCAGCCTTAAATAAAGGTGATATCGGAACAGCTTTGTTGGCATCGTTGACAAAAATTATAGTAAAATTTAAAAAAAATGCTAGTTTTCTTTTAATTTATTTTTACAATCGAATATTTTTTTAAATTTATAAAACGTATTTTTCGTAATTGAAATAATAAAGACGCAACATATTTCGTAAATAAATTAATTGCGTTCGACATCCACGAACTGTTTAATGAACAATTGTAAATTCATAGCTTTTTGTGACGTGGGTATTGCTAGAATAACTTGATTTTGAGTTGTTTTTTAACATATTATATTTATTTTTACATATCATTTAAAATAATAGGACAATATTACTTACAGTATAATGAATGGGCACATACAACGTTAACTGCAAAATTTAGTTTGGTATTATTATATTTAAAAATGATTGGCCTACTTTAACTGCATAAATTAAAATAGGAGTTGTAAGTAACACATTACTCTCCTTATGAAAGCTCGTCGGTTAAGTGTACTCTTGACCTGGCATTTCCTAAAAACTTAGGCAATCTGGTCAGGGTATGGTTTCCTTGGTCTTCCTCTACCGTCCCTTCCCTCCTCCCTCCCTTACATCTGCAACGTAATTTATTTTGCCAGTCGTCTTCCATCCATCCTCTCTATACGCGCCAAACCATCTAAGTATCCTTTTCTCAACCTGTGTCACGATACCTTATTTTACTCCACATCGCTCTTTTATATCTTCAATCCTTATTCTATCATTCAACGTTACCCCACACATACTCTCATTTCTACCGCATTTAGTCTGCTTTCATGACTCTTCTGCCAAACCCAACTTTTAAGGTAGTGAAAGTTGAGTTTGGCAAAAGTTGAGTGATGAGTGTAGAGGAAGCAAGGAAAGTATGCCGAGATCGTAGCAAAGGCGTAATAATTTGTATATATGTATGTAATTACTGACATACATATACACATTAAACGTTTACACGTTATTTCGGCGATCAGATAGGTTTCGTGTGGGTGTTGGTGGTTGGGTCTCTACTATCACTTGCGGTGCGTCGACCACAACCCTGGCAGCGGGCTGGGTTGGGGCGACCAGACCCCGCGCTGTTCACACCACCCCTTGCAAAAAGGTTACGTGCTCGAGACTTAAATAAAGCTGATATACAGGTAAGTTATGAATTTAGTTTTATTTTGATTAATAGAGTCAGGCGTTACTTCGTAGAAATCAATTACTATATGGACAGTCACAATTTATACTTGGCTAAGATCCGCGACAAGCAAACAAAAGTAGAAATAATAATAATATGTGTTTTTTACTTGAGAAAGTGGATTTCCAGGGAACTCAAACTAAACCTAAACCGGAACAAAACCGGAAGACACTTAACACTTAACGGTTTTCTTCCGTAGAGTCTACTATACCTGATGATGCCTCGTGTTGAGCCGAAACACGTGTCGTGGTAGAGTGGTGGTGTGTGTAATGAGTAATAGTGGTTGAGAAGTCGAAAGTTGCTGACGGCCGTTTTACGGCAAAATTTAGTTTAAGTTCCCTGAAAATCCACGTCTTCTTTTTTCTTCTTCTTTACTTGTCGAGGATCTCAGCCAAGTGAAAATTCTGATAGTCCACATACTTAATTTTATTTTCATTTGTATGTCAATAGATAGTCAATGTAAAATAAAACTAACTTGATTTTCATTTACATACGAGTATTTAACATTTCAAAGATTTAAATTGTTGGATATTCCCTGACGTTCCGTAAATCAGTGACATTAGTTTAACTGTGTGTGTTAACAAATAGTTTGTATCTTCTCCATTCTACGTGACATTAACGAAATCATCCGTTCTACTCTGGCACTATTGAAAGCCATTAATCCTAATGAATGAATGTTAACAAATAGCGTCACCTCTTTTTCTCCTACAGTAATTGCAACCATTACTTTCCCTTTGGTACGCTCACCGTTAATTCAGAATGGGTGAGCCCACGCGTTACATGTGTTCGCGTGGAGATATTTCGGCGCGTTAACTAAGCAATCGAACGACTTAAATCTTTGATGCTTTCTACACCTCTTTGGATGATTTGCTTGAGTCATAACAACACTTTTATCATTAAACAAGGAAATATATTCGTGTACCGTTTCACTGTGGAAGCATGCATTTGGAATTAAAATTAATTAGATGTATATAAAATGTCAGAAGGATTTAAGATTTAAGACGATTTAAGAAGTGTAATTATGGGAATTCGTTTCTTAAAGATTTGTATATTTGTATAAACTCCTTTTCAAAAAAAACGGGCACCTTAAAGTCATTGGCTTTTCTATGGATAATATTAATATTTTTAGTATGTCATTAGCTTAGATGACTAGAAATTTATTTTTTTCTTTTTTATAATAGAATCTTTTTTAACCATTAGAATATTATCCTAGAATCCGTGTTTTTGTCAATGTAAACAGAAATCCGTGTGAAAATTGAAATTTTTATGGCTACGAGTATTTTTATGGCATTTTATTAAAAAAAAAATTAATAACGAGTAAGACCTCCCCTTGTAGAAATTATGGCATGTAATCGTCTTGGCATGTTTTCCACCAGGCTTTTGATGGTGTCCTGTGGAATGTGTTCTCACTCAGCCGAGATAACACTGCTTTTTCTGAAATTACAATAGACACAAAGAAAGTTTTAAGTCACAATAAGGTAAAATAAAAAAAGTTAGTTTAGTTTTAGTTGCCTGTTAACTTTCTAATAATAAACCCGAAAATAAGTAAAAAGTCAAAGACTCAAAAAGGGAGTATTTTTTTTATACCCAGACTCTTTATTAAGTGTCAGTAACATAGTTTGGCTATTAAACCCTTTTTAGAACTAAATTATTAGCAATAATGTAGAAAAATCAAAACGGCCCGTTTTTTTGCAAAGGGGTGTATTTTATGTAATCTAATTTTTTTGAAGTATCTTTATATATTTTTATTAATATTTGTATATCATTAACCAACGCAACCGCTTCTGCAATTACTATGTAAAATTTTAAAAATAATAAATATGTAAAAACTTTTGTGAATTTTTTCTATTTATCCTTTTTTTTGTATATTTACGAAATTCAACCAGGAGAGGCGTGTAAAGTGGAGAGATCTTGAGGGGGTTTTAATTATATTTCAAAATGTCTGTCTGCTTTTATACCGAAATAAAAAATTTAAATAAATGATTCTATATTTTTTTCGGCCTGTTAAAATTTGGGCCTGCACCACTGCATGTTTTGCTTGGATCACTCTTTTAATAGCTTAGTTCATTTTTTCTAGATGGACACCAAAGTAGTTTTCTGATCTGCTGTAAACGCTTCTCGCCTTTGGGTGTTTCTTGCTTATCAATAATTTCTGAGGTCAGTATTTATTTTTTATTATTATTAAATTAGAATAACAGCATATTACATGTAAGAATGTTACCTTTCTTTGTTAATAATATGTTATTTTTATAAAATAATTAAAATTAATTGCTTTTTTAGTTTCGTAACCCTTTATTTCATTATGTGGATGTGAACTCTGAATAAGAAGTGATTAAATACATTGTTACGTCTTATGCACTTTTATGCAGCTTAGATAAAAATCGTCCGATTCTATCGTTAAACCGACGTGCATTATATTTTCCTGACAAGCATCATTATATCTTAGTTGGAATGATTAACACGAATTCTAGTAATCAAAATCAAACCATTACTAGTCTTCATTAAAAAAAATAATTCTGTTCAATTTAAAACTGTTTTATTTTAAAGATAATATGGTCAAAAATAATATTTTTATTATCTAAAACCTCTTTAGAAATAAATTATTACCAATTATGTAGAAAAATAAAAAGCGCCCGTTTTCTTTTGCAAAGATGTGTAATAGTGATCTAGAATAGAAAAGATGAGTACCTACATATTTGTCTTGGTTACATGACAACGATATCAACGATTGCCTGGCCTTGTATGGCTTACACAAAAGTACAATTCATATACCTACTTAGTTTTTAGGATTTATTTATCTACTTGTTATCATCATTATCTGTACCATTTTACAAAGATGTTAGCGTGTTTTCATTTTTGGACGTTCATGGTAACTTAAAATTTACTGAATCATTTTTATTTGTCACGCTTATTTCCTTTGACACTTTTTTTATTGTATCCCAAAATAAATAAAACATACAATTTTTTTTTATTGTATGTACCATTATTAACACAAAGGCGTACACCTAGACTCATAATAAATACCTGTAAGCTATATGAACAGTTATCTTCATGTATTTCAGTATTCAACCCGCGACTTTTGGTTTAGAAGACAAACACTGCTGCCCCATTAAGGTCGTTAAAACTAATGTATTTAAAAACGTTACTTATAGATAGACAGATAGATATATTCTTTGTTGTACACCAAAAACCAAGTAATACAATTATTGATTGTAAAATTTATATGTAATACAAATGGCGGTCTTATCGCTTTTTCTTCCAGACAACCGTAGAATGGACACAACATTAAAAAGATAGTTTGATGTAGGTTGGTGATATATTATCGTCAGGATTATAGAAAAAATGGATTAATAAACAAAGTTAATAGCCATAAGAAAAAATAAAAGTATATATAAATATGAGTTAACCTTCAATAATAAACGAATAACTAAAACGATACATAGATATTTATAAAGATAGATAGTGATGTTTGACAACCTTTTTGAAATTCGGGACAGACTTCGCTTGTCTCACTTCCAGCGGCAACAAATTCCATAACCAAGCAGCCGGTCTCGTGAAATAGTACAGGCTGTTCGGTTATGGAATTTGTTGTTATATATATAATAACGTTAATTATACAATAGGTAGAACTTATATCAAGATTTTAGTTTGACAATGTTTAATACGGATATTTTTTCTTTCAGTGTGGACTTCTAAAGCCGGGTGTTTACGAAAATTAATGGTAAATGAGTTCCTGAACTTCTAAACGTACTTACATTGTTGCAGCATTAATGACAATCATAAATTCAATACTGATTTTAATTGTATATTTCATTTCATTCAATATTGATTTTAATTGTAACGATTGTATTGTAATTGTAATCAATTTGTAAATACATATATTTAATAAATACAATTCTTAATCAAATTGTACTTAGCTAACATTCCTAGAAAATATAAAATTTTTCAAAATATTTTAATTTACATTTTATGTTATATTTATGCGTGTTTGTTCATTTAATATACATATAGATTTTGATGAAAACTTCACAAAATAGTAAGACGTAAAGAATGGTAGTGTAACGAAGAAGAAAGTTAAGTAATGTTACATTGCTATTAAATTTTATGTAAGTTGGGAAGGAAGGGGTTGGTAGGGAGCGGGCATTATTTTTAAGATTTGTCCAAATTTTTTCATTTTATGTTTTTATGAATGTCATTACATTGATAAGATATAAAGAGTATCGACTCTGCCACAAGCGGTCGCTTAAAGAAAAGATATAATAAATACCCAACTAGTAGCGGCTAGTTGAGAAATATTCTGCAGCAAAATATTAGCTTTTAAAATTTATTCCTTAACGCAAGCTGATAAGGTGTAATTTTTATTACACGTGTAGTTACTATGTTTTTGTTTCCTTGGACATATTTATAATTGTGTACTGTAATTTATTGTATGCAATGTCGTATCAATCGTGGACTTATAATTCATTATTTGTGATTCCTCAAGACAATTTAATAGACAATTGAAGAGTTATCGGTGTATGCTCTATTATTATGTAAATAACGTTTATTTTAAACACCAATATGCTGTGTAGAGATCTGTTTACTGGTTTATTTCATTTTGGAGTAAGACAAAATAAATCAAGCGAAATTTATTAAAAGAGAATTTTGAATTATTTACATGTCTTCTTCTATAATGCAATGTTAATTGTAATGATATCTCTATATGATCGATCGCGTTGAGAAAATACAGACGATCGTCAAAGTGTGGCGAAGACATTTGACGATATTTTTATTTTATATAAAATATGTAACGTACACATTGTGACCTATTTGTTAAACAAAAAGAACCATATCTATTTTGTAACGTTAAAATGTATTATAATATACATTGAAGTATTAATAGTGATATTAAATTTTTACCAATCAAGTTTGTATTTCGGCGATTGTTGGGCATTGTTAAAAATAATTTTATTTTAAATAAATATTATACAAAAATTTAAACTGTTTTATTTTATGCGGCATTTATTTTGTTATCAACGACATAAAACTACAAAAAAAAAACAATATGACCTGTTTATTTTTATTGATTATTATTACTTAACTGTAGGTGCATAAAGGTGATACATTGTACAATCTTAGGAATATAATGTTATATGTATATCATAAAATAAGATAAAACAAACTTAAATCGAATTATTATTGTGTTGAAATCATGCAGACAAGGAACCATCTCTAGGCTCCATAAGTACATCCAACTGACGACGTAAGAATTCATTCTGTAACAATTGTAACAGGTTATTTGAAAAATGTATCTGATAGGTTACTAAAATCAAGCACATTTTTAATAGAAGTGTATTTGTGGTGCACATGGCATATTTGCTCCATTTTAGTGCTAGTAGTTTTGCGTTGTTTTCTTAAAATGCAATAAAGGCGTATAGAAAGTCCGTGCAAAGTACTACCGGAAATACACCAGCCCGATTTCTGTAAAGGCGCACACTCCGACCACGACTGGATTTACTGCGAAGTCCTCAAGCACAGGAAGAACGGGTCCAAAAAACACAAAGCAAGCAGATTGTAGCAGTGGCAGGGTCATGTGCGATGTGTAGGTGTTGGTGACGAGTAGTGGATAAGAAAGAATACAAATCTAGAGCGTTGTGTAGAAGGTACGGTTATCGAAAAACTGGAGTCAAAACACTATATTTAAAAAAAAACTAATGACGAACTCATAAAAACCATATCGATTAATTACAGCGCAAAACCGATTCTAATTTGTTGTGGCTTGGCACTCTAGGTGGGACAGGAGATTGTGATGACGTTGCGGATAGAACAAACAGAGGTCTACTGGTGGAGAACGCTTCCCATGGGGCAGGCCCGGCTACGGGATCGGTTGTCGATAATCAAGCAGACGAGTCTGCCTCTCCAGGGACTTTGGTAAGTTGCTATGGCCGTATACGTAAACCGGTGGATAGATTAGATGAAGTCGATAAAATAGGAAATAGTTAACATAAGTATCAATTACAGTTTCAAATTCAGTGTAGATTAAGTGTAATTGATATAATCGAAAATAGTAAAGTATTCATTGTAGTTCCAAATTAAGTGTAGGGGTGTAATATATGCAGTATATATGTAGTTTGGCCCAGACGACCGATTGGCTCAGTGGCGGGGCCCCTCCGCCCGCGGAGTCATTGGTCGCGGGTTCGATACTCGCATCGGAATAAATATATGTATGGATTTATAAATATTTATTCCGAGTTGGGTAAGCCCCCAATCCGCATTTCCTTTCCTGCCATTTCCTTTCTACTCTATCCTTTTCCCTTCCTCTCCGCCAATCCACGGTCTACCGTGCCAATGGATGTGTGGCTAGGGGTGAGCTTGCGGGGGATAGGCGTGAATATATAAAAAAGTATATATAAAGTAAATTGTTATTAATAAGTGGACCTGATTTGTCTGATTAATAAATATTTTATATTATTATGTTATCGTAAACACCAAATTTTTAGTTAGAGTATCCAACGTTTTTAAAACATTTTAAACCTGATAGGTTTGTTTCATGAATTTTTTTTCTACGGGAAAACTAAGAATATCAAATCTGTTCTAATAGGAAAATAAATAATATTTACAAACAGGTCTTGAAAGCAGATAAAACCACTCTTAATGCTACTTCTACACCAAAAGGCTGCTTACCTCTCTTAAAAGTTCATCCTCTCTCTCAGCTGCAATACGAAGCATATCTTTAGATCTTTCAAGGAGTAAATCTTTTTCTTGAATACTTCTTTTAAGATTAGATATCTCCGTACGATACGATTCTAACTGACTTCGAGTCTGAAATAGAGACCGTAAGCTATATTATTTCATGCAAAGTTTCAAGACGCTTCCTTCTAGTCAGCGTTCGTCAAAAAGCCTTTACAACTACGTAAAGAAGATTCACCTGCAAGAACTTAAGTTGTGGACTGGATAACATGACGCTACTTCTGAGTTCTAAGCCTCGCTGAAAGATGAAAGGACGTAACACAAGTAGAAGAGGGAATTCAGAGGCTTGAAGGCATAGCAAGAAGTTTCTGGAGCACGTAAATGAATTTTTATTGGGACAGCATACAAGGGTTTATATTTGCCGCAATATTTTGCAGATATCTTGCTTTTAAATAACATTTTAAGATTTAAATTGACCAGGAAGCTTTATTCAAGAGATTTTGGGTTGTTTGAACACTTAACAAATTATTTTACGTATTCTTTTGGAATTTTTGGTTCTAAAATCAATGAAAACATGAAGTAGCAGATCATATTTCAAAAGTCAACGCGTAACTCTGAATATTAACAGTTATAACTATTCAATACAGAAAAAAAGTTTCAGTGCCTTCTTCGTTATCTTTTTTTTATGGGATAGGAGGGCAAACGAGCAAGCGTGTCGCCTGATGGAAAGTAATCAACGTGGCCCATAGACAACCGCGACACCGCAGGAGTCGTAAAAGCGTTGCCGGCCTATTAGATATGTGTAGGGTCGTTTTTTGAAGGTGCTAATGTCGTATCGGTTCGGAAATTTATCTTAGTACCAATTATAATGTTGTCGTAAGGCAATTGAAAGTCACCATCAAATAGTAATTAATATGCTCGACGTAAACTTGCCTTGTCTGCACTACTGTGTCCGCTATTAGGTCTGGAATCCGAACGTTTTTGTACATTTAATATAGATGACTTTTGTTCCGCTTGCAGTTTACTCACTAACCCTAAAGACAAAAAAAAGTAATTTTATTTTGTGTTTTGAGTCGTCAAAGGTTTTCGTACTCACTTCGTAGCACGAATGACTTAAATTTATGTCTTCAATAAAACAATACAGTCATGTCCACTGCTAAACATTGGCATCTTACATGTGAAGGTGTTACCGTAACCTTCACGCATGTAAGTAGTTTTTATTGAAAACATTATTTAGAACAATGATTATTTCATATAACAGATCAATAGCTGCTATAATCTTTGTATGATAAAATGTTCTTTTCAATTACTATATATAGTAAATAAAATATTTAAGACCATTTATGTCACAAATATTATTATAAAAACAAATGTTGTAATTTTGATGACCCAATAACACTTACCTCTAAGTGTCAGCACTGTCTGCTCTAGATCGTTGACCTTTTGCTGATGCACACTAACCGGTGCCGTTTCGAATGAATTCACTCTTAGTGTCAGTTGCGTGTTTTCGTCTTTCAGCATATTGCAGTAACTATTCAAAGTATTAATAATTTTAAGTTTATATTATATAAATTTTCTTTCGCCAACCCTTTTCTTTCCATGGGATTCGTACGTGGTGACTATGGGAGTAAATACCAGCGTACCTGTACCTGAGTAATAAAAACTCCATTGCGATCCCCAATCCGTCCCATATAAAACGCGCTGACTCTGCAAGCCTTAGTTTCGACACTAAGTCTTGATTAACGGAGTCAGGCGTTACTTTGCGGAAATCCATCACTATGTGGTAATAAATTCACTTCATCCAGCAGGAAAACAAACATTATTAATTTTCTGTTATTGTTTGCTTGTCGCGGATCTTAGCCAAGTAAAACTTTGTCTGTCCACTAAGTCTATTACTTTTTCAATTTACTTATTGTCATTGAAGCATCTGAAATTTGGTATGTCATTTTATGCAATTTTGGTCGACCGACGTCGTCATCGACTGAATCGACGACGACCAATTGGCTTAGTGTCGGGGCCTCCCCGCCCACGCAGTCAGTGGTCGCGTGTTCGATTCCCGCATCGGAATACATATATGTATGCCCTACAGAAATTTATTCCGAGTCTGGTAATGCCGCCATCCCGTATTGGACAAGCGTGGTGGTTAACGTCCGTTCCTCCAAAAATGGAGAAGCCCGTGCTCGACAGTGGGACATACGTATGTATATGAGTTTTGAAAAAAAATATACAAACATATTTTTTTGAATATACCTGCATTAAGCAAATATTTATGATTAAATTTATTAAGAAAAAAGTTACGGCACTAATGTAATGTGTACCTTATAATATATGGCAACATAATATCTTTTGAAAACTGTACCTTTTCCAATATTCCAACTCAGGATGGGTCTCTTGTTTAGCCGTCATTGGTGAACGGATTTGCACCTCCAATAAAGTAGACTCTAATTTCAGAACTTGTCCTTTAAGTGACGTGATTTCTGCTAATGCTTTTTCATATTCCGAAAGGAGGGGTTCATTGCCCTATAAGAAAAAAAAATGAGAGATGTGTATGTGTGTGTGTGTGTCCTGATGCGGAAATGAAATCCGCAACTATTGACTTCAAAGAACTGACCAACTGGCTTGAGCTTTTTAGGTCATGTAGGTATGACTTTCACGAAAAAAAATATTTGTGTTATTTTTGGGGTGATATTGAAATTCCGTGGACTGTACTGATTCACAACACTTAAACTATAAAAGGAACAATAATTATAGTAGCGACTTTGCCCACCAACTTACATGAGTGACGTTGTGTTTTTATTTTATTTCTATAATCTTATATTATTATAACTTATATTGTTTACTTGTGGTAGCGTATGCAATATAGTTCGATAGCGAAGGCGTATAAGTGAAGAGATATAAATGCGTGTATTCACGATACTTTTTAATAGACTAAAAAATTCCATAGAAGGTTTTGGTAGAATAGCCACCATTTTATCAAGACGTAACGTGACAAGCAAACTAGTACATTCCAAGATAATCCATTTTATTATATTTTACTTGACACTGGCATAATAGTCATAACAAATTGCCATCAAAGAATACAAAGTATAGCAGTGATGCGCGTCATTCAACGTTCGGTTCGGTTTAACGCAGATTAGATGAATGAGATTAGCGGTCCCTACCGCGCGCTCGCAAACTCTCTGCTCATACATAGCGTTGGTGATCCAACAATAAAGAACGACCTTCAAAAATACTCATAAAGCTCACTTTTGCTGCAATCTCAAGGGCTGCGATGCGTCTCTGTTGTGCTTCTACGCGATCTAGCAGTGCCTGCGATGGTACCGGCAATGCCACTGCCTCACTATATACGTTTTCGCTGCTAGAAATAGCCCGTTTCTCTGATACTTCCCCGTCTTGCTTTTCTACCACATACTGCTTCTCGCCTACAAAATAAAAATCATAAAAATAAAGGACCGAATTGCAGAGAATTTAACTGCTTTTATTTGATTTGGATAATCAGATTTATTTTTATGTCACTTACTTTTAATATCCGCCAGTCTTGACATCAATACACGTTTTTCCTTCTCTAACCTTGCAAGTCCTAATTTAGCTAGATTTAAGCTAGCTTCTAGTTTATTTACTTCCTGACATTTTTCGTTATATCTTGCTTGCCAACGCTCAGAAGTTTGTTGAGCTCTGTGAATAAAGTAAAATTAATATCATTTTATTAATTTCATTGTTTTTATACTTTTGTAGATGGTTATAAAATTTTATTCTCACAGTATTGGGGTACAGTACTGAAGGCGTTAGAACAAGCGCCATCCGGTACCAATATTACGAGTATTAGTGAGTTGAACACCACTAATAAGTGGATAATATCAGTTATAATCAACAATGATCAAAGTGATGATACTACAAGCATTAAAATCACCGTTTCCATTTATCCCACAATGCCACAGAGGAGTTTGTTTCCCGCCGTGCGTTTATCAATTGTGCCTGCAGTGCAGCGATCTTGCTATGCAGTGCTGTTGACTCTGCAGTTACTGCTTTGCTTCCTGATGTGCTTCTGAAAAATAAATAAACTCATTGTATATTTATCGGAGAACCAAATTTTCCAGTATAGCCTTCGAGTAAACAAACTTTCAAAACAATGAGCCGGGTCATATTTGTTGGTGAACTAATAATCTCCACTCCAGTAAATACAGAAATTTGATGCGTGTGGGCGAAACGGTACGCTATGTAAGAAGACTGTGACTAGCAGTAGATTTCAATACTGATGAAGATCACATTTACTTTTATAATCAACATTGGATTTGCCTTTGGTAATTTTTAATTCATATATCTTTTTCTTTTTATTATAATAATATCTGACGGATTAAAATTAATTTGTTTTAACTTACATTCGAAACACCTGATTTTTGAGATTTTGGGCGTCCAGACGGGCTCTTCGTTCCCTGGAAGCAAGAGCTTTGATCTGTCTACGTAACGTAGCGTTTTGTTTGCTAAGAAAATGTTTCTCGCGACGCAATCGTTCTATTAAAGGTTCTTGCCTAAAATCAAAGTTGAATTTACAATGCTATTTATACTGTGATTAAAATTGTAATGTCATTTAAATTTAAAAAAAAGAAATAAGGATTATTACTACTAGATTTTTTTAAACTATTTCAATGAAACTAATGAATGCTTTTATTAGTTAAATATTAAATACAGGTGGGCCGTTGCAGACATAACATCTGCAAATGGGGCTAAAATGCCCTACAGTGTGAGGGGTGTAATTATGGGGTCATAAGTCAGTACTATAAAGTCTGCTCGACTGCTCACTGTGCCTTAACCTGCACATTCTAAGATATTAACGAGGCGAATGTCGCTGCTATTGCAGTGGCGAATTACTTGGTCGGAAAAATATAGAAGGAACCACTGACAGGAAAATAAGAAGTAAAATATTGTTCTAATAGGTACAATGGAACCCAAGAAATTGTGTCATGAGCGCAAGCCTAGTTGATTGAATTATTACCCCTATAGATATAAACATTATGCATTTAGAAATCCGCGATAAGCAAACAAAAATAGAAAAATAATAATGTGTTTTTTTTTTACTGAAAGAAGTGTATTTACGGGGATCTTAAACTAAATCTTACCGAAAAACGGCCGTCAGCAACTCTCCACTTCCTAACCACTATCAACAACACCAAACACACACCACCACTCTTCCACAATGTACTCGATATATGCTAAGCTATAATAACTTTGGACTAAGTACTTTGAATAAGTATATTCAATTTCATCACTAACATCTAATTTTGTCAGGAACTCTTACATTCGATTTTACATTCTCGAAATTGGTCTCACTACACAGAAACATCTGTACAATTGATCAGAATGAAATAATAAAATAAAATCCACTCTTCAGAAAGTAATAAACATACTATATACTTTTACTCTCTATTTTCTTTAATCAATTTCCTAGGTTAACCAATTAGGAAGGTTCATTCCTTTCTTTTTTTTTGCATTGGGACCAAGGGTCGTGGGAAATAAACGTACGTGAGTGTATTATTCAGTGTTTGCCTTACCAAATAGTGGTGGAAGTCGCAGGCATTCTCATTAAGTCTTGAATGTCCTGTAAGTCTACTGTGGAATCAAATTTAATTTGAAGTTTATCTGAACCTTGCTGTGATACATCACTAGCCTCTTCGACTTCTACAATAGCAGAAAGATCGAAACTAGGGTCGTTCGCAGTAAGCACTGCCTGCATGTTCATTATTTGAACCTATAAACAAATTGATTTAATTTTTATGCATAGTTAACATCGTTTTAAGTACCGTACATATTTCATTGTACCACCAATCAAAGAACAAGCTTTAGATGGATGGCGGTAGAGTCATGCTATAACTAAGAAACTTATAAACTTTATTATATATTTATTTATCCCCCAATAACTGAAGTTTTAGGTTATTAATAAAAACTGTACATATTTAACTGTATCACCAATCAGTTAAAAACTAGCTATAGACAGATGGCGTTATAGTCATGACTCTACCGCCATCCATCTAAAGCTTGTTCTTTGATTGGTGGTACAATGAAATATGTACGGTACTTAAAACGATGTTAACTATGCATAAAAATTAAATCAATTTGTTTATAGGTTCAAATAATGAACATGCAGGCAGTGCTTACTGCGAACGACCCTAGTTTCGATCTTTCTGCTATTGTAGAAGTCGAAGAGGCTAGTGATGTATCACAGCAAGGTTCAGATAAACTTCAAATTAAATTTGATTCCACAGTAGACTTACAGGACATTCAAGACTTAATGAGAATGCCTGCGACTTCCACCACTATTTGGTAAGGCAAACACTGAATAATACACTCACGTACGTTTATTTTCCACGACCCTTGGTCCCAATGCGAAAGCTTCATTCCTTCCTAATTGGTTAACCTAGGAAATTGATTAAAGAAAATAGAGAGTAAAAGTATATATGTTAATTACTTTCTGAAGAGTGGATTTTATCTTATTATTTCATTCTGATCAATTGTACAGATGTTTCTGTGTAGTGAGACCAATTTCGAGAATGTAAAATCGAATGTAAGAGTTCCTGACAAAATTAGATGTTAGTGATGAAATTGAATATACTTATTCAAAGTACTTAGTCCAAAGTTATTATAGCTTAGCATATATCGAGTACATTGTGGAAGAGTGGTGGTGTGTGTTTGGTGTTGTTGATAGTGGTTAGGAAGTGGAGAGTTGCTGACGGCCGTTTTTCGGTAAGATTTAGTTTAAGATCCCCGTAAATACACTTCTTTCAGTAAAAAAAAACACATTATTATTTTTCTATTTTTGTTTGCTTATCGCGGATTTCTAAATGAATAATGATGATGAATAATGAATAATGAATAATTATATCTATAGGGGTAATAATTCAATCAACTAGGCTTGCGCTCATGACACAATTTCTTGGGTTCCATTGTACCTATTAGAACAATATTTTACTTCTTATTTTCCTGTCAGTGGTTCCTTCTATATTTTTCCGACCAAGTAATTCGCCACTGCAATAGCAGCGACATTCGCCTCGTTAATATCTTAGAATGTGCAGGTTAAGGCACAGTGAGCAGTCGAGCAGACTTTATAGTACTGACTTATGACCCCATAATTACACCCCTCACACTGTAGGGCATTTTAGCCCCATTTGCAGATGTTATGTCTGCAACGGCCCACCTGTATTTAATATTTAACTAATAAAAGCATTCATTAGTTTCATTGAAATAGTTTAAAAAAATCTAGTAGTAATAATCCTTATTTCTTTTTTTTTAAATTTAAATGACATTACAATTTTAATCACAGTATAAATAGCATTGTAAATTCAACTTTGATTTTAGGCAAGAACCTTTAATAGAACGATTGCGTCGCGAGAAACATTTTCTTAGCAAACAAAACGCTACGTTACGTAGACAGATCAAAGCTCTTGCTTCCAGGGAACGAAGAGCCCGTCTGGACGCCCAAAATCTCAAAAATCAGGTGTTTCGAATGTAAGTTAAAACAAATTAATTTTAATCCGTCAGATATTATTATAATAAAAAGAAAAAGATATATGAATTAAAAATTACCAAAGGCAAATCCAATGTTGATTATAAAAGTAAATGTGATCTTCATCAGTATTGAAATCTACTGCTAGTCACAGTCTTCTTACATAGCGTACCGTTTCGCCCACACGCATCAAATTTCTGTATTTACTGGAGTGGAGATTATTAGTTCACCAACAAATATGACCCGGCTCATTGTTTTGAAAGTTTGTTTACTCGAAGGCTATACTGGAAAATTTGGTTCTCCGATAAATATACAATGAGTTTATTTATTTTTCAGAAGCACATCAGGAAGCAAAGCAGTAACTGCAGAGTCAACAGCACTGCATAGCAAGATCGCTGCACTGCAGGCACAATTGATAAACGCACGGCGGGAAACAAACTCCTCTGTGGCATTGTGGGATAAATGGAAACGGTGATTTTAATGCTTGTAGTATCATCACTTTGATCATTGTTGATTATAACTGATATTATCCACTTATTAGTGGTGTTCAACTCACTAATACTCGTAATATTGGTACCGGATGGCGCTTGTTCTAACGCCTTCAGTACTGTACCCCAATACTGTGAGAATAAAATTTTATAACCATCTACAAAAGTATAAAAACAATGAAATTAATAAAATGATATTAATTTTACTTTATTCACAGAGCTCAACAAACTTCTGAGCGTTGGCAAGCAAGATATAACGAAAAATGTCAGGAAGTAAATAAACTAGAAGCTAGCTTAAATCTAGCTAAATTAGGACTTGCAAGGTTAGAGAAGGAAAAACGTGTATTGATGTCAAGACTGGCGGATATTAAAAGTAAGTGACATAAAAATAAATCTGATTATCCAAATCAAATAAAAGCAGTTAAATTCTCTGCAATTCGGTCCTTTATTTTTATGATTTTTATTTTGTAGGCGAGAAGCAGTATGTGGTAGAAAAGCAAGACGGGGAAGTATCAGAGAAACGGGCTATTTCTAGCAGCGAAAACGTATATAGTGAGGCAGTGGCATTGCCGGTACCATCGCAGGCACTGCTAGATCGCGTAGAAGCACAACAGAGACGCATCGCAGCCCTTGAGATTGCAGCAAAAGTGAGCTTTATGAGTATTTTTGAAGGTCGTTCTTTATTGTTGGATCACCAACGCTATGTATGAGCAGAGAGTTTGCGAGCGCGCGGTAGGGACCGCTAATCTCATTCATCTAATCTGCGTTAAACCGAACCGAACGTTGAATGACGCGCATCACTGCTATACTTTGTATTCTTTGATGGCAATTTGTTATGACTATTATGCCAGTGTCAAGTAAAATATAATAAAATGGATTATCTTGGAATGTACTAGTTTGCTTGTCACGTTACGTCTTGATAAAATGGTGGCTATTCTACCAAAACCTTCTATGGAATTTTTTAGTCTATTAAAAAGTATCGTGAATACACGCATTTATATCTCTTCACTTATACGCCTTCGCTATCGAACTATATTGCATACGCTACCACAAGTAAACAATATAAGTTATAATAATATAAGATTATAGAAATAAAATAAAAACACAACGTCACTCATGTAAGTTGGTGGGCAAAGTCGCTACTATAATTATTGTTCCTTTTATAGTTTAAGTGTTGTGAATCAGTACAGTCCACGGAATTTCAATATCACCCCAAAAATAACACAAATATTTTTTTTTCGTGAAAGTCATACCTACATGACCTAAAAAGCTCAAGCCAGTTGGTCAGTTCTTTGAAGTCAATAGTTGCGGATTTCATTTCCGCATCAGGACACACACACACACATACACATCTCTCATTTTTTTTTCTTATAGGGCAATGAACCCCTCCTTTCGGAATATGAAAAAGCATTAGCAGAAATCACGTCACTTAAAGGACAAGTTCTGAAATTAGAGTCTACTTTATTGGAGGTGCAAATCCGTTCACCAATGACGGCTAAACAAGAGACCCATCCTGAGTTGGAATATTGGAAAAGGTACAGTTTTCAAAAGATATTATGTTGCCATATATTATAAGGTACACATTACATTAGTGCCGTAACTTTTTTCTTAATAAATTTAATCATAAATATTTGCTTAATGCAGGTATATTCAAAAAAATATGTTTGTATATTTTTTTTCAAAACTCATATACATACGTATGTCCCACTGTCGAGCACGGGCTTCTCCATTTTTGGAGGAACGGACGTTAACCACCACGCTTGTCCAATACGGGATGGCGGCATTACCAGACTCGGAATAAATTTCTGTAGGGCATACATATATGTATTCCGATGCGGGAATCGAACACGCGACCACTGACTGCGTGGGCGGGGAGGCCCCGACACTAAGCCAATTGGTCGTCGTCGATTCAGTCGATGACGACGTCGGTCGACCAAAATTGCATAAAATGACATACCAAATTTCAGATGCTTCAATGACAATAAGTAAATTGAAAAAGTAATAGACTTAGTGGACAGACAAAGTTTTACTTGGCTAAGATCCGCGACAAGCAAACAATAACAGAAAATTAATAATGTTTGTTTTCCTGCTGGATGAAGTGAATTTATTACCACATAGTGATGGATTTCCGCAAAGTAACGCCTGACTCCGTTAATCAAGACTTAGTGTCGAAACTAAGGCTTGCAGAGTCAGCGCGTTTTATATGGGACGGATTGGGGATCGCAATGGAGTTTTTATTACTCAGGTACAGGTACGCTGGTATTTACTCCCATAGTCACCACGTACGAACCCCATGGAAAGAAAAGGGTTGGCGAAAGAAAATTTATATAATATAAACTTAAAATTATTAATACTTTGAATAGTTACTGCAATATGCTGAAAGACGAAAACACGCAACTGACACTAAGAGTGAATTCATTCGAAACGGCACCGGTTAGTGTGCATCAGCAAAAGGTCAACGATCTAGAGCAGACAGTGCTGACACTTAGAGGTAAGTGTTATTGGGTCATCAAAATTACAACATTTGTTTTTATAAAAATATTTGTGTGACGAATTGTAGAATACGTCCATACCATTTTCAATTATTTTATAATTTTTTTTCATAAAGCGACTATTTAAAAGTATTAAGAAAGACAATAGTATTTAATAATATCAAAATATTTGTAAACTAGTATGTTGACGGTACACAATGCGGGTAAAATTGTAGAAAGCAGATTTCATGTGGGACGCGGGAAATTGTAAATTATAATTACCCAGTCGTATGTGGCCACGGATTTATGTATGTGTGGCCTACAGATATTTATTCCGAGTATGTATACCGTGCCAATCCGCCTTGGACAAGCGTGGTGAATTAATACCCTCTAGAAATAGGGAAGTCCACGCCTAGCGGTTGGACATACATATATAACATGTGTGTTTTCCTGCTGGATAAACCAAAACTTAAACCAAAAACTAACCGAAAAACGGCCGTCAGCAACTCTCCACCCACCAACCACTTTTCTTTTCGTTTCATTCCACCCACCAACTGACATTTCGGTTGTCTTCCGTAGAGTCTACTATACCTGAAGATGCCTCGTGTTGGGGCGAAACACGTGTCGTTTACAAGGTGGAAAAGTGGTAGGGTGTGTTTGGTGTTGTGTATTTTGGTTGGTGAGTGGAGAGTTGCTGAAGGCCGTTTTTCGGTAAATCGGTCGGTGGATTAAGTTCTAAATAAATCCATATAATCGAGCAGGAAAACACACATTATTAATTTTCTGTTATTGTTTGCTTGTCGCGGATCTTAGTTAAGTAAAAGTTCTAACTGTCCACATAGTGATGGATTTCCGCAAAGTAACGCCTGA
>JASFAT010000079.1:0-293990 GCA_031353405.1 Baronia brevicornis
AATTTTAATGTAATTCAAATAAAATAAATATTTCTAGAAGCATACTATTATTATATATTTATGTAATAAAAAAAGGAATTTTAATCAAAACATCATTATTATATTTATTAAGAAAGTATTGAACGTGCAAAAAAAGTTGGATACAACTTTAGAGATTATGTGTGTGTGTGACTGTCAAATATTCGTTTGCAAAAGAAAAAAACAAAAAACGGGCACCTTAAAGTTATTGGCTTTTCTATGAATAAAATTAATATTTTTAGTATGTTTAGCATAGATGACTAGAAACTTCTTTTTTCTTTTTTTTTTACACTTAAGACCTAAAATCGCGGTTTTAGTCAATGTAGAAATCGGTGTGAAAATGGATATTTTTAGATGAAATTAAGTATTTCATTACGAGGCTTTCTTTTGAGTCAAGTCCACGTTCTTTGGGCTGTTGAACGACTCACGTTTAATCGTTGTGAGACGTAACATTGGCTATACCCCTCTTCCAGCAGCGCTATAATTTTACTAGCTCTTATTGCTTCTTCTGCTATTACAAAAGTCACAAATGTATCTGTTTTGAGTTACAATACGGCAGGATGATGCGACAAACATAATTTATTCTACTAAAAATAATAAGAAGTTAGTTTAAGTTGCCTGATAACCTTCTAACAACAAACCCGCGAAAAGTAAGTAAAAAGTTACAAACTAAAAAAGGGATTATTTTTTAAAAAAAACCAAAGCTTCGAATTTCTAATTAATTTTATTTCATACTCTTTAGAACTAAATTGTTACCAATAATGTAGAAAAATCATAACCGCCGTTTTTTTTTGCAAAACAGTGTATTGAATAGTCACAGGGACACATTACATTGTACATTCATTTACATTGAATATCAAGAGGCTATTTTGTAAGTAATATTCTAATACCATTTTTAACACATGTATATTTTTACTTTGTATCGGTTTATATACAGTATATTAAGTTACTTGTGCTTGTATGTATTAAAAGGAAATTCTATTTAGGACTTGTCGTATAAATAATATGTAATTATAAACATACCCAATTAACTTCCTAAGAAGTGTAAAATTAACATAAACGGGTATTTGACACATCACCCACAGGGGACTTGTCTGTAATGCAGACACATGTATTGGTCAAGGTTTTGAATATTCAAATGTATTACGCTTACGATACTCTAATTGTAAATGCACAAATATTTCACTTTTAACCCGTTAAGTGCGACCTGTGGAATGTTTTCGAGAATTTTTTGGCGGATTTAACATTTTAATTGGCTCACGATTTAATTGCCAGTAGTGGTAATAAGAAATAATAAACAAAACAATTTATTACTAACACATCGTATCTAGCAAAAATGTTTTAATATTTTTCGAGATATTTGCTAAATATTCTCTTATACTTTTGCAATGAATATTATGGGGTTTTATGTATATTTTATATAAATATACATTAAACGCCATATCAACTAGTCTTGATGTCCCGCTAGTCAACCTTGGATTAGCGTGGTGGGTTAATATCCGTCCCTCCAGAAATGAGGAGACCACGTGCCCATTAAGAATGAATAAATAATTAGATCAAATCAGAAAAAAATGGTGTGCGTAAAAAGCTAACATTAGTAATACACTAAACAGTTTTAAACATAATGATATCATAGTTTGTTGTCACGATTTCTTTGAAGCATACATATAATTAATCAAGATAAGCTAAGTGTAACAGCTTAAGTATTTAATATTATACGGATTATAAATTTAATTTTTTACTAAGGTTTCTTAGAGAACGATGACAAATCCAATGATATCATTGCCGTAATGGATGACTCACTACTTTCCCTTGCATTTTACTAAAACTTTGTACGGCTTCGGGATATCCATTCTGAATCGAAGGTTGATGGTCATTGCTATCACACGTTCGCGATTGGTGAAGTTATTTAACATTAAGTAATTAAATTGCTATTTATATATATTTGGCTATATTTCTTATATCTTTTTTAAAGGAGGTTGCATAGTAAATTCTAAAAAACTATTGCATTATAAATTTCAGAGGAATAGTCACTTACATTTAAACTCGATTCGGTAGATTTTTAAGGACGTTACGTATGCATAATCTACTGTTAATATTTTATTCTGGCCTTAAGAATAAATTTACTGATATCCATCAGTCGATTGTCAGAGCCCTGTTCTATTAACAAGTTTGATAGTGATCCCTAACATCTCAGTATTATGGATATAAATACCCATCTGAATACTAAAAGGTTATTTTCCTGTTAACGTGATATTGCAAGAGAGAATTTTCCATAATCGTCACTGGGAGAGAGTTACGGAAGTTGATTATAAATTGTGACTAAGATCGATATTCTCAAGTTATATTCTAACATTATTGATATCAAATATTTTTCCTTACCATATATGGTACAAGCATTATTTAGTTTAGTTAGGATTCCAGATATTTTAACAGCGTTTGCTCTTAACATTAGAATTCTTGCTACGTTACGCGCACGGTGGCTGATAGAAGTGTGAAGCCGAGTTGCTGCACTTGACCTGATTCTTATCTCTTCCGAGATCTTAGTTAGGTAGACTTTTATAATAATTATATAGGCTTATTCTAAAACGCACTGTAGCTTATATTATAAATTAAAATAATCCATTATTTTTTGTTATTTTTTCGGGTTATATTCTTCCGCACTCGACCGTTGAATTTTAGGTCTTTGTACGATACTTATTAACAATACTTTTTATTATGTATGATGTATAAACATTTTTAGATGTCAAGATGGGTAACGATTCAATATCAACGAATGCAATAGGGGAGAGAGTGGAAAAAGTAAATTTTAAATTTTTTTAAATTCAACAAACGTGAAGCGTAAATGCTTAGCTTTGATTAAGTTCCAACCGCTATAAAAATGCAAGCGGCAATTTCAGTTGGCTGTTGAAAGTCACAAGTGCTCGACATTAGCTCGCGTGACGAAAGTGGGTGAACACGAGCATGAACGGGGTTGGGGTCACTGAATTAATCCAATTCAAATAAGAAGCCTCTAGAATGTTATTTCTGTTGCTATTTTCGATTATTGCTTTGACTGTGGATTAAATCACGACATTTGTCATGACCATGTTTACAATTTGAAATTATATTATTTGAATTAACAAGGGCGACGTTTATGTCAAAGATCTAGATAAGATATCGTCGATGACCAAAATCTGCTCTTCATGATGGCTAGATTGTCTGACATTGTGAAGGGACGTTTCATTTCTCAGCCTCTTTAATTACTATTATCATAGAGAGTGCTCCGAGGAGTGGTTCGGAATAATTCATGCCGCTTAATTTTATAAGCAAACAACGTTTTTATCCCTACCTATACGTTTTTATACCTATCCGAATCAATACGATGTTCAAATCCTCATAAAATTTGCCTTTACATATTTCAAAGCCGGGTAAACGCATCTGCCATGCCTTTCGTGTTATTGTTGTCTATTTTTTTAACAACCCAAATATGTCCCACTTCTGAGCACGGGCCTCTCCATTTCTGGAGGAACAGACGTTGACCCTCCACGCTTGTCCAATGTGGATTGGCGTGTTTATCAGACTCGGAATAAATATTTGTAATTCTTATACATATATTTATTCCGATGCGGGGATTAGCTTCTATTAGTCAATTGTTGTCTATATGCGCTATTAATTGCTTTCCATCAGACAACACGCTTGCTGTTTGTTTCATTGTGTGAAACAAAATATCTGGTTTACTGTGGCTATAAGATTAAACCATTAATTCTACATACATATATAAAACAGTTATTTGCATCCAACGTCATAAATTGATGCGGATGTCTATGGGCGGGGTTGATTGCTTTCCATTAGGTGACACGTCTACTCGTTTGCCTTCCTATAATAAATTATAATGAGGAAAATAATAAATGATAAGATCTGTTTTAAAATTCATCGGATTAGATAAACATCTAATTTACAGCATTTCTTTCATTAGATTGTTATCTCTTGAAATTACTACACATTAATTATTCAGTTAGGTTTTAATGTTTACACAGTGTTTAAGTTGTTAGCGCGTGTGTTAAATAATTTGAAATTTTAAATAATTATCGTATTTGTTTTTATTTATTAGGTACGTGGGTGCCGAGGTAGGTTACGAAGGTTAAACAACTTAGACATTATATTTTCAATAGCGAATGTTTGTATTATACATATACTTATAGTATATTAAGTCTAGTTATAATTATAAAATAACATCCGTTGTTATCATTGCTGAGCATTGACCTCATTTTTTCATCTTAATATCTATATAAAAATCAATTCCGAAACCGGCTAACCGTTTCCAATTTAATAACGTGAGTGTGTATGGTTGGTTCCAGCTTGAAAGATTGGATACTTTTCAACTAATTAGGATGCGTTGTTATCGATATGAATTGTTTTGCAGTGAACTTTTTATGTTTTAGATTTCTCATCCAAAACTACATACAATTCCAAATTTTCACTCACTCCCCTACCTTCCTAGTAATGTATAAAGTATAGTTTGTCCCATTACTCAGTCCAGATTGTCAGTTGTCTCATAATTTTTTTAAGGTTACCAATTATGAATATGTAAAACAAAAGAGTGAATTTACACACTATAGACATGGTAATTTCTGGAGGACTACAGGTGTACTGTTAGCGGCAGGAAATTGTGATTCAACAAACGGTGGTCATCCGCTAACCATCCAGGTGATGAGGATGGTATTTGTTGTACAGCGGGTATTCTATAATGTGGAAACAATCCAATAGAACAATGTTACGTAACAGCCTTTTTCCAGCAGTGGAAGCCGCGGCGATCAGATCATATTCCATTTATATTTAAAAATGTATTGCTATGAAAAGTGTATTGCTTACGTGACAACAATGCGTAATACATATTTGTAATAATAACATGATTATGAAGCTTTGTTATTGTTGGATTTTGCTGATTGGATTGGATGGATATTTGTGCATAGGTAATATCACGCCGTACATTGCGGTTTCTATTACAGATCTCCATGTAATTGTTCTGGCGTGCGGTTGCAAAGTGTCATCGTAATAACCATATTTTCTTGCTTTGATACCTCGGACCTTGATTGTGTCAGTGAATGATATGATGTCTTATTATTTTTAACAGTCTATAAATGTCTCACTTTGGACCAACCATTCTTGGAAGAATGTCCATTATCTCACTACGCGTGTCTAAGGTGGGTAAATCTGTAGGTGCCCGATGCAGGAATCGAACCCGCGACTATTGAATTCGTCGGCGACAGCCTCGCTACTGAGACAATTTTAATAATAAAACAGTACTCAACATTTTTTGCCATTTTAATATATGTATGTACATGTTCCAAAAATAGACTGTCTTATCACTCTTTTTTATCACTCAATATTTGTATATCCTAAATACTACAATATACATACATAAATACCCAACAAATGAGGCGTTAAGAGGCCACTCGCCGCTGATTTTGGACTATGATCTGGAATTTTGTCTACTATTTATAAATGTTTGTCAAACCTTAGCCAACTAATTAATGCGCGCACACGGTCGCCATTTAACCAATGACAACTTTACGTGCTCGTGTGTGCGACGAGATTTGTTTTTAAAATTATTCCGCAAATATTGCTACAAGTGAAACTGACATTTTATAACTGGCCAGCAATAAAACTAACGGAGCCCCCGTGAAATAGTAAACGGGTTGATCGATAGAAGAACACATACTTTTTTTTCTTTTCTTTGATGGTTACAATTATTATGCCAGTGTCAAGTAATATAAAATAATATCCAATCTCTTGAAATGTAACAAGACAGCTTATCACGTTACGTCTTGATAAAATAGTGGCAATTTTATCAAAAACCTTCTATGGACTTTTTCAGTCAACTTAAAAAAGTTACAATACATGCATTTATTTCATACACATACTTATATTTTACAATGTTGATGTTTGACTACTTTAGTAAAATCTTATTCTTAACCTAAAACAAACACAAGTACGTGTCATATTTCTGCCTTATTTAATTTATATATCTATAATTACACTGTAATGCATGATAAAACTGTATGACTAAAACATATATATTCCGAGTCTGATTAAAGAAATCATTGGACAAGAGCGGTGAGTTAATGTCTGCTCCTGTAGAAATGGGGAGGTCAGTGCCTAGCAGTGAGACATATATGGGCTGTGGAAAAAAATTAAAATTTTAATTTAATTATATAAAACGCTGCAAACGAATACTTTGTCAAGAATGGCATATTATTTGTCTGTAGTATGTATGGGCCGGCTCACCCGGGGAAGTACCACACTCCCGCAGAAAACCGGCGTCTGAGTGGTAGCTCCTTCTCCTCCCTCGCCCCGTAATTTTTTTAATTAAAATATTTCCAGTTGATTAGGTTGCCCTCACGATTAAACGTTCTAGATTTAATATTACCTGATGATATTGGAACAATAAAAAAACAATATTTTTTTAGTACAAGCATTCTTACTTTAGAATGGTTCATAGGAATTCAAGTAATGTATACAAGTTAGTGTTTTTATTATTTATAATTGAGAAATAGGAATCGATCATCCATGATATGAAAAATTCTAAATGACAGTAAGAATACAGTGGATTAATATAATAGTAGTATTTATTATACGTAAAACCTAGACTACGTCTGAGAAATCATTATTTTGTATGTATCTATGCTCCTCGTTGACAGGCGATAAATTTACAAATATATTGTTATTACTTAATAATCAAGTATTGGTTACGCTATTTATTTCTCAATACAAGCAATTTTATATTGATGCGTATGATACAACATTCTTAAGGACTTTGGTCTTATGATTCATGTCTTGGACAGTTTTCGGAAGGGAAATGAAATCATTCTCATAATCTTTCGAAGTCATCGAACCGTTTGAGAGACTAGCGTATGAAGGTGCTAATGCCGTTTAAGAATTTGAGAGAGCCCTTTGTTATTCATAAGCTTTTAGCTTTAAGTTCAGCTTTAGCACCTCGGCTCTTTGTGTGCATTAAAACAATGTAGTTGAATTTAAGACTGCTAATTGGTGAAAGAGTTAAGTGCTATAGTGAATATTTTTAATTACAATTTTAGGCGTCATATAAATAAGGAGATATGGCAAATAATTGGTCTGAAGACCCTCGACTAAGACTACAGTAACTGATTTTTACGGCAGACGGTTGGAGATTGGTTAGTGAATAGTAGTAATAGATATGATATTTGCTATGGGGTTTCAGCTTGCATGAGAAAAAAATATGGGTCATCATATTTTGTTCTCATAGATGCCCTACAAAGCGATTATGAGGGAAGTATCACACTTCTGCAGCAAAACTCGCGTCTGAGTCGTAGCTTAGCTACCGCGCATCGTCTGGTGAGTGGTTGAGTTCCGGGGGCCCAACCACCTCCACCTCTTTCTCCTCCCTCCTTTCTCCCATGACGACATTTTCTTTAAAGGCCGGCAACGCTTCTGCACTGCCTGTGGTGCTGCGGATGTCTATGGGCGGCGTTGGTTGCTTCCCATCAGGTAACACGCCTCCTCATTTGCCTTCCCATCCCATAAAAAAGTAATGTCTACTTGAGTGAAACCAATCAGCGAATCAAAATCCGCCCACGAAATGCGATGATACGGCGACACCCCTTATTTGTGAGTTATATCATTGTACAGTTTTACTTTCGGATTCAAATGTCATAAGTTTGGCTCCCGGGTTTGGTGAAAAATCAATGTCATAATATAGGGTCATATAAGCAGACTATATATGACTAGATAGGTATATCTCACATATGACAACGATAAGTGAAATCGAATCAAATTCAATATGAGACGCACCCAACCTTTTCAAAGAAAGGTTAAAGAAAGGTCGGGCGTACTTGTGTGGTTTAAGATATTCATGTGTTTGCGGAATGGTTTTGCGAAGGCACGCACTGTACAAATATTTGTCTGCCCAGAGGATTAAGATATTTATTTGACTATATACATTAATCTAAAGAAAATGTTAATATAATGTGAGCAATAAAGATTTAGTTGTGTATTTAAAATATTGGATTTATATAATGTATTTATGATTTTTAAACAATTTTGTTCTCATAATTCTTTAATAATTAAAAGTTAATTTTGTATTAAAATGTTTGTGATTAATAGTGTACATCATATTCTAAAGGGTTCTGGGTTCAAATCCTGATCGAATCTTAAATTTGTTTGGAATAACAAAAGTAAATTTTTTGGGATCCGCAGATATTAATTTGCGTACATCAGTTGTGTCTCATAGACATTACATCCCCAAACGAATTGTCTTCAATTTTCGAATCATTGTAGTGAAATCAATCGAAAATATTATCCCATAGGATGGAACCAGACGAGGTATGCCGTTTGTGTTTGTATACTGCGCAGATGACGCTCCTATCTGGGTGCAAGTATCTTATATTTTTAAGATTATCCATGATACAAAGCCTAGATAGCATATAGCGTAGATTAGACAGACACAAATTATATCTTAACAAATTTCAGTTTCGACCTGGATTTTAACCCCAAACCCTTAGTTCCAACGTCTGTCAAAGAGCTGTGAGACTTTTTTTGAGAGAATTTTTGAATAAAGAAAATTTGACATCTGTATCATTTAGAGCGGTTTAGGTTTTCTGCGTCCATATGCGTAAAGCACTTCTTCACTGAGCCTGACGGCTAATACGTTTAGCAGTTTCACGAACAGCAATGAGCAATTGCCGTGGTGAGTAATCCGCTACAGAAATACGCTAAATGATCGATAAGGACATTGTTCTTTTGCTTTCTTGCGAATCACTTATTCTTATCGCCAATTTAATTTGGAATATGTAAGTGTTTAGGATTTTCAGAGTTTTTTAAATTACAGTGCCATGATTGAGGACTATGAGATCATCTGGGAATGGATACGAAAGTAATATTGTTATTATAAATTGACTTTGTATCGACTTATTACTGTTTGTTAGTTATCTTTCAGTAAAAGCCATCATTAAAATTCATTTATATTAATAAGATGTTGAAAAATAAATACTTTATTCATCGTCAAACCTTAATAAAATTTATGTTTGACGATACATATACAGTAAAGTTAAAGAAAAAATGTTGATATAACTGCACTTTAATATATTAGGTATACATATACACTCAAAATAAATAATTTATTTATAAATAACATGTGTTAGAAAATGTTCTATGTATTGTTATTAAAACATGGTAACACATTTGAAACAATTTTCTTTCTTATTAGTTGAAGACATATACATAAGAAAAGATTAACAATAATATGTCCTACTACTGGGCACGGGCCTCCCTATGTATGGAAGAATGGACAATAACCTACCACTTTATTTTAAGTATGATTGGCGGGGCTACTAGAACTATAATAAATAGGGATTTATTTTTTAGGCGCATCTTATAATTTTATAGGCCCTTTATAGACCATTTTATAGGCCCATCTTATAATTATTACAATGTGGGACTCGAACCCGTGACCAGTGACTCGATATGCGGTAGCTTCGCGACTGAGCCAATTAGGACATTTTTATTGCATGATATAGGTATATACATATATTTATTATACTCGAAAATGTACCAACTGTGCGTGTATGGGTGTATCTACTTATGATTTTATTTGCCATATTTTGTACATTGCGATTACGATAGATATACCAATGTCAGAATTAAAAATATGAATGACCTCAACTTGTAAAATAAGTAGTATGTGTACCTGATTCATTGCATCAATTTATCAATTGATACAATGAATCAGGTCTCAGAGTTCAGTGTTTTGATGAAAAAAAATCAACTGTTGATGTATAATATAATTACGGAAAATATTAGTACATATTTTTCAGTTGTTGAGGGATAAAATAATTAATAATTGCGGTAATGGGAGGAATGCTACACTGAGCGGATGTCTCTTAATCCATTTTTTATACCTATACTTTGTTATTTTTCTGTTCGAGTATCAACTTTTAAAACATTTTTGATAAATATTTAAAAGTATTTTAATTGAATTACGATATTTATATTTTGAAAATGTGAACAAAGATTTTCTGAGGTTTTAGACGTTATCAAGTCAAAGTAAGAAATCACGGGTTAAAGTTAGTTTAGCAATAATTATTATATTCTTGTTATTTTATAAGAATCAGTTATTGTAAGAGATAGATAGATAGACGTCTGATAGAAATTCTGGGAACATAATTTTTATTATTACAAAATAAAATTCGAACCCAAAATGACTCGGAAAAACAGTCAGCACTTTAAAGCTCATCGGGAAATGGGATTTTGTGATCAAGTTCACTGCCATGTCGTGGCAAACCATATGACGGCAGTGACGTCGTCATGCGTCCACGCACATCGTACATACGAGGCTGCAATGAATCCCAATCTTGCCACAGAGTGATAATAATTTTACAACACTTACAGTGCTACGAGCAGTCGATTAAACTGTAACTTAAATTCATATTTAAGCTATGTGTGGGAACTTTGCAGAACGTTAGATATGTGTACGCGATGCGGGAGACAAGTTTATGCAGCAGTGTTATCTGACTGTTAATTGATGCTTCGATATGACGCAGTAAAGCTTTTAGTGGTTTGGTTTGTTGTGGTATGTTATTGTGAAGCGCACTCTCGTTAATTGATATTGAATTTAATAACCTTATTTTGAGGGTATATGCCGATGACCTAAATAGATACTTTGTTAACTACTGGCCCCGGGACTCTCAATTTCTGGAGGAATAGATGTCTAACAGCACCACGCTTGTTCAAGGGGCTTGGTTGGGCACTGACTCCAAATGCAGTAGTTTCGCCTCTGAAAAAAATGGTTAAGATGTCAATAAGATTGAATTAGAGTTTTATTATGCACTGAAAAATTAACTTCCGATTATTTTCGCTTCCGTCACACCTGCGGTGTCGCGGTTCTCTATGGGCGGCGTTGAATGATTTCCATCAGGCGGCACGCTTGCTCGTTTGCCCTCCTATCCCATAAAAAAAATCGAATCGCTTAGGTGACATTCAAATAGTCCAATATTGGCTTACTTTTCGCGCACATAAATGCATAATTTAGTTATTGAACGCTATATTAAAGCATATTTCATGCAACATTGAAGAGGCGCCACTGGCAGATATAGTTTCCTTCAGCCGTTGGTAACGTAGACATGAATGTACTTGTAATTCCAGATATTCAAATCAACAGATATGGTTTATCACCCGCTGATACCGAGTATTGGCGCCACGGATATTAAATACATCGATAACAATAAATGCGTACGATAAAGTGATAGCCGACGAGCGATTCATAATGGCTACAATTATAATAATACACGATTGTCGGCAAAAGTTGGTGCAGTAGTCATATTTCTAGGATGAAGTATGATAAATTCATTAAGAAAATTAATTAAAATATAATATAGTATCTTTAAATTTATTAAAACTAGATTGAATCCACAAAACATTCAAAGAATCAACTTTTCTCAATGAATCAAGTAAAACAGCAGAAAAAGAGAAAATGTGCATTTATAAAAAAAGAGAAATAGAAAAAAGAAACGTTCTTAGAATTAAATCACTATTTCAAACGTGTTAGAATTCATTTTTTCTATTAATTTATTTTAAATTATCTTTTTTTAATTTGAATGTGAACTGCTTAGCATTGCGTTTATTATTTTTTCTGCAGCCTGTTAAAATAGTAGCTTTACGTTATTGTAATAAATAAATATGTACATGGACCGAGAAACATAATTTAGTATGTATGGTATACTTTGGTCTCCACAGAAAATGAAATTTCGGATATACCGAAGTCCCCTTGATTCTCGCGTGAAAACCCCGAATTGCGTCAATACCGCGAAATATGATTGTAAAACGTGCGTAAGTAGTATGCTACTGATACAGTCGTGAATATGTTAGGCTGTTTGACATCTGTTAGACGTTGGTTTTTTAAAGTTGTGAAAAAGAAAAAAAAATCGGAAATATTTATTCGGATAAATGCGATTTGGAATAACGGAAGGTGATTATTGTACTTAGCCAGTTTTTATAGTGGATGTCATACTGTAGATGATCTTTTTTTATAAATATTGTTGATTTTGATAAGCCTGCCAGCTATCATGCCATGAATTTTACACGGGTGCATAAAAGTTTGTGTGCCTTTCTCTACCATCAACAGAAGTGATTGTGAGCTAATGCATTTATTTAATATTTGAATGCTTTACAAAACTCTCGTACCATTAGCTGTATAACACTAATAATAAAATAAACAATCATTATAAGCCTATTGGGCGTGTAATGTGGAAAACTTTCTGAGAGCATTACAAAATATTAGCTGGTGCACTTCACACGTAAATAATTTGTTGTATCTACGTGTTGACACCGTAACTTGGTACAATTTGTTTCAGCTGCAATTATAAATAGAATATATTCCACTATATTATTTATTTTTCTCACTATATTATTTAAAGACATAATAATGCGTAAAGAGATATATAGAGAAAATTATATTTATTCATGAGTTATGAAGGCAAACGAGTAACTGTCTCGTTTGATGGTAATCAAGGCTTTCGATAGACAAGCTGTCAGAAACCAGCGTCACTCATGATGATGTCCATTATCTGCAATATTAAGAGCACTGCAGCTGCGTTGCCCACTTTAGGATAAGGATGTGAATAATAGGAGGAGAATAATTTAATGGGAAAAGGAAAGGAAAATCAGGGAAACGAGAAAACAAAGGAAGGGAAAAGGATTTAGATCTCCGAATACCAGCCCTCACAAACGAAATGAGGTACGAGTAATAAAGCAAATGCTGTATTACTGGCCCATTCGTGTTACCATTCTACCACTACAAAAAAAAACAAACTAAAGTATTAATATAGACTATACATTCGGTCAAATATTCCGGTTGACGTCTGTTAAAACTCATTTACGTAGTTCTGTTATATGAATCAATTTTTAGCACATCGAATGACGCGGCTTCATTCAAGTTTAGATATTTTTATAAGCAAACTCGTGCACTCCGTGATCAATGGTAACTACGCAGAAATTCAATCAAAAGGCGTTGAGCGTCATATAAAGCATAAGTTTTAAATTGAGATACAATATCCTATAGTATAGAGATGATTAATGGAGTCAGGCGTTACTTTGTGGAAATCCATTACTATGTGGATAGTTAGAACTTTTACTTAGCTAAGATCCGCGACAAGCAAACAACAATAGAAAATTAATGTGTGTTTTTCTGCTAGATGAAGTGGATTTACAGGAAACTTAAACTAAATCTTACCGAAAATCGGCCGTCAACTTTGCACCTACCAACCACCATACATAATATCAAACACACACTACGGTTGTATTGTCACGGACCTTAGCTAAGTAAAAGTTCTAACTATCCACTATAGTATAAAATAATGTATACGCATTGACATAGATGGATACATATATTATCTATGGGTGTTTCTGAGTCCGCGTCTGAGAATCCGTCCGAGAAAATGTCCGTTTTGGACAAGCATAGTGGATCAATACCCTGTAGTGGGACATACATATATGGGCTGCAAAATATATTTAAGTATTTTCTCTTACTAATATTATTTTCACGATCGTCAGCGTACGGTAGTCCACTGCTGGTCTTTCAAGGTGCGTCACTGAGCCCGACATTCAGCCACACGTATCCAGTTTCTGCCAGCCGGTGTAGATTGTCGCTTCTTCTGGACGGTGACTGAAATACGCTTAGCAAACTAAATGCCTAACTACTACTTATCCCCAGCATGATATGCATTTGTAAAAGAAACAAACTCTCATTCACATTTTTTATATACACAAATTAAACACTACAGTATCTACTAAGACCATCATAGCAGTAGCCTGTGCAAGTATACTGCTGGTGATAGGACAACCAACACGCGCTTAGCTTGATCTTTGGCTTCACACATCCTACGTGTGCCAAGACGCGGTTTCCACTCCAACTCTCGTGTACTCCAGCGGTTGTCGGTTTTGTTTGTCGGGTTGGTTTGATAACACGCAACCAAAGTCACCAATATCGTTCATGTAAGTGGTTTTGTCTTTTTATAATAAAACTGACGACCAATTGGGTCAGTGGCGGGGCCCTCTACCTGCGAAGTCAATGGTCGCGAGTTCGATCCCCGTATTAGAATAAATATATGTATGGATTACAAATATTTATTCCGAATCTGGTAACCCTGCCAATCCGCATAGGACAAGCGTGGTGGTTGACCCACCACGTCCGTTCTTCTAGAAATGAAGAGGTTCGTGCTCAGCAGTGGGATATATATGAGCTATTAAAAAAAATAAAACTATAGAATGACAAAATTAACTGTAGATTTGCCACAATGTTAATGTTTACTTATAGCGGCATTTTGATAAAATAAGTCAGTATGTTAACTCCCGTTTAGTTAATCTTTTTATATTCAAAGTGACCTCTTACAAGAGGGTCAACTCTCCGATCAGCGCTTTTATATTACGTTGTTAATTTGCTGCAGAGAAACGAAGTTCAAAATCGATTCGAATAATTTATTTATTCTTTAAAGAAAATAGTACGCGCCCTTTAATATCATAAACACTTGAAAAATACGCCTTTAACATGGTTAGTATCTTAAACATTCATCTACAATTTCGGGTTAATAATTAATTTCGACACCTCTTTAACCATTGATGACCGGTTTGGTGAACTCGTAAGGATCGATAATTATAAGCGATACCATAGGTAGACGGTAGTTATATTTGTCGACTGGCGCCTCTTACATGTAATTGTTCGTACAAACAGACACACTACCGTGGCGCCTGATTTACTAATGTATCTAGTTTTAGCACTTAGCCAAGCATTCCGGATTGTTCACGAAAACATTAAACTAGGACTATTTGGAAGCAATGTAGGGTAAAGTAAAAAAAGTAATTTAGTCGTCAGGTTAAATAGTAATTACATTACATTAAAAATAATGTTAATAAGCTATAGGAGGATTTGTTCAGAATAAAATTTGATACTGTAGTAACCGAAAACTCCTTCGGGGAGTTATAACTTTGACACCCAAAAGAAAATTTTTCGAAAGACCTCTAAAAATTAATTTCATGACTCGGCAAAATCTTGTAGAAATATTAAGAATCGTTTTCCTTGGAACCAAAAATAATATTTTGATATACAGACTGAAAGTAAAATAATGAGATTACTTCAGCCGTAAGTTTTCGTGACTCCTTTATTGATTTGACGACGTCCCTCGCCTTGGTAAAATATTTAAATAAACAAATTACATTTCTTTTCGCAACAACGCTAAATCTAGTTTATTGACTCTATCTATTGATGAAATAGTACTATCGAACAATATTCTTTGATTTATTGCTACAACTTAAATATGATTTAAAAAAATATTAGGTAAAAAAGGCAAAGGAGCAACGCTTTCTTTAAGCATCTGCGTCACCAAATTATAACAATTGCTTTGAAGTTTTGAAAAGTTTTGATACTTAGCAAAGTTTAAACCTTTAGGTTGGTTACTTCAACTATATGTATACTAATAATACGGAATTAAAATTCATTGATGTATTCCAGATTTATTGTTTTTATCTTTTATTTATGTATATGGTCCTTGTTTGATTAAGTTATTCATAATTTATTAGTAATTGTACCAAAGTACGGTAGTGGATGGAGCTCTGTGGTCTCTGCCAACGCCTGCGGGGGATAGGCGTAAATATATAAAAATAAAAATAATTGTACCAATGTTACGCAAACTGCCTATATTAGTAAAGAGGTTGCCCATACATAATTGTAAAGTAGCTAGTATGATTTTGATGAGTTCAATGATTTTTTTGTTTGTGTATATGTAAATGCATTAATACTAATCATTTTCCCATTTCTAATTATTTAACATATTTAACCTAGCTTTGATTATCATTATACATAACTCTTAGCGGATCGTGTTTGTACATACGTGTGTCAGTAGTAAATGAACTGATGTTTTTATATTTGCTAACTGAGTACATTTCAACGCTTGCAATCACTCGTCTTGAAGCAAAATATTTGAAGAACGGTCCAGTTGTAGTACTCGGCCAGTCATGGCTGTGTGGCATCGAACGCGGCCACTTCCTAATGTATTATGCAATGAATACTACTAATTGGTAGTCAAGTTTAGATAACGACAAGGAAAGTTGGAGATGTTCGTCGCTTACTGAGCAACTAAAGTTTTTAAATTAATAGATATAATAGCTTAGGCACCCATACCGGATTGACTGATAGCAATGGACATAATTATGTGTTTGTATTTAATGACAAAAATTTGAGACTTAAGATATTTTAAAATCACTCAATAGTGATTTCAAAATTAAAAAGCTGTTTCGTCATTAAGGAACATAACATTCTGTTATTCTGTGCATACATTTTTTATTTCATTATTTTTCTCCTTTGAGCGTTTATTAAGGGGTGTACTTATATACATATATATAAAAATCAATTGCTGTTGGTTAGTCTTCCTAAAACTCGAGAACGGCTGGACCGATTGGGCTAATTTTGGTTTTGAATTATTATTGGAAGGACGGTAAGGTTCCAGGAAGGTTTAAAAGGTGAGGAAATATGATAAAAATATAGTAAAAGCAACAATTTTGCTCACCCTAGAAACTATTCCTACCTGTAAAATATTTGATCGTTGTGGCATGATTATTTTTAACGAACATCAAGTGTAATATACAATAATAATAAAACTTTACTGAGATAAAGTTATTATATTAATTCGTATTGTAAGCAAGTTTCAAATTAGAATCGTACATTACAAACTTTATTCTGTAAGTTCATAATCTTGGTGATATAACAATTTTCAAGCAGCATCATGTGGAATTAAAAATAATAATACATATAAATACATACATATAAAAAAACATACCGAGCTTTTTTTTTATCGATTACGTTTTCGTTTTGGTCCTGTTAAGTTTTGACCACAATTTTTACTAAAGTTGATACATTCTGCAATTATCGTTTAGCTTTTTTATTTATTGATTCTGAGGCGGTACGAAGTTTGCCGGGTCAACTAGTACATAATATTTGTGAAAATGGAAGATATAAAAATTGAAGGTTTTTAAGCTACGGCAAGTCTACCATAAATAAATGTGTATGAATTTGTATAGGTTATTCTCTAGAAGTAAAATTTGAATTAAAACGTTAATTTGAGTGCGAATCGAATTCTGAATATTATATAGGGATCTGACAAAAGTAATCGACATATGTTAAAATACTGTTACGAAATCCTTATTAGGGTGCCTTCGACATGCAAAGTTTAGCAGTAGGACTATTTTATTAAAGCAAATCTGAAGCAATGTCAGATTGTTGAGCTAGTCAACGTTCAATTTCAAATGTCAGTGAAGAAGTAGTGACCTTATCAGCCTATTACGACGAAGAGAGCAAGTCCCCTACCTAAAAGGGCTACGATCTACAAGGGTTGCAATATTACATATAGCATGGTTTTATTTATTTTCTCTGATATATATTATGGTTTTATGTATATAAATAGATAAAAGCATGAAGTAAATTATGTTGGTTTTAGATGCAGCAAGCGTTTTTCCTTCTTTTATGTTTTCGTTACTTGCATGCACTATGTTCCTTCCATTTATAAAGTCACCGATGATTTAATTTGGAAAGATAAGCCCGATGGAAATAATTTCGTAGTAATCTGATGTCATTACTTTCTTCATTTATGTCAGTTCTTAGTCATAAATTTGACCTATTGACTTGTATAATATATTGAGTTATCTCACTACTATTTGGCTCAGTGGCGGGCTACCTCCACCTGAGTCAATGGTCGCGCGTTCCATTCCCGCATCAAGATAAATACAGTATAGCCTATATATATTTATTCCGGTTACACTGCCATTCCGCGTTGGATAATACCTTTAATGTTGCGAATGTCTATTAGCAGCGTTCACTGCTTTCCATCAGACAACGCATTTTCTTGTTTACCCTCCTATCCCATAAAAAACAATTACTTAAAATTAGGTTTTATATATAAAATATGATATATAGCAATATTATAAATTAATATATCGTTATTATTCCAGTTATTAATAATAATTTTATTATTTCTTTATAAATAACACACCAACTTATTATACAATCCTCTTTAAATTTGTTACAAGCGTGTATATCGTTTTATCATAAATGTCTATGTATTTGTCCTACGGAAGTTTACGTAATATTTACAGTTGGCCGTGTCTAGAATGTTTATATAAATGCACAACTTCAAAGCCATTGTCTCATAGTGCCCTTGTGATACGAGTCATTAACAGCTATAAGAAAACCTTGCTAAAGTGCACCACCTTACCTAGTGTCAGCTCTTGTACGCATCGGCATTCCACAGTTTGATGGCAAATACTGGTAGAACTGCAATGGACATGCCAAAACTATTATTTGCCTTTTGAAGAGGCATAGCACGTCTTGCAAGTCTCATATTACTTTTCTTAACTTCACCAGGGCTTAGTGGAGGTTGGACTCTTCTAAGTAAAGGGAAGTTACTCATAGTCATGCTATGTGACCGTTAAGCTTATATATAATGCGGCTGTCCAGCAACAATTTTCGATGAGCCTTCCTTTCAGAATTATAAAACTATACGCAAAATTTTTGCAATTGATTGTTTATTTGCGAGCACAAAGCAGTGGAAAAAAACTTGGAAAGTTATTTTATGAAAGTCATAAAATTGTGAATAATTGACTTTTATAGAACAAATCAAAAAATACCTACATATCTTGCAGACCAGCAATGTTTCTTCTCCAATGCCCTTGTATGTATGGTGCAGGTGATGAGTGGCGTTGATTAATGTAGGGGTTAGTTTTGGCAGTCGTATAAAATTATCCCAAATGTCAACTTGATACCAGATTTAAAGAGACCAATCACAATATTGCCTAATTAAAAAAATAGTTTACAAGCATCCGCATATTACGTAAAGGTGGCTTAGATTGTCATTTTGTATTATGTCCTCATTTATCATGGATGTTTTTATTATATTCAATCATGCTAACTCGAACGATGTTCATGTAATTACCTAAATAAATAAACAAAGATTAAAGGTCTCTTCCGCGGTATGACACACACGACTCCATCGCGTTTAACGTTTAGTTATGTAACGGTTTAACGTGATAAGTTTTGTAATCCTCCCTTTTACAGTTCAACAACTGATTTACATGCGTTAACAATCAATCAACAGCCTGCGGCAGTCCAATGCTGGACATATGTCTCCCAAAGAACGTCACCTAGCCCGATTTTCGGCTTCATTAAATGTACACCTAACACAACAAGCCAGTATATATATATATATATATATATATATATATATATATATATATATATATATATATATATATATATATATATATATATATATATATATATATATATATATATATATATATATTAGGGCGTTCTAAGGGTTCTCAGGGCGAGTATCGCTGAAAAACATTAATCAATTAGGGTAGGTACTTATATACGGTACGTATACTCATACATGGAACCTAGTCTAAAAACACTAACGTTTGAAGGGCTTTGATAGGGACTAGCCAGTTTATTCAACGATCTTCCCATGTATGCCTCGCCATAGCGATCTAGATTTTAGACTTACAAATCCCGGTGAAAATAAAAATTCGTTTAAAATACAAAAAATTTTGGGTTCATTTTTGTGCATTTGTATGTCTCGAAAACACTGCATTGAAAATCTGTTCCGATCGTTTTAAATTTTTTTTTGAAATTGGATAAAAAAAATTCGGATGTAACTTCTATGTTTGCGCACACACTTTTGGCGTTTATGTAATATAATTTATCCTAAGCAGCTGACCGACACTTATGGAGTTTCTAACAAGAGGACGCTACAGCCCAATCGGCTAGGATAAGATCATTTTTTATCTTCAGCCTAGCTTGAATTTTTCAAAGATGTTGTTACGCAGACAAACGCGCGGGTGGCAGTTACTTATCTATAAAGCCACTTTATGTTACAAGTAGTCATGTATGTTTGTTCATACATCTTCTACGGCCGTCTACTCGAACAATAAGTTATGACTTCTAGTTAAAGACTAAAAACAATTGACAAACAGCATTCCGATGTAATATTAAATCATTTTGAGTAATGAAGCTATTGCTACTGTACCATATATTGGACATGACAATGCTCTTTGTGTTCCAAAGACACACGACCTTTGAGAAGCGAAAGATTTTTATTTACTGGCATTTATTTTTTTTTTAGAATATTTATGAATTAAAATTTATTGAATACGCATCCTTATCCATGCCGTGATGAGTTTCTCAACCTTTCAGTTATAAGATTTCTTTAAATTTATTTCCTCTATATAAGATGTAAACCCTTCAAAAATGTTCCCTTGCGTGTTAAAATTTATTTGAAATGTTTTAACTTATACCCTTTTAGTACACTTAAGTCATAAAGTGAGCTTTTTTAAAGCTTTTGAATATGATTTTTAGTTAAATTTTAATATGTTCGAATTCAAATTCTTGTTTGGACCTTAATATTTTTTTGTCAGTTCGTCAATAATCAAGCTTTTACAACCTGATTATTAAATTTTGATGTAAAAAGTAAAAGAAATTATTTAAGTTAGTTTATAATAACTTATGTAATTATACGGTAATGTTCGGTTTTGTTGACAAAACTTCATGTAGTTTAATAATTTTGTTGAAACTTCAAATCTTCAAATAAACAAGGAAGTTTGACTTTGTTTATGAACGTCGAAAATGCGACACCACGGCCTTATTGCGAAACACTTTGCATGTAACTGCAATAGGCAAATAAAGGAAACTGTAAGAATCTAAAAGGTCACAATACTGATAGTTGGGCGTGCTTTGTGGTCAGCCAACGAGCAGGTCAAGGTAAATCTGTCAAAACAATCCTGTAGTCTCAGTGACTTCAACAATATGATCGTAGAACATTTACGTTAGCAATACCTTTTACAAAAGTTAGTTATTTAGTTAATATTTTTTCTTTTTTATGGGATGGCAAGGTAAACGTGCACGCGTGTTGCCTGATGGAAAATAATAAATGGCGTTTTTAGGTACCTTCACCTATCTTCAGCACTGTTAGTATTTGTTTTTGCTGTTCTGTTCTTCGAAGGTTTTAATGACGTATTGGTATCGTTTATATTTGGAAAGTTAGACCAATTACCTGATTGGTCACCTGATGGTAAATGGTGACTACCGTTCGTGAATACTACACCAAAGATAATAGAAATAATCGCGAGTAGACGGGTTTCATTGGACAAGCGCAACATCAAACCCTCGACGACGACGTCTAAGTAAAAATTGAGAGGTCGTTCTTGTGTAAAGATGGTCTTCTACCGCATTAAAAATTTGCAATAAAAATTGTCATTTATAGTGCTACATTGGTATCAAAAATTCTTCTTTTACAATTAATAAATATAGAACTTTCTGAAATAACCGAAGGCGAGTAACATGAGTTGTCTATCGATGAAAAATAAAAAGTAACGTTTTAATTTTTTCTTTGTTTCTTCTTTTTTTTGCCAATCTTAATGTTACGGTGTCGAAATATTCTGAGCTAAGGGACGTGGGTTTAATTCCTGTATAAGCACAAGTGTTTATATACCCTATAGGTATTTATTCCGAGACTGTTTGCATTTATGTTTTATGAATGGCATCCAAAACACAGGGGACTTCACTGTGGAACTATGAGTGTAAAGTGTTTTTTATAAGTTGGTTTTTTAAATTCACTTAGCAGTAAGGGAAATTTATAAATATAAATAGTTTATTAAAAAGCTTAAAATTTATTTTTCATTGAGGAGAAATGTAATCGATTTATACCAACTAGTTACATAACATTATGCACGTATGGCGGCTGTTTAAACATGGCTAGCTCTTTGGTGTATGCTTTACGAATAATTGGACTCTAATAAATGAGCTAGACGAAAAAAAATGATTCCAAAACAGTTTACTCCTTTTTCGTAACACAAGTTTTGAAAATTACTTTGAAAAGTAATAATCATATTATTCTTATATAATTGATTAATAAACATAAATATTTATTTATTCATTTTTAAAGACACGAAACAAAAACAATCTATTAAATAAAATAATGTTAGATGTACATATATTCAAAATGCGTCACAAAAACCAGACGTGATATATGATATACTATTACAAGCATACAATGCGTTCCCCACACTATAAAGACGTAGTTAGGTAATGTTATGTAATCGTCAAGTAGATAAAAAAGGAGAAAAAAATAGTCATTAAACAATTCTCACATCAAGTCAAATATGTGGTATAGCCTACAAAGATTTATTGGCATAAAATGAGTCTGGATGTGCTGCCAATCTGCCTTCGACAAATGTGGTCGGTCGAAGTCCAATCCACTCCGAAATCAGGAGGCACCGTCACCAACAGGGAGTCCATTTGATTGAAATTGATTATAGGTGATACTTATGATCACTATCTGATGAGTCTTCTAATGGAATCGAACCTGCGTTGTTAGATAACAAAGCAATCACTAACCAATTAGGCTGTTGCCGCTTCGTAAGAACAATAATTTAAATATATTTAAAACACTCAGAAACTTCTTGTTGTAACATTACATTGTCTCTTTTGTGTGTTAAAATATATTTTTGTAATAGAAAAAAAAGCAATTTACGTCGAACAAAGGTACATTATCGCTTACGTGAAGGATTTCTTGAGCGCAATAAAAAGGAGTAGAGGTAGGTGCAGTCACATTGCCCCATTTTGATAAAGCCGCGCAGAGATTAGACGGCGTCCACTCAAGAGCTCAGGCGCATGCGTCGTAGTTGACGATGCTCTTAGTATGCTATTTACAAATACTAGCATCAGATACATCATCGAATGCTCTGATTAATCAATATTAAAGATGAACATTTTTGTTTTCTGCACGTTCATATGTATGTTCATTACTTTAAAAAAAAAAAGAGTCCTGAAAATCTAATTTGTAAATTAAATTGAGTTTTTAGGTCTTCCGGTTAAATAATATGTATGGTTAAATGTCAGCTTTTATAATTATATTCATCTTCATATTAAAGGACGCTTCTTCGGTGGCGGTTCATCTCATGTGAAGAAAGTCTTGAGATGCATCTTGTCTCGCTTCAGCAGGGATTGAATATGGAAGAGCAGCTGTCGTTGCTGATTTATCGGTGTAGTCGTTGTCATTCTCCCTAGTCCGCCTCTTGTAGGCTTCCAGCTCGCGAACTTCTCCAACAAAGTTGTAAAGGGCTTGAGGATCAACAAGGTCATCAAGCTGAGAAGATGGGTGGGCGACTGCAGTGTCAAGAATATCGCCACAGAAACTTGTACTGTCTGTCTGTTACTAGTATTTGAGTAGGTACACGTATTTCACGCTGTCCTTAGTTAGGTTAGTTTTATCACCATTAGTCCATTAGCAGAATGCATCGCGTGTACTTGGTAATATTTTTGAAATGACAATAGGTATGTCAACTTCACATATTATTTTACATTAAGAACAATTAGAAGATGCAAACTTGAAATAAATATTCGTAAAATAAATATTAATCTGTAAGAAACATAAACTCTTACATTGCTATACTAATTGGACTGTATATTAACTTATCAATATTCAAAGTACACACATCGGAATTTTCAATTAAAATAAATAAACACTCCTAAGGAATAAGTGAAAACTTAGTAAGGTCACCGACAAAAATCTTACGTCCACACCATCTTAAATGCACGCACACCAACAAAAAAGTTTAGCTTATAAGTTTATAATCAAGCGAGGTTTTTATCTCGTAGTCGTTGGCCGCCCGCCGCGCAGCGCGCATGTCCCGCCAACACTGAAGCCTTATAGATACGCGCATGAAAATATATCCACCCGCATATGAAAAGCAACGTGAAAAATTTCAACCGTTTATTAAAAGAAGACCTGTTAGACAAAGACGCCTAATGGCTATAAGTGGAGCGTTTAAAAATCGCGCATGCTTATTCGGAAAATTTATGAAAGTTATGTGAATCATTATAGGTATTTCTCGCTGGAATACGTTCGTTTTACTTGTTTTCCTTCGAGTGACTACAAAAGCTATTGTTCGAGTTAAAGTTTTACAAAGGCATATAACCATGCCATTTTAAGTGTTTTTTTTTCTTCTTTTGAATGAGACCAGTGTTAAAAAATTATTACATAAAAGTGAACTGTTCAATTTTACTCAAGGAAAAACGGCAGTGTAAATCAGTTAGATGTATGGTCAACATAATATACAACGGGACACAACATGACGGCAAAGTTCGGCTATGTAAGTTGTGTTGTTAAATTTTATTTTTATCGTTCTGTTTCCTATAAAGCGATTTTCATTTCCGTAACTCGTTATCAAGTGTCGTAGATCTGAAGTTACTTTATTGTATCTGGAAATTAGTGAAGACAGACTCATTTCTTTTCGCCTCGTGTAAAACGAATAAGATGTCGATGTAGTTGTTTTCGAGGCAGACGTCCGTAATCACGGGGCGTGTGATTGTGACTGATAAACAGTTCAATTGGGATATACTAATATCATTTACATATTTAAGTACTTACCGGTATCAGGCTCCTGTTGATTACCTGCATACGTATTTTAAATTGATAATATAATTTTATACCTTATATTTAAAATAAGTATTTATTATCTAGTATTTTAATATAAAATATTCTTTAATGTATATCAATTTGTTATACAAATAATATCTATTTTGGTTGAGTTTTATTTGAAGTTGAGTTTGTTTTTGGTTTTAAAACTGAGTATTTTGATTTTAATGCAGTATTAAATAATATTGTCTTTAATTATGCATATAGGCGACATTTTATGTATCATATACATATACATACATGTAACTACTTTTTTTTTACACGAATTTGCAATTTAGAGTAAGTGATGGAAAAACTTTAATTTAATTAATTAATTTGACATTTATAGAATTAAAAAAAATATGCCTTTTTGCTAGCTATATGTGATTAAGAACCTTGGGATTAACATCAAAGTAAAATAGGTGCAATGATTCAGTAGGTTTTGTAAACAATTTTCTCTTAGGTTTTCTACAATGTTAAATTATTTTATTAACTTAGAGGTGTAAGTGAAGCATAAAGAATTTTAGTTCTATTCAATGGAATAATTTCGGTTTGATCCCCGCATCATGATAAATAGATGTATCACGTGCGAATATTTATTCCGAGTTTGGTTACTCCACCAAACCGCATTGGAGTAGCGCAGTGGGTTAATGTCCTTTCTTCCAGAAAAAAGGAGGCCCGTGCTCATCAGTGGGACTTTATGAGATGTAAAAAAAAAGGACAGAATGCTGGAGAACAGTTTAGTAGGCATTTGACGTCAACCAACATATATTACCTCCAATAAACTTAACAACAAATATGAATGTAACGATAAATTAAAATTTTTTGCAATATTTTATTTGCAATATTGTAATAAGAATAATATTCTTTATTGCGTTTTCATAATGGGCGTATCCATTGAGATAGTTATCAGTGTTATACAATATTCTGATATCGATATATATAATTGTCACAATCCGATTTTAATACTTCCGGTCATATCTACCATGTTATCTGACGCAAAATTACTAAAATTATCAATAACAGAATACGTAATCCTTGTTTTTCGAATTTTTGAAATGAACATTTTATTAACAATTTAAATATTTTCTAGTCATCGCCTACTTCTTTAAATAAAAGCTAAGTATTTACAATAAGCAATATATTTCATTTCATTATTCATTCCTCTATGGTTTCTCTTGTCGATGTAATTAATTTTATTCAAATATTTAATTTTGAAGCTGAAAAGGCTTAGTTTTTCTTTTGATATTACCTGTTAGACATAAGATGATAATACTTTTATATGGGAATTAGCGCTTTGGTTAAATATAATTGACCATAGGTCAATTCCACCTTTGTTGTTAGAAACACGAAGGCTTCGAAGAAAATAATTATTAGCTATATATAAATACGTAAAGAAAAAACAGCGTTCCCTTTTTAAGTACATTGCATGCATGGAGGAGTGTGAGAATTGGCATAGTGTAGAAACAAAAAGAATGAAATTGAACATTTCTATACAAGTTCAAGATGAGAGAATGTAGTATAGGATACGTGCATGTATGTATTTGTTGCACACTGATGTGTTTTAAACAAAACGAATAATAAAATTTCTAAAATTACAAATAGCAAGTTATTGTGATTTTTTTATATCTACGGCTATCATGGAATGTTGTCAGATCTTAAAATGTTCATTGGCAATGATTGGGGTCAAAAGTCAGTTATTTGATTAATATGTATTTTAAAGATGTCTTGACGCCGGCGTCAAGAAACTGGCTCCAAGGACGTTTATGTCATTATCCTAATTATAATAAAATATGTGTATGCGAATCCGTGTAGTGTATATTATTTTATCTTTTGGCTCGTGGATGTTAAGTAAATAAAATTTATTGTGGGTATTTTTGTCTTTGTTTGGAATCGATTGATGTTTGGTATAAAAAAGTGATGAAATAGCGTAATCTTATTCTAAATCTACACAAAAAACCCATAGCAACATTTATAAATTTAAAAATTCGCATTTGATATGTAGCAACTACGAAAATTCATTCATAGCTTATTGTTAATAAAGAATCTATCTCCACCTTTCCTTCATGCTTGAAACATACTGTGTTAGACAAAATTATAGCTTAGTATAAACAAGAAGGTTGCTTGCATCCAATTGTCTACGTCTCCGGGTCATATTACTGGGTCACGCGCGAGGCGAAGCACTGTTTATTTCAGGAAAAGCAATTCCATTGCAAAAAATTCTTAAGGCAACGTTAACAAGTCTAGGCAACGTAAATTTGTGCAATTATTTATTGATTGGCTCAGTGGCGGGGCCCTCCGCCCGCGGAGTCAATGGTCGCGGGTTCGATTCCCGCATCGGAATAAATATTTATATAGATTTATAAATGTTTATTCTGAGTCTGGTAACCCCCCAGTCCGCATTTCCTTTCCTGCTCATCCTTTCTTCTCTATCCTTTCCCTTCCTCTCCGCCAATCCACGGTCTGCCGTGCCAATGGATGCGTGGCTAGGGGCGAGCTTAGTCGCAAGGGTGCCGATCGTCCCGGGGTCGGGCTCCCCCGGGGACTATGGTGCCTTACCTCAGCATGCAGGGCTCTGCTGGAGCTGACCTCCATCCTCCCTTGCGGCTCGTGGGATTCACTAAGACGAATTTAATATACCTAATTTGTCAAAAATGACGGCGACGTGGTTCGCCACCCGTCACTATACACAATATATATATATTTATTGATATTAAAGTTTATTTTTTGTTTGTAATTTCAAAATCACCTTGTTTGTAAAATTTATATGTTTGTATTTATAGTGAAATTCAAAAATTAGTTTTTGAAATTCGGTCTGTTTGTTTATCAGTACGGTTTTATTTTAAAGAGAAATGGACGCAGTGATAGAATATTTCGTAAGGAATAATTCTAAGTATGTAATGGGATTCTTTTGTAAAAATTGAAAAACCTTATAAATAGCCGTCGGGGGCAAACTCGTGCGTTAGTGATTCAAATGACCGCTATATAGCGTTAATTAAATTCTGCAACAATTTATTCATTTATTCCTTGAAATGTTAAAACATTTTTGTGCCATAAATTTAAACCTTTTTGGTATGTTTTATAAAATACTTTATTTTGAATCAGTTTGAGGTGTGAAAATAATCTAAGTGGGTTAAAGGAAACATTCTGGGCAAATCAGTGATAACGAGATAGACATGAAATACAAATTGTTGTTCAAGATATCCGCTACAACCAACTTTGACTTCTAGTCAATCAGTTATAGATTTGTTTTGAATGGGTAATGCCTTACTTTTTCTTCTAATTATTCTTTCTTCTATTTTTTTTATTTCTTTCATTTTGCACGTAAAGTGCGAAATAAAATTTCAAAATACTTAAAAGTGTTTGACTTTAATTAATTTGTTTATTAAAATAGAATTAGAACATTATTGTCATTAATAAATTAATTCAAGTCAAAAACTTTTATTTATTTTATCTTATATTTTAATGACATTGATTTAAAATCAATTTTTATAATAAAATCGTTTTGCCATTTCTTATTAGTTTTTCTGCATTGCTTAATAATTCCATTCCAACTATGTTAATGATATTTGTGCTCGGAAATGGTTCACATAAATAGTCTGATGGATGATACGAATTCACGACCTCAAATCGTTAACATAATTCTTACTAACTTGCTGCTTATAGTGGTCAAATATTAATCACTTTTCGGTATCATGGATTCTAACGATTGTTATAGAGATTGAGAGAGAGAGGGCTAGAGATTATTGTTTATTCACCAAACGAAAATCAAAGAATCATAAAAAAAAATTGTATGCATTGGCTTTAAAAACCTTAACTTGCTAGAGATTGCGCTGGCGAAGCGTTGTGAAGACGCTCTATTCGAAGACGAAAGCGTCAAGTCGAGTACATCAAGTGACACTTCTTAAGCTTTCTATATTAAGAACGGATTTCCGCAAATTAACACCTAACCACATAAATTATTTATGCTCGAATGTAACTTTGTATCGAAGCGTATCATACTAATGTTGATATAATAGAACTTTGTGTATTTTACTTAATAGTTCGTCAAGTAAGTTGTGATTATAGTAAATAACAAATAACACTCGCCTTTGCATTTCATATTATAGTATACTATCTATATTTATATAAACTATCTACTATCTATAATTATCAATATACTATCTATACATTGGATACGAGGCAGCGTTCGCGTGAAATATTTTGCTGCAATATAATATGTAAACAAACGTGAAATATCACAACAAAAAAAAAATCGTAAACCTTATAATAAAACCTGAAAATCGTTAAGAGTCAACTCTTATCCCATATTTTTTGTTAACAATGAGTACTTTTGTATGATTTAAGTAGAAGATTTTCTGTTTATCTGAAAACTGACTCTCTTTTTCTCTCTTTGTGTGTGTGCGTGTTTCCTTGTAATTTAATCACTTTCTTCCTCATATACTTTTAGATGAAGTTTAATAAAAGTTTTGGTTATAATATAACGCTTTAGTATTTTGTAAATTACAACTTCTTCCCATTCTTCTCCTTAAAAAAAATTATAATACACCTGTGCCTCGTTTAATTGTAATAACGAACGACACTCCCTGACCAGATGGCGCGATAGATTCCTTACATAAAAAGTAGCACCTGGCTGGAAGTCTAAGGCCTTATAAAATTGAATACAATATCCGCATACAGCTAAGTACGCAAGTGAGCTAGGTAAATTATACGTGCCGTATCTGTATTCTGACAGATTAAATAGATTACACGACGGTGATTACATGATCTCTGAACTTCGTTTTTGTTTTAAACGCATGAATCGTTTGCGTGTGGCGCTCTATGTACCTATCACTTTACTACAGGAGGCCATGACGGCATGCTTACTCATTATTGTTATGCATACCTTACAAGTTTAGCTTGAAGTTGTTATATGATGCTATTCACATTCTTGTTACAAATTATTGGTAGTATATTTGGTATTTGATGAAATTCAAAAATGGAGGCGATTCGCGACTACTTAAACAAAATTTCAACCACAGCTCTCGTTACGAACGGATTGCCTTAGTGGGCAGGTGGTCTGTTTTCAAAAGTCAACGATCGCAAATTTGTTTCACATATTTTGAAACGTAAGCGGTATAATTGTTTATGTTGACGACGATTTGACTCAGCGCTACATACATGACTTTTTAACTGCGGTTTCTTGCCTACTGCAAGATTTACCCGATTCATGGGTGAAACCGAAATTAATTTAAAATCAAATTTATTTTTCGGCATGTTATTTGTTTTAAGTATAATATTTCTCAATGACATTGGATGTATCCCTTCTAATTGTATTGAAAATAAGATCGTTGCCACGGTCGAATTTGTTGCGATTACATTATGTCGATAATAATTTCTGCTATTGTATTTGATTAATAGTCATTTATGAAATAAAAAAATATGTAACTAACCTCTGTCTAATACAAACAAAGGTCATTTAATCTTCTAAGATTACTGAAAAACTTATCATTATCATCATCAGCAGCAGTTTAAGATGAAGTCTGATTTGGACAGACCTTTCACGCCACTTAGTGCGACGATCTACGCAGGGCGGCTGGCAGAAACTGGGTGTGTGAATAATCGAACTGTATATGAACATCAACCAATGTGGTGTGACTTGCGGAAAAATGTATTCTAAACGTAAAACAAATGAAGACTGTAAACCCAATATTTAGATTTTCATCATTATCCTAATTTTGTAAAAGAAAAAAGCAGTTATTGTAAACATCTCTCTATCAGTGCCACCATACCTTTATTTCGTATTAAGCGCGAGTGAAATCCGCTCCGTTGTTTAAAGCAAATCATTTCTGCTAATTTATTTGATAAATATATATTTATAAAATAACAAATACAAATATTTATTTTTATCTGTAAATTATTCGATTAAAATATTTGTTTGTAAAAATGGTATAAAGCCTGCGCTTTAAAAAAGTGTTTTATGATAATTAACACGGTAAATAAAAAAATGTCCAAAATATGGATCGCTATCAGTTCCGCCATACTCTTAAACTGTATGAGAAGCGAGTGGAAACCGCTTCGTTGTTTAAAGTAAAATGCCGCCCGTAGTCAACCAGAGAGACGGCGCCAGTTTCTACGGAGATCATTTTACATGAGCTAAGTCGTATACGCTGAGATAGTTCTGCTTAAAATAATACAAAGTTTAAGTGTACAAGTAGAAAGGTTTTTATGTAATAATTGATTTTATCGTATCTTACTTCTTTAAGGGTAAATTTTTTGAAAAATTAAGTCATTGATGGATTTTCGGTTGTAAATAAATTAACTTTATCATGTAGGTTTGTTCGGCAACCTATGAAAAGTAATAATAGATTAATAATATTTTATAATTAATGGGTCTTTTGGGATTTAATTTCGTTCGTTAGTTTTATTATTTTTTTGACGTTGTTGGTTGCTAAGGTCATTAAAAATTGGAACTATTTCCCGAGACCTGCAAAAAGATAAATTAAATTGTCTGCTTCAGATAAAACCTTGCCTAGCTATGAAAATATTTAAGATTTTATAGGCTTACAAAACATATTTTGTGTCATCTTGCGATATTTTAAAAACATATAGTAATATTATATATTGGTATCAATAATTTCGTGATCGTAAATTTTATATTGATTGATTGCGCTGTGTCGTCGTAAACATAGATAAAAAGTAATAGAACTGCTACAAACTTTGTAAAATAAACATTTTTTTAACAGTTTTTTTAAATAAATAAGTTGTGATTTATATTAAAACAATTAACTTGATTAATAATTAAGTGGGCTATTAAAATCAATAGAAGTGTAGTGATATATTAGTGTAACGTTTTATGTAAATTTCTAAATGTGGTATTTCGGGGGAAATGTGCTCCATTAGGTTTTATTAATCGCGAGAGAACCGCTTTGCTACGAGCTTTGCGGTGACGGCACAATGTTTTAGGAAGCATGCCATTTCATAAAATTTTGGCACGTACAATAATGCCTGTTTCCCATAGGGGTAGGCAGAGACAACAGACCTTTATCTATTACGATCCTGGCACATTTTCATCCACACACATCACTCTCTTCATATAAGCTCGTCGGTTAAAGACACTTTTGACTTGGCCTTTCTTGAGAATATCAGCAGGTATGTTGTACTTATATTTAAAACATTTATATGAATTCATATAATGAATGAGCCTATTTATAAATATCAATGCCCAATAGTAGACACTAGAAACTAAATTCTATTAGGAAGGTTTTATTGCTATATATAGAGCTGTTATTTGCTATTTATTTTTTAAGTAATTTTATAATGCAATAGTAAGAGATAGATTTTGTAACTACGTTTTTTTCATAGCCCGTATAGGTCCCACTGCTGGGCACGGGCTCATTCTCCCATACGGACGTACTTTTTATTATAAAAATTACAATAATTTACATAAATAAATTTTTTAAATAGCCTTTTAAGGGTTGGTGTATTAATTTAGAGCATTTATATTATTTTTAATAATATGAATTATTGGTAGTTTATAGATATGACTTAAATTATTCAATTGTTCTTAAGTCATTAAATTTTATAAAAATGTAATTTTTGATCGAGTTCGCTGGTCCTGTTTTTTTAACTTTAAGAATTTTATGACTCTATTTCTATTAATTTTCTTAAGTATGAAATCTGTAATCAATAATTTTATCAAAAGTAACCAAGTTTTATGCAACGTTGACACAAATGTAATGAGTTTTTTTACCTTTCCAGGTTACCACAGCTTGCCGTCTCTGCGAAGATATTGTGCCTCCTGATGGTAAGTTTATGAAAAATAGTTTTTCTTTACAATGCAAGATATATGATTGAATTTATACATAAATTTTGTCATAACGGCATTGGTCTTTTTATTTTCAAACATTAATGAATATTTGTGCAGACTGCATGTCAATTGTTTTGAGTATTCTGTATTTGGTTCCCGACAATTGCGATATATCGAATTCTAAATGAAAGTGTTTTTATTTTTTATGTTATCAAAATGTATATCCACCTCTCGTGTTATCTTCCTCATCGTCATTGTCAGCAGTCCACTGTTGGGCATAGACATCTCCCCAGGCGCACTTACCCAGATGTTCGAGTACATGCATTTAGTCTCAGTCAAATTAAAATACTTTATGGCCCAAGCATAAAATATTTTGAATAAAAATACTACTTGGATACACTTATAAAAGTTTAAGTATACAATTTAATATATAAATTAATAAAAAATATCACTTGGCAACATTTTTGTGTAGAACATCAGTATTTCAATTTTACAAACAGACACTACAAAAAATATTGATGTAACCCACAATTAAATTTAAATAATATAATATAATTCCAATGTTACAACTATAAATTGTTTTTTTTAAACATATTGTAAACGTGTAGTCCAGGTATTATTATATTTCTTACACAATATTTTTTAATTACCTATAAAATGAAAAATATCTTTTAGCTACTGTTAAAGGATTACTAATTTCAATGGCCCGTGCTATCATTGCATTCGCATTAGCCCGCTTTGATAGAGGCTGTCTGCAGCAGATATCGACGCACGACCTGCGCGTGTGAGCATTTTTAAACCTTTGTTATCTTGTGGTTATACATATATACCAGTATCAAGGGGCTCCGTGTTTTATCGGCGGTAAAAATAAACGGAAAAATATATTTCCTCTGTAGACGGGGGACATCCCCAGCTTTTAATGTGTAATTAAACTGTCCGTACAGCATCATATACATATATAAAAATATAATATTTGTAGGGTTATAGCTTATGTTTTCATGACCCCCAAAGTAAGGAACCTAAATGAAATAGTTTTTCATTGACACGGGCTTCCTATTAAATTGAAGGATTTTGCCTTAATGACCACGGTCATCTGGTGAAGTGGGGAGCGCAGATTGGTTTTTATTACTCAAGTAGGTATTGCTGTCCATTGTCTCTTGGTTGTCTCATACGACATGTCTTTTTTTTACGGGACAGGAAGGCAAACGAGCATGCGTGTTATCTGATGGAAAGCAATCAACGCCATAGACATCCACAGCGCCATAGGCAGTGCGGAAGTGTGGGCGACCTTAAAGAAAAGTGACATTATGGGAGAGTGAGGGAGAGGGGGAGGGCGTTGGGCCTCTGGAACTCAGGCCACTCACCGTACGAAGCGCGGTAGTTAAGCTACCACTCGGACACCGATTTTCTGCGGGAGTGTGATACTTCCCCGGGCGAGCCGGCCCATTCATGCTACAGACTAATAATATGCCATTCTTGACAAAGTATTAGTCTGCGGCGTGACTCTACTACTAAGTATTTTATGCCGGGATCGACATAGCAATGTCATGTGAAACTATAAAAAAATCGATCATCATAATCTAATAACATAAGAATAGGTGATAGTATATAATATAAAGGAGTCATCGTGTTTAAGCGAACGTATTGTAGAGAACCGGGTGTAAATAAGTTCCAAGCTAATACACGGTTCATCAAACGTCAGTGTTTAGCGATCGCCAGCCACCTATCATTTGCCGCGATTACACACGCGAGTATTACACTGCACTACACGCTACGAGATGAAGAAATTTAGCTTTATTGAATCGTGTACTCGATAGTATACATAATTATAACCGTACGTAGCGTAGGCGCCGCCTTGTGTGGTCATATTCATTTGAAGAACATCCTAATATGGATTCTTTTAAATTTCAGTGATTGTAAACGTTCAATTTAATGGTTTTGAAATATTTGGAAGAAAAATACGTAGTCATTAGTTAATACTAAGTGCACTCAGTGAAAAAACTTTACTAGTATTCTTTAAAAAAAAAAAACAAAATAAAAAGTAGCTAGCCTGATTTATTCAGAGCGAAACATGTAAGCATACGGTAGCCCACTGCTTGACATTGACCTCTTCCAAGATGTGCCATTTAGCCAAAAGCACGCATACGAAGAAAATACCTTAAACTCGCGAGCACCTTATTCCGATGCTATCATATGAATAAATTCAGATATGTAATTGAATGAATACTTAAATCAATATAAATTGTAGTTTAATAGTTGTGTTCTGTGTTTTTGGTTCGCTTTAAAAGTTTTTGGTTTCAGGGAGTTCTAGTGTTAAATGTTTTATTTTATTATAGACATTTCATAGGCTCGTTGATTACTTTACATCAAACGACAAACTTGCTTCATTACCTTCCTATCCCATAAAAAAGGACAATGTTAAAAAAAAATTTAGTGCAGTGTAAAAACTTTTCGCTTAGCTATTTCATTTTTCAACGACTCCAATACATGAATACAAAACGCTTAATTCTGAAACGTAGGTACTTTGCATATATTTTAACTATTGTATTTAAGTGCTTATTATTTTAGGACTGTGTTGAAAGAAATTTGTTTGCCGCATCTCTACGAGGTTGTTTTCCGTTATTTGCTCTTTAAACACTTATTACGGCAAATGTTTTTATTCAGGCCAGTGTGCGCTGCATTTTATCTCTAAGTGGCTTCAAGTTCTAAAACATATATCGAATGTTTACTACACGAATGACTCGTCACGTTGAATTATAACGAGTTAATGCTTTGCGCAGAATATTTTTGAAAAAAAAAAATAACATTCTCAATGTTTTAATATTTTTAATATAACTTTTATTATTCTTGTTAAGTGACAACGCGGTATACAGGACTGAAAGACGGTATACGGAAAATCTAGGCGATATATCAAAAAACTTAGTTTAGTTTATGTATGTTGCAGGAAATAGGTGTTATATGTTATTAAAAGAAATAAATAGTAATAATAACTATTTCAAATGAGGTAATAAACGCTTGTTTTAGGTAATGATTCGCATCATTCCAATAGAGGATACGAACTCACGATTTCAAATCGCCTAAGTCCGATTATAACCACTCGAACGGGTATCGAACCCGCAACCATTATTTCTGAAAGCGGTGGCTTCCATTCAGCTGTATTGTTGAATTTTAATTTTGTTAAGCCGCTTATACACGATAAATATTATATATTAGGCTGATTATCTTTCATATTCGTAAATATTAAATAATAGATTACCACTGAAAATGTTAACGGTGCCCCTTAGGTTAAAATTTGATGATCAAGTTTTATGATTTTCATAAGCAAATTAGCTATAAATAAAAGCGATTTATTTTATCGTCAGAAATTTTGTTTTTATGTTATGATTATTTTTTATTGACGTTTTTAATTTAAAATAATTTTTCCGCCAGTCATTTTCGTTATATTTTGAAAACAATAATTACGTGGTAGTTATCTGTAACGTGTGTGGTCGTCCTAATCCTACGAAGAAGGCAGACCCAAGATAAGGTTTTGATATGTCAAAGAGTGGACGTCATGATCGTCCACTAAATAAATTAGGCTATCATCATAACTGACAACTATATCTGGTGTAGAGACTTGATGTCGATAGGATGCTTTGAACCTAGTCAAGATAAAGTCGTGTCATCAGTACTTGTATCGATAGTTAAATGTGTTGATGAAATTATTTTTATAGTCCATATATGATTAATGGAGTCAGGCGTTAATTTGCGGAAATCCATTAATATGTGGACTGTCAGAATGATTACTTAGCTAAGATACGCGACAAGAAACAAAAATAGAAAAATAATAATGTGTGCTTTTTACTGGAAGAAATGGATTTACGGGGATTTACCGAAAAACGGTCGTCAGCTACTCTCCACTTCCCAACCACTATCCACAACACTAAACACACACCACCACTCTTCCATAATGTACACGACACGTGTTTCGCCTCAACACGAGGCATCATCAGGTATAGTAGGCTCTACAGATGACAACCGTTAAGTGACTTAAAAGAAAAAACAAGAGCCATACCGGCGAGAGGTAATGGTGGAGGTCTACTGTGGCGCAGTGATGACATAATCCCACCAGATAGTTTTGAGATGGCGCGAAGGAGGTTGGAGCTTTTAGAAAAAAAAATTCGATCGCAATGTAGAAATGTAAAGGCGATATGAAACCCAACTAAATACATTAATAGAAAATGTACACGCCGACCGCGCGCCATTTCACACGAGCGAGACGGTTTGGTATCTACCGCACTTCGCAGTCATCAATCCCCAAGAGCTGGAGAAGCTAAGTGTGTTGCATAATACTGCAGTCAAGACTGATGGAGTCAGACTCAATGACATTCTGCTGCCAGGACCGGACCTACCTTAGTCGCTACGTGGAGTGATTATAAGGTTCCGTCAACGACCTATAGCAGTCACCGAACGGCCGTATTTTTGATAATATTGAGTAAAAGTTCCCCGTAAATCCACTTCGTCCAGTAGAAAAACACACATTATTATTTTTCTATTTTTTTTGGCTTGTCGCGGATTTTAGCTATAGTCTGGTCAGGATCAGGAATTACCTTGTTTTTGGTTTCATAACCAAAATTTGGAAATCAATATAAGTTGTTTTGATTCCGGAATACATGTAGGATCCAAACAAGAACAATTATGTCTGTTATGCGTTGATATTTGTTTTCGTTCACGTAGGTACTGTGACTGTTTTTCTTTTTTATTTTTATTTGGATGGGGCTCACTAATATTTCTGTATATTTGTTTTACATTATATAATACATCGAAGTTATTTACAATGTTTCTCATTTTTGCTTATTCTTTTATAAACTTTGTTCAACTTTCTTACTTCCAATATCTTGATCGACTATGGTAGCCGTTTCTTGTATATATATATATATATATATATATATATATATATATATATATATATATATATATATATATATATATATACATTCTTCGACGTGATCAACGTCATGTTAAAGTTTCAGGGCGAACAATGCCATTAAAAAAAATCATCTTTGCGTAGATTTTATACGTGTATACCTATTGATGAAAAAATATATTTTTTAAGAGAGAGTATGGATCTGTTTAAATATGTAAGGAATTTATTGGATGTTTAAGTGTACACAGAAATTCTAGTTTTTTAAGCCTGAAACCGGATAGCGACTGGGATAGCGAGTGCTCCAGAACTGCTGCACTTCGCGAAGAAGGAGGAAAGTTGTGATGAATTGGCTGCCAACCTTCGCAAGTCAGAGAGGCACTCTTAGAAGAAGAAATTATGCGGTTCATTCGTGCCGTATCATCTTCTTCTGTATCCTCGCCGTATCATCGCTATCCCGATATTATATGTTATCATGGCTTATAATGAATGAAAAGCCGACACTGAGTATGTATGAAGGTGGTTATAGGATCGTAATTTGATGTTCAAAGCCTTTACCAAGGAAAACCACATTTTAGAATGATCAAGATCTTTCTGTCACTCAGGTTATCGTTGATAAACTCCACGAAGCATATTTAACATTTCCTTAGATCTCAAAACAATATTGATATATAAACGGTATCACATTTCGAATCATTGATTACCCTTTATCAATGTGCGTAAAGTGTAAATTTCCGACAGACTTGCGTCGGATAGTTTTGGCGGGGTTGATATGTAATCATATGTTATTAACAAGTGCGTTCGGGTCGCGAAAGATAAGCCTAATAGTGTCCCGAACATGGCCTCCAACCACTTGATGTCTGGAATCCTTGAATATTAATAACAAAACATTGTACAATACAAGGCAGGTTGATATGATAAAGTAATATTTGTAATTTAGTATGTTTAATTTAATGTGTGTGTGGTCTCATAAACATTTCACGCTAAAACAATGTGCTAAAATTTAATTGAATAAACAGATAAGAGGAATGATCAACTCGTCACCTTGAAATAAAACTTAACCCCCTTATATAAACAGAGACGGGTAAAGAGACCTCATAAAAATTTATCGAACGGCACGCTACTCAAACAATATTATTTATTCTACTTGACTCGATAAAAAATGTATGATAAAATACAGTTATTCATTATAATTGAATTATAATAATTAGATATTTTTAATTGGTAGCCATAAATAATTATAATTCTAATAATTTGTAATAAGTACTGTAACTAATTCAAATTTTTAAATAATCATCCATTAAGTAATAATAATTAGTTGTTTTTAATTTATTGAATTAAAATTATAAATAATCTTATTATATGTTTATTTTAGCGCCGCTGTGAATGTTTCATATAAATTAACGATTTTATGAGACTGGCAATGCGTAAGGCGGCTTAAAGAAAAAAATATTTAAATCCGTAAATATTCCATTATCATAAATTAATTTGATTCGTATATTCGTATATGGGAGTATGAACGTTAATTTTAAGTATGACCTGTTTTGACGTGTTAATGATTATGTGTTAGCTTTATTAAAGTAGAAAACATTTTTATAACGAATGTTTCGTAATGTAGATTTTTGACTTCAACTTTGATACTCAGAGCTTGATTAAAACTAAATTTACGATAGTAGTAAGATATCAATAAGAATGCTACAAAATTGTGTAATAGCAGCTCGTAGCTGTAGCTGCAGATGAGGTCGTAGTTATAATACTCTAGGGTCAATTTAGTCGGTGTTGAGTTAGTGTCATTAGCTGTATGTTAAACATTATGAATGTTAATGGTTAAATTCCAATTTTAAACAAAATCAAATTTAAAAAGTAAAACCTCAATAGTGCTTACCAAACGTAACATGTAATGCAATATGACTGAGCAGTGACCGCGGCGCGGTAGCCTATGCTTTCCCACCTGAATATGACACCACCCTTATAATTATAAAAGGTCTTAAAACGTACCCGGATAAAAATTAAAATACGACTTACGTAACCTGTAAAATAAAAGTTAAATTCGCCTAAACATACATCGTCAGAACCCTTAGTCTGGCGGATTAGCTGAGCACGGTTGACCCATTAAAACGATCGATTGTTTCCTTATTGTGGTGCTATGGATCGCCGAGTATAGAAATAATTATTATTATAAGTTTACTTGCAATGTTTTTGATTTTGACTAAAAATTTAGGTGGTAGAAGTCACTGTTGTCGAGGCTTTATTAAAGCTTATAATATATTAACATGTTAGAATGCGATCGAGTGTTATCAATGTTACAAATATAGTGATACATACATACATAGTAGGTACATACTTTTTAATGTGGCTAATTGGCTCAGTGGCGATGCTACAGCGTTCGGAGTCAATGGTTATATAATCCGAGTCTGGGAGCCTTGCTAATCGGCCTTGGACAAGCGTATGTATTAATGTCCATGCCTTCAGATTTTTTTAAAGCAGAGCAGGCAAACGAGCATGTGAGGTCACCTGGTTGTAAGTGATCATCGCCACCCATAGACACGTTTCAGATGCGTATATAAGTTTTAAAAAAATACATACATACATACATATCGTTATGCCTGTCTCCCGTAGGGGTAGGCAGAGACCACAGATCTCCATCTGCTACGATCTCGGCATACTTCCCTTGCTTCCTCCACACTCATTATTCTTCTCATGCAAGCCCGCCGGTTGAGGGTTGAAAAAAATACATACGTTTTACATCCCCCGGCTTAATTAGGTGACTATCTGCGTAGATCGGCTGGCAGGAATTGGATCCGTTTGCGAAATACTTTAAGCATTTTCTGTTTTAATATGAGAACAGATACGAAATAATTAAATAAACCATGAAATTTGAGATAAACTTTTTTATTTTTTTTTCTTAAAAATAGATGTTAATAAAAACTATCAAGTTTAAACGATATATTTAGCGGTCGTGAGTGTAAAAAATAAAACTTGATCAATCTCTGCATAAAGAAGTTTACTTTAATGGGACTGGCGCCAATAAAACTGAAACAAAAGGAAAGAAATAAATAAGAACATTTGAACGGCTTAACAGATAGTTGTTAGAATTTCGCCGAGTCCGACTTGAATGTGTGGATATATTCTCTTTAACAGATCGTTAAATACATTGTAATATATATGTGATGATCACTTGACTTAGCGGTAGAGAACATGATTTCTAAAAAACGTACCCAGGTAATCAAATTCCGGTCGAAATTAAAATATTCTAAACACAAATACTATTTTTCGCGTCTCTTAATGTAAATTGAAATTTGTGTCAGTTTAATTTTCCTCTAGTCTGGAGGACGACAAGAGAGTGCCTTCGGCTCTGAGCTCACGTGCCCAGTATTCAATAAAGCTGTTAAAGCCAATAGGCTACCAGCATTATCATCTTTGAATCAAATGTGAGAGTGCTTTTTTATTTGCGTATACAAATATTCTAAAATATTAGTATTTTGTAGTCAGTTAATACTTTATGGACTTCATAAAAGAGGTCGCTCGCTCGAGGTATTTATTTTATTATTATGCGTATTTTTTCCTGAATACGAATTTATTTGTAAATAAATGTGCAAAAGTTTCCGATCAATTTTTTTTAATTCACATTGAATTATTTTATAAGAAAAACAGTTTCATAAACAAAATAATTGGTTCAATAGTTTATACCTAGTCTGAGTATTCCATCAATACGCCTTGGAAGAGTGTGGTGAGTTATGTCCATTTCTTCAGAACAAGGGAGGTCCAGTTTCTGACAGTGGGATGCATATAGGATATATATAGAAAAAAAAAAAAACAAAACACGATTCATTTTCTTTGTATATTTGCAGGTGGTGATCTGCGGTGCGGTGCCATCGATGGTCAGGTCGGTCCGTCTCTACAGCCAGTGTTCGCATATGTACGTCAACGTGTTTCCAAACGGCACCGTCATGGCCCGCTCCGATGGAAACGACCACCGTAAGTACCACACAAATGTCCCCATCAACGGAAATTATTCGCAAAATTGTCGTTTCCGTTCAGAATATCAATCAGTGACAAGTATTTGTAAAATTGTCCTAAATTACTTGTTTTTTTTTTTTAATTGATGACTTTCTTTTATAGAATTATATGAACAAATACAGCGTACATTAGACCGAACTTTGGGTTTAATATTTAAAATGTATAGTAATAAAACACGTAAGTGATATTTACCATTTGAGCTCATAAAAATATGCGTTTTATTTGTGTCCCGTGGCGTGGCTCGGTTCGTTCGTACCGAGTTCGATTCTCGGTATCCGTATTGTCGTATGATTTAAATTTTCATTTTCAATTTACCGCCTGCTTTTCGTAGAATTCAAATATCGCTAGATCTGCATAATAGTAGTACTTTCAAAGGTAGTTAATTATGTTGATTTAAAATAAACTAACGTGATAGATTATGCGCTAAAACAATACTGAAAATTAATTTGCAATAATAAGATTTACAACGAAACCATTACATTCTTAGTCAAGACGGTAAAATAATTTAGTACAAATGACACATCTGGTATATCCAAAAAGATACAGTAGCAACCGAATCGATTCAGTCTGAATTTGTGAACATTGCATTGCATCGATCCGTTCATTATTACTTTACAACATTTTATTAGGTAATAATGTAATAAGAGTTAATAATTAAATTAAATATATATATTATATATTTACGTTTTATTCATTTAAGTATTATTTCCGCATTATGTCAGTCTTCAACGATATTGGTAGGGCTCTCAATCGGGAAAATAAAGTGCGCGCAAAGCGTTCGCCCACACACGTGTAGTACTAGAGTAATGGCGGGCTTACTATAATCATGTTGGCGAGTAGGAGACGTGAGGAACTATAGGAATATGTCAATACTCGAAGGGTCAACGGCCAGCCGCTGCAACAGGTAAACTCCGCCGTGCAATATAGTAACGGCGTATGGTCACCACGCACGAACAAATAAGTTTAGATTCCTGAACAGTAGGCGTAAAGAGGCAACGTTTCGTACTTGCCGAGTATTTAACACACGGATAAATAAATATTTATATTTCTGAGCTTTAGCTTGATTGAGGATTTGATCCGGAACCTAAGTTTTATTTGACATATATAAAGCAATTAATTTCATATATTATTTTACACACAGTGTATACACACAGACTAGATTGAACATATAGAATACACACATGTATATTTCTTTGTTTTATTGATGTAAAATATGATTATTTTATTAAAAAATATAATAAATATGTTCGGGGCAGGTTTCGAACGTTATTTTTGCTTTACCGAAGAAAATAACTGAATTTTTCGATCAATCAATTTAAGCTCAAGAAAAGCAGGTTCGAATTCAGTCCGAATCATTTTTTTTTTAAATTTTCAATGTTAATACATTTTTTCTAATGACACATGTTAAAGAAAATAATTTTATTTTCTAAAAAAATACTTATCTTTATTTTACTGAATATCTCAATTTGCTTAACCGGCGAAAGCAACCGTGGTGTCCGCGAATATGTAATATGTTATTGAAGACAAATTACCCAATGTTTGCTAGAGACGCACGCAACTTTTTAGCGTAATCTCTTGTCTAAATAAAAAGTGCTTTCACATTCTGTAATCCGTGAACACCACTTTGCACTAAAGACTACGCATATATTACTATCCTTAGAAATGTAGATGATACTTAAATGTGATATTTATATTTCTTAAATCTGTTAATATGCATTAAGTCTCTTAACGAAAATTTGTAATTGTTGTATAGATTGTAATTCCCTTGAACCTGCTTGGATACTTAGACCTGCTTTGTTCCTACAAACTTCTCTTGTCTATTAAAAAATTCATCACACTCCATTTTATTAAGTTTTTATAGTACTATGACGTTTAATGGCACGCCGCAATGTGTTGCGTTTGCGAGACAATAAATACAAAGAAAAGAAACAATAAAATCACATTTTCGTTAAAGTAGCCTTTATACTTATGTAAATTGTAACTATATTTCAATATTTATGACATATTATTATTAATGCGTCGCACAAAATGCAGCGTCGGGCGTCTGCGGGGCTCGTATTACATAAAACGCTGCTGACCCAATAAAGATTGACGTTTGCAATCCATCAGCACTTGGACACGTTGTTAATAAAGTTAACGGCGATATGACTTATTTGTCACCATTACATCGACATTTCAAAAACATATTTATCAAACTCGCCTCACAAAAAACGCGGCATTACCGACTTGTTTTGTGATATAAAAACATTAATTTTTATTATTTTTATATTCGTTTATTTTCACAAAGAATTCACATAATTCACTCACTGATCAAATATATAGTAAAGAAAAAATAATATTATGTAAGCGACACAAAGCGTCTTAATGTTTGACCAATAAAACATAAATACGTATATAAATTAACGGGGGTACATGATATGGTAGTTGTAGGTACGCTCTTAAACAAAGGCTGTATAGTAACTCAAATGCTAATGTCAATCTATTGTAATCATAAAATCTCTTTTGGACGTGCTACATCTAGTGGCATGAACAAAAGAGATTTTAGATGTAGAATTTTATATCAGTTTTAATAAAAGTATCAAGTAAAATTATTATTAAAGACATTGGTAAAGTTAACATTTTTAAACTGTATTTTTAAATCGTCTTCCTCGTCATCCTACGGTTGTCCACTGCTGGACAAAAATTTTCCTCAAGACGTTCAGTCCAGCCAGCCCGATCTTGAGATTAAAAACATCCACTTTTCATTTCGTTCTGCCCAGATCGTCACCTCATTTGGCCGACGAACGTCCACAATACGTTTATTAAAACGCTGTCTCCACTCTAATATTCGCTTACTCCAACGGTGAGCATTTCTTCGACTAGTTTGTAACTCGGGCTATGTCAGTAATTTATGTTCTCTGACTTATTTCTTTGTTTCGAATTATCCACTAGAAAAAGTCTGAGCATAGCTTTCTGAGTTAACTTGACCGACTCTAACCTTGTGTATCTATATACATATTTTATGTGTCTACATTTTGACAACGTAAGATGATATAGACAGGACGTACTGTTTCTGTCTAAAACTTTCTTCATAAACAACTTTATTCTAAACAATAGAGACCTGCAATCAAAATATAATATTTGAACAATGGTAATATAATAAATCAACACAAATAACTCTACTAAAACAATGTGAACAATAATCACGTGAGAATCAAAATGGTGCAGTGCGAGAAAAAAATTAATCACATGCCCCATGAACGTGTTACTTGTGAGGCAATAAAAGAAACTACAGCCAATATTAAATTTAACGATTTAATATTGCATCACCAGCATACCAAGAACTATATTTCTCGCTTTAAATGAATAAAATATTCTTCTTAATAGGTCTAAAGAAGCTAGCCGCTTTCAGTCTTAGCTGACACATTGCAACGCCTACCGTCGAATATCGCGTAATATATGTGACGTTTTTTAATTAAAATTAGATACGAGCGTACTGATAAATAAATTTAATAACGCATACTGTTTAGAGTTAGATAGAAAAATAACGGCCTCAAAATGTGCCGATGCCTCGGGCGAATACAACTCTATCATGCGTTAATAAAATAAAAATTATTAAGCTTTCATCTATGTGAATTTTTAATTCGTAAATGAATGTAATCAATTATATCATAGACTTATATAAAATACCATAAAATTATGCGAGTTTAGTTCAGATTAATTAATAGATTTTTAATGTATGTGTGCTATATTTCTGCCCATAGAATGAGCCTAACCCATATCTTCAGGACCATGTATTACGTGGTTACTATGGAAGCAAATACCAATCGACAAACATCAAAATTTACCTGAGTAATCAAATACGCGTTCTCCCATCCCATCCACTCCTCAAATGTAAGGATTTCGACAACTCCCATTAGTTTTGTGGGAAGCAAGCAGTGAACTTTTATGGATGTCTTAATCAATATGCTCATGACGATATACCATGTAATAAATCATTGGTTTTAAAATTATTTCTTAATGATATTCAATTTATATTATGTTATATAATAATAAATACTTGTATGTATATTTGCATAATCCTCGACTATACATATGTATTCTATGTAAATACAGTATAATATGATTGTGGTATAGCAAATAAAGTTCATTAATTGTGGAAATATTGAAACGAATTAAACTCATTTCTTATGTTGTCGATGCCAACATATTTTTTATGTTAACAATATGGCGGTACGAAAATTACACGAAATCAATCGACGTAGGCGGTACGGCGCCTTCCCAAATTAAGTTGTTACAATTTAATGAAATGGTATAATAAAAGACCGATAAAGCTCTCAGTTTCGCAAAAAACTACCGCACGCATGCAGTGACCCCTCATTATCGTCTTATAATCTAATATAAAATAACGTAATTGCACGCACGGAGAAAATAATAATTTGCGGCAAAATCGATTTCTTTTTTAGGTTCCACGAAATCTATTGTTCGTGTGAAGGAGTTGTTTTTATAAAGAACAGATTTTCAAGATGTTTATGTTGAAAGCTTTGAATGGTTCCTTGGTTGCAACCGCAGTCGACAAAAAAGGTTTTGTTGGCTTCTGCATTTATTGCTTAGTTTATTTATGTTGTCTACTAACTAGCTCTTGGAGATAGCGTGTTTGGTTTGTTAATTGCTGTTTGTAGTGTAGTGTTTAGTGAAGGTAATAAAGTTGTTGTATGTAGCATTTTTCCTTAACGCACGACATGGAATTGTGTGTTTATGATATAGTTCAAAATAAAACTTGGTTTACTAAAGATATGAATCAATAATGAAACGCAGTCCGGTTCGCGATTAATATACATATATGTATACACACTTACACTCCTTTGCAAAAAACCGGGCGGTTTTGATTTGTCTACATTATTGGTAATAATATAGTTCTAAAGAGGTTTTGATAGCCAAACTATGTTACTGGCAATTTATGAAGAGCCTAGGTATGCAAAAACTTTTTTTTTTAAATTAATCCCTTTTGTAGTTTGTGCCTTTTTATTTACTTTACGTGGGTTTGTTGTTAGAAAGTTATCAGGCAACTAAAGTTAACTTCTTGTTATTTTTAGTAGAATAATGTATGTTTGTGGCATCATTCTGCCTTATTCATATGAACTAAAACTTTTTGTCTATTGGAATGGCAGAAAAATCACTAAGAGCTAATAAAATCATAACTCTGCTGGAAGGGGGGTGTAGCCAATGTAACGTGTCACAGCGTTCAATCTTCTAAAGAACCTGAATTCGATACCAAGAGCTAGCCAAGACGATTAATTGCCGTAATTTCTGCAAGGGAAGGTCATACTCGTTATTAATTAGTCGTCTTATTTATTAAAGTAACATAAAAATATACTTATACTTACGTAGCCTTAATTTCACTATATTCATAAAATGTCCATTTTCACACGGATGTTTACACTGATCATAATGTTCCTATAATGTAGAACCAATTAAAAGAAGAAACGGTTTTTCTAAATATATTTTTTATATCTGTACTCTCCAATGATATATTGAAAAAATAGCGTTTAAAAATGGCGATATGTTTGTGACCATCTTTTTTTTCTATTTCATGAAAAAGTTTCCGTCAAAAATATTTGTGACATACATACTTATAAATGAACATGAAAATCTGAACACAAATAGTGATAGGTTATCAGTTGAATTATTGCTTTTATTAGCACATCTGTTGGAACAATTACTCGTTGGGTGGTCTCAGTCGGTGTTTTCAATGTCGATGTCGCGAATAAAAAAATATAACGCGCCGTGTTTACAAAATAGCTTACTGTGTTGCCACAAATTCCGGCTACATTAACAGCATTATTATTAGCTTTTTTGGGTTGTTTGCTATTTGCCATATTAATTCGGCACGTATCGCGGCGCATGTGTTCTACCGTCCTAATTATAATACGGTTTTATTTTTATTTTTGTAGGTATTCTTTCGATCAAATTCTTTTATCTATTTTTCTGATTTTCTTGACCAATTTATTATTGTTCATAACTTTAATTATGAGGTAAAAGTAATTTCAAATATCACAATGAAAGCTAAAATTATTTTCTACAACTTTTTAGTTTTAATGAGAAGAAAACATAACTACATGATTTTTTTTTACTTTGCAATCTTCAAACAAAAAATATATTTATCATATAATAAAAATTATTAAATATAATATAAATATATTAAAAATAAATAGCGGTAATTATGTTATAAACACATTGTATCTAACATTTTAGGTTCACTTCAGGGTATAAAAGTATGTATACCTATATAAAATTATAATTTAACAGTATAATTTTAAAAAGAACTATTTATTTTTCAAATTGCTATTACATAAAGGTTTTAGAAAACTTTTGACTTTCTTTAGTTTAAAAATTTAATAAAAATATGTTTCTAGATACTAACAGATTTTTAACTTTAGGATTTTTGTGTAATTTACATTCTAATCTTCTCAGTAAATACAGTGATAGCTTAATATTTTGTCAGTTCAGCAGCAGTAAAAAGTTTTCTTTACTCTATACATTATCCAGAGTAGAAACATATTTCCCTTAGAAATATTCAGCTACCGTTATCATTTATAACACAGAAGCCGTATTAGGAAATCATTGTAAGCCAACGAGCGTGACAACCTCAAGTAAACTTTATCTTTTGTGAAGTCGGCACTTAGTTATCAAAATATGTATTTGACCCGATTTCTGTGACAATTCCTCTTACTCAATCATATCGTTCGATAACATGTAAGCCGTTTTCCTATTCGCTATGTCTTTAAATTTAAAATTCAATTTTGAATGATTCGTAGCAGAAGGTAATACAGTTTGTATTTTAGTGACACAGTTAAGGTTGGGCATGAGAATTTCACCTACTCTCCTTATGTCTAGATTTTTGAAACCAGTCAAGCAATTGACAACATATCTTCTCACTGATTACGATATCCGTATTTGACTCGTCTTCTATGTCATTGTTAAAGTATTACCTATTTGCAATACGTTATCATTCCTTACAGCCGCACCAGCACTGAGGTAATGCATTCAGTTTAGGTTTTATAAAATGTGATTGAATTTAGTCACAACTCCGGTGCGCATATTGTATCATGGTGAATTTATTCTACATATTTAACACGGAGCTGTGAAAACTCTGCTTCTTATCTACTTTTTTAAATAAGAAGAGATCATGTTTAGTATTGGAACTAATGTAGTCACGCTTTTACGTTTTAAAAAGGTATAAATCAATAAAGAAAATTGTTAAATATTTAAAAATTCAGAAAGTCGTTCATATTTGTGTTTCATGTGAAAAAATGATATTCATTTAATTATTTCTCACATAACCATAGGCTAAGTTTTATTTAAAATAGGTAATCGACGAAGAAAATATAATTGCATTCCATTCTTATTTAATTGTAATTATTAACAATTCAATTCATTGAAAGGACGTTTCTATAGATGTTATAGCATAACAAGAAGTAATTTGAATAATGATGACATAAAAATCATAATAATCTTGTAATAATTTGCATAGAGTAATAAGTTTAGATATAAACTGCTCACGTATGGTATTAGTGTCAATGTCATATTGTGTTTGTGGTCTGGTAAGTAGAGTGAGAAGACAGCAATCTGATATTGCTTGCTGATGAATTTATACAATAGTTAACTTAGAACGTGATTTACAATTTAGTCATAACAGGAACACTATAAAAAATATTAAAAAGTAATATAAGAATTTCAACCTAACTTACAACAATTCTTGTTTAAGGGACAATAATAGCTTACCTAAATATGTTAACTATACCTAGAAACAAACTAGAAAATATTAATAAGTTCAACCTTTTATGTCAGGTCAACTAACAGCAAGTTAAGCCGATGTCACTTCAAGATAAAATTTAAATTCACGTTGCTAGTGATGACTAAAACTGTCGCTGGAAAACATATAAAGGAAAAGAACTTTGGTCTCCTCATTAATTTTGACCATTCTCGATTTTTTTAACCTTAGTCATATTTTATACGAATATGTTTTCATGCCGATGGCTTGGATGGATTGTTTGGATGGATGGATTGAGAAGGAGTGTTTATAACAGAGCCATGGGTGTTGTTTTATCCACTTATATCATGTTTTGTATTCACTAAGGTGGAAATTCTGTTATAAAAATACAAATAAGGAAAAGTTCTAGGAGTTTCAAAATACATATATAATTCACGGCAATACTGATTTATATATTAAAGCGATTTAAAGATAACAACTGGTGTTAAAAAAAAACAGCGTTAAATACCCGTGGCTGATATTTATGAAGATCAAGTAATGGATTAATGGATAAGTATTTTTTCAATTGTATCTTATATATATATATATAGATATAATTGGAAAAATACTTGTAAATACTTATATATATATATATATATATATATATATATATATATATATATATATATTCTTTTTTTTCAAATTCTGGCACAGAGTCCACAATAGGACATTCTCTCCCAGTTAACATGCGGGCGAAATTAAGTATACTGGAATGATTTAAAAAGTGTTATGAAAAACAGTTATTAATTGGTTAAGGGAACATGTTTCAATAAAGATCTTTCATGTTAAAGACGTCCTCCCACCGATTTTTCTGAAACAAATATGCTTTAATGGCAGGTTATATTGGTTTTATAAGCCAATTAATCTGAAGTCGGTATGAGCGATAACATAATTTTATATTGAAGATTAATCTTTCATATTCCTATTATGAACTGTCATCGTCGTGTTTATGGATAGGAATTTGGAATTTCTCTGTATATATTTATTCCTCCTTCATCGCACTTCCTTAATTCTACAGGAAATTATACTAACTCATCAGTAGGTAGCAAATCCATATGGTATATATACATATATACATATATATATATATATATATATATATATATATATATATATATATATATATATATATATATATATATATATATATATATATATATATATATATATATATATATATATATATATATATATATATATATATATATATATATATATATATAAAATTCAAAAAGATTGTCACAGTAGCAATAAATCCCTGTTTACTTATTAAATCCAAGGCACTTCCTGTCCTCGGTTAGGCGCTAGTTGTAAGGTGACTGTATCCATTTCTGCACGTCACAAGTTTCCTATCTTCAACATCTAGCAACAGTAGTACTGTTACGCTATTGCCGTCTACAAAGTTGGCAGCATTTGATCTCTCCGTCGTTCTGTGCAAGCGAATTGGAGTCCAAATAACTTATTACAATTTAAGTGTTTATGGGTATCTATAGGATAAGCAAACTATCACTATGTGCATCATGTTTCTCTGTCCTTACAATTAGAATAATACATTTCATGACATTATAATTAGGTAGAGTTAATATTATTAACTCTACCTACGACTATTAGCCCCTATACCTTACTCAAAGGCCGGCAACGCTTCTGCAATGCCTTTGATGGTAATTTTAATTGTTTTCCATCAGGCGACACTCTTGCTCATTAGCGTAACAAAATAAAAATCGTACAACAAAGATCCTTTTCGATCAAATAAAGTTCTCCATCAAACAGAACCTATTAGTACCGTAGTATTGATCTACCTCTACTAAATACGTATATATATATATATATATATATATATATATATATATATATATATATATATATATATATATATATATATATATATATATATATATATATATATATATATATATATATATATATATATATATATATATGTTTGTACATCTCACTCTCTCTCTCTCTCTCTCTCCGAGTTCTGAATCTGTTGCGGCATAGGGCAGACACGACGTAATTTTTTGTGTCTGTTTCAGTAATCAGGTTTATTTCAGGTTTGCAGGTGATTAGCCCACAGTACCCTATTTTGCTAGTGGGGCTGCCACTTCAAAGCCTACAAACTTGCTTGGTTTTGTTTCGGGTGTCATCCGTTTTGTTTTGTATGTACATATACGTAATGATAATTCACTATCAATTATGTTAAATATTAAATCAATATAATTATTTAATATTTATAATAATTGTTAATTATATTATACATATTTGTAATCGATTTCAACCACATATTCGTTTTGTTTTATTGCTTATCATCAATGAGGTTCAAAAGTCTTCGAGTTTTTCTCGAAGACGTTTCATTCTTTTCAATATCAAAATAATTTTATTGCATTTTTATTGGACTTAGTCGGAGGTTATCACGAAACTGGATCGTAAAAAACAATTACGTCGTACAATGGTATAACGAAAACAAACCTCGCTACTAAGGAAGCGTTCTGGAATTTAACGGAAGATTCCCGACAAATAGTTACCTACCGCAGCGCCAGGCTCCAGCGGGATTATCCGCTGTTAGACTTCTTTAATCTTAAGGTTAAGCCGTGCTTATACAACAACGGACACAGAGATACACGTGTTTTACAGTTTACCTGTGGTTTTAAATTGGACTTATTTCGAGTGTAAGTAATCCCGTAATGAGACTGTGAACACGAGCATTTAATCTATTTAGTTGATATGATAACAGTCACGTGAACTTTTCATCTTTCCGAATTATCATGCAGGAAATATATGTTTGTAACTGTCTATTGTGCTTCTACCTAATTAATTAAATATTTAACCCGCTATGATGCACAATAACAAAAGTATTTTTACGTTGTTTCAATGCTTTCACATGCGGTTTAAAAAAGGCTTGTATGAGTTTTTTTATCGGTTTATATTTGGTTTGTGATATGAAAATAAGTAGCACTTATTTAGTAAAATATTTTCAATTTGTGTGAAAATTTGTAGTAAAAAATGTAAGTAGAGTCTGCTATTTCTGCGTGTCTGTTGATATTTACATATTATTAATGTAAACATTTTGTTTAAATCTTGTGAACAAACCTCAATAAATAAAAATATATAGTTGCAATCATTATCCGCATCAGCTACTGAGCTACCGTTTTATTTTGTCTGCGATGGACAAACATCTCACGATAGGCTTGTTTGCACAAACTTTACTAGTGATTTATTTTAACGCCCTTAACTAGTATACAATTTTCACGAAATAATTTTAAATGATATTGCCGTAATATTTTCTTAGAATTAATGATGTGAGATGACGCCAATTACGTAAAATGTATGCGGCTTACATATTTGCATCTTGATTAGAGAACGCAAGGACGCAACTGATAACACTATTTTATTAGAATTCCGCGAAACGACGTATTCCAAATATTCCTATTAGAATGTCGGGTGTAAATATTTTTGATAAAACCGTGTTATTATATTTTACACCATTAGGCAAGATATGAATAAATTCAGTTAATAGAAATTACAGATTTAAATAAGGTATTAGAGGCTAGATTAGAATATCATTATAAATGATACATTTAGGAATATTTACTTAAAACTGCGGCGATGTCTTATCCGTGAGAAAAGTTTCATCTCAACCATCTGGACATATACAATCTAGTACGGTATTTTTTTCTGCAAATTCTTTGCACGCATCACTACTCGGTGGAATTTGTTACTCTCTAGGGTATTTCTGCAACATCATGGCTGGCCATCCTTTGCAATTATTTATTACTTTTGGTTTTGTAGATGTCTATGGGCAGCGTTGATTGCAGGTTTATCTTTCTATCCTATAAAAAGGTCTTTACATTCACAGCTTGCCTACTTTTACAACCATTACTTAACGAAGAAGAAAGAAGTCAGCCAGAAGATGAAAGCAATCAACATAAGTCTTCATGTTAGCAACCTGAAATAACAAAAAGGCAGGTCATGTTTTTCAGGAACCAACAACTGTTGGAGTAGACACCTGCTAGAGTGAAAGACACATCTGTGAAAATGTAATGTGGGACTTTACCCAGCTTATAATGATCATGATTCGATATTACCTCCTAGGCAGCTTTTATTTTGCATACATAAGCCTTCCCAGTGCCTATAATACGCGCCTTGCGTATATTAAAAATATTGCGTTTTGTTATCATATTAAGCATCTACATGTGTGCAATCAAATATTGTTGCTTCAGCTCTACTGAACGCAGTGCTATCCAAAAAAACGAGAATTTGTCTATTATCAAGTAGCGCTATAAGTATCCAGTAACGGGCAGGTGCCGGACAATCAGCACCAACCATAGTGAAATCACCGGTTAAAAAAATTCGCTATCGAACATACATAGTTTCCCTGTGTCAGTCCTACCTAATTCAAAAATTTTGTAGCAGTAGACGATCTACACTATATATATAGTTCTCTCTAAATATCTCATAGTTCTGTAATGTGCAACTTTTTTCAATATTTTACATAATTATTAGAGCAATTCAAAGTTACATATCCTATTACCTAGTTACATTTCCCCGATTAAAGCAGTACGATACATGCAGAAATCCACTTCATCTATAAATTAATACAACAGTTTAAATGAAAATGCAGGTAAAATACAAGATTACATCGATAGTCCATTATTATCAGTGATAGCCGGTCGTTGACCGCATCGCCGGTGACCGGGTATTCATGTGAATATGTTTTTCGTTGTTAGGAAAGTATCCAACGATGCATCGATTGTTCTATTTTTGTGTGTCGATAAAGATCCGATATCGATGCAATTTATTTGATTGTTATCGACTCTCAATGACTAAGATTATTTTTATTTAATTCGAAAACATACGAATATATCACATTGAAAAAAGAATAGTGAATAGATATGAAAACATATAAATTAGTATTGCATCAACTTAATTGAAACATTTATTGTTAAAACGCACCTAAGATCTTCACGTTATGAACATTCAATGTAAATCAATTATCTCATTGTTATTGTACAAATACTTCTGTCGTCTACTTAACTGTTGCAAATAATTATTAGTTATACCATTAGTTATTTGTCTTCACAGTCCAAAACAATAACAAAACAGATCGTGCTTTGTGTTAAATACTTGTCAAATATAACGAATTTTATTTGGTCTAATTGAAGGTTTTGCGATGAGGTGTAATATTGAAAAGACTAGTATTTTCAATAGATTGCAAAGTCCATCAAATGACACTAACATTGCGTGACAGATTTAGTTCCATAATTATCTTAATGAATAGAAGCCTTTATTGTACAGAAGGTCTTACATAAACTATAACTGTACCTATTATGGTTCGGTAACCAACAATAGTATGTTTCTTGTTACACTTATATTGTATTGGTTTGTCGGGAAAATAATTATTTATACGAATTTTTATTACCACCATCCCTCACAATATACTTATTATAGTCACCATAACTATAAAATATAATAAGTAACTTGTATACCTCGATAATCACTGACTGTATTTATATATTATATAGTGCTGTGGTGAATCATTTCAGTTTTTTAGTATTTTTTGGAATAAAATTGAATTTCATTTCACGATTCTCATTATAAGCCTACGGCACAACGGTACACGGTACACGGGTAAGCATTGTTTGTGTACAGCACAGACCTCCCAACGGCATATTACATAATCCGATCTTCGACTACACGCATCCAAATTCTACCAGCCACTCCGCACAGATCTTTGCTCACTTGAGTTCCGGATATTTAAAAGCTTGAAGAGATACTGAGATAAATCTGTTTCTGTCATCTGAACTAGTAATCCACTTCACTTCATTTGAAAATATATGAACATTCAAATATATCTTAGTATTTTACTAGCCCATCCAAGGCTAAGTAGGAAATAAGAGAAACCATAACAAATTTATTGTTAAATAGGCATTACAAATTGCGAACGAAACACCGCTCATGAGGTGAAACTTCATCTTAAATGAATAACGGCTTTCTCGTATGGCAGTGGTCAGAACAATGTCCTTGAAATATCCTTAGAACTAACAACATAATGTAACGTCCGTGACAAAAGTTATCCGTCATCAATTCCGTTTCATTCCGCACTTTATTTGTGAAACATAGTCCATACCAAAATTTATGATTATGCGTATTATCTCTTATTCTTAAATCACTTTACTGCTCTAATAGGTGTTTATATTTGAACAAAAAGCGGTAAATAATTTAAAACAAAAATATTTTTTTTTTAAATATTGGAAGTTTACAAATTAAACTAAATTATTATTTTTTTTAAATTTACTTGATAATATTTTATTGAATAATTCTTGTATCTTCAAACTATGGCATAAGAAGTATAGCGAATAAGGATTGTAAAAAGTTCATCAGATAAAATTACATTAACTACCACACTTTTATTATTTCATCACAAATTTCATTCTAGTACAACATGGAAGTTTTTTACAGAAATAACTATCATGAGGAAGTAAAAATAAAAACGATATATTATTAAAATTTATGAATTTGTATGTATATCCAGTTTCCAACCCCAGAATAATCAGATGACAAGCCAAATCTGTTCATGTTAGAAACTTTCTCGACATGTACCCGAGTACACGGGTAAGCATTGAAAAGTGAAAATTTAAGCGGCGGCTCCTTCAAAGAGAAGTGTTTGTCTTGGTGACTTAAGATTACGTTGTCTTTTTAAAAATTGGCCTGTGTCTATTACGGAGGTTGGGTAATGTGTACACTTCAAATTTCGAAAGACATACGACCCCTCGGGCTTCTAAGCATTGTGAAGTCATCTTTGCATTGACCTTAGCTTCAATTCTGAGTACCATACAAGCCTAGGTATCTAAAATGAAGTACCAATGGTACTCATTACATTGTTTACCTTATTCCTAAGCTCTAAAAAGTTTTGTCAGTATCAAAAACTATACACTAATACATAGCACGATATAATATGACGTGATGAGATATGTAATACAATACCTGAAAATAAAGACTTGAATTAGACAGACAGTAAAATAAACTATACAATTCAAATAGTTAATTAATTAATATTAAAATATTAAATTAAATATTAAAATATAAGCTTTTCGTCTATTTGGCTTAATTTCAATGTGGATGTATTGTAGTTATGGGTAAGAGATATTTATCAATAATGTATGCGAAAGCTTGTAGTCGGTAGCGGGATTAATTTCACTACGGGAAGTGCAGAATAGACAAAAGTATATTCTACCTCATAAATCGTTTAACATTTGTTTCTTTCGTCTTTTGTAAAGCTCAGATGAATCATAATAATATTAGATATCATAAAAAATATAAAGTAAAATATAGTTTAACAATTATATAAGGACAAGTATGTATTTCTATTCTTCTTCTTTTAAGAGCACCTCTTCGATTTGCGAAAGTTGGCAAACAATTCAGCACAACTTTCCTCCTCCTTCGCGAGGTTCAGCAGTTCGCAGACCGATATAGCAAGTGCTCCAGACACTTGCTATATCGGTCTATTCCCTGATATTACGTCGCCAAGACTTTCTTTTTCGACCAACGTGTCTTTTGCCCGCGATTTTTCCCATCATGATCAGTTCCAGCAACTTGTACCTGTCATGTCTTATGATATGATCCAGGTAAGCAACTTTTTCTACCTTTGACGGTCTGCAAAAGTTCACGTTTTTGTATATTATTAATTAATCAAAAAAGAATCCAACGTGATCACATGTAAAATAATTTAAAAGTTTTGTTATCACCGCTTGTTTATTGCTTACTTTTCTGTACTTATCTTAAGCAAACACGGCTTTTGGAACGTGAGGCAAATAACACTATCAACATTATAATAAAAATGTTTACTCTCCACTGCTGTAATTGCAGACATCGTGGCACTTTACAATCACACGCGCCTCGTTAATACCATCGTTATATTTAGCATCGACATCTGTTACAGTTTTATGTATATCGTTCAGTTTCACTTTTATGATATTTTTAACTTATTCCATGAATGTCACGTGAAACAATCTGTAAAAATATTTTCTTTATGAACTGCGTTATGTTACGTAATGATAATATATATCTAATGAATGTTAAGTACGATCGTAAGGAAATTTGAAGTATCTAACAATATTATTAATTATTATTAATAGCAAAATAATTTAAAATTAATAATTCAGGATTCAGGGGGGGGGGGAACAATCACTTATTGTCACCTCCAACGACACTTTCAGTATATCTTGCTATACAACGAATGTGGATGTAATGACACCAAGCACTAACATAACTCTTCTGAATAAAACGCTGGTCATAAAAAGTGGTATGCGTTTGTTTAATATGAAGTTTGGGCAAATCTCCCTTGCTTGGAGGGCGCTTTTAACCAACAATGGCTATAGGCTTATGATAATGATAAAGTAAATTTGCTGTTTGGTATCTAATGTGGATGACTGTGGTAAAGTAAGCGGCTTAGATCGTTTTCCCTTTTTAAGATAATTAAAAAGGGAAAATGATCTAAGCCGTAGGGTTTTTGTAAATTTCTGTTCTTCACTTGTTAATTAAATGGTTCCTTACATGTTTTAAAATTTAGTTTTTTGTTTTATCGAGTGTAATCCGGGGGCCCAATTCTATTCCTCTTCCTTTATTTCTCTCTACCCCGCCCATATTTACATTATTCACGTCCTTATGTGTTGTGTTTTTATTTGAACTAAAGTGTTGGTAGAGTCACGCTGCAGATGTATACTTTGTCAAGAATGGTATATTATTTGTCTGTAACATGAATGGGCCCGCTGGCCCGGGGCAGTAGGCCCTATCCGACTCCCGCAGAAAACCGGCGTCTGAGTGGTAGTTTAGCTACCGCGCTTTGTCGAGCGGTTGAGTTCCGGAGGCCCAACATCCCCCTTCCCCGTCCCATAATGACGCTTTCCTTAAAGGCCGGCAACGCTTTGGCACTGCTTATAGCACTGCAGATGTCTATGGGCGGCGTTGATTGCTTTCCATTAGGTGACACGCCTGCTTGTTTGCCTTTCAATCCTATAAAACAAAATAACTGTTGATGTGTACAAGATTAACCAGTCATAAAAATAATTAAAAAAATTTAAAATCGAATACACCTATCCACCTATTTAAAAGGTACCTGTTTTGCACTTTTTCGCTTTAACACGGTTTATAAATTAACTTTACTTTAAATTAACTTTAATCAAAAATATGGTTACGTATATATATCCTTTAAAACATTTTTGAGTTTCATTCATTTTACTCGGTTTCGTGGGGAACGTATCTTAAGTGTATTTTGGGGGATAGGTGTATATCATATAAAAATTATTAAATAAAATAGGTCAGTATATCTGAAAAACGTATAACTGTAAACCGTATTATCACTCTCGCATACCCCCGGCGGGTATTGAAATTATAACGAATTTATGTTCCCGACGCCTCGGGTCGATGCATTTTTATTTCTTTTAATGTTAATTGAAATGACATGGTCGGTGTCACAGCCGGCCGTCTTTACTTTTTTATTTTTATTAATTCTTTTTATTTGTATCCCATCGTGTTCGGTCATCGAATTCCATTCCCGAACTTTTCTCTTTTATGTTATCTAATCATTGGATAAGGTGCGCTTACATGGCGTTAAAGTCAAATTTATTAACATTTAAAACTTAGTAAATTCACGAGTTTCAATGTTATTACATAGCATTAGTCAAACTTTTTTAATCCCGAAGGCGGATTGAGAGATTGAAGCGAAGGAATTATAGCAAAGTTCGTTTTTTTAAACAAATAAATCAGATTAGAATGTTAACTTTTCTTAAATTGAAAAAAAAATGGTGAAAGGTGATTATAATGAAAAAAGTAACTTAAAACGTCGTTGATTATGGTATTTTGGCGTGTTACGTGGTAACTTAGTATTTAAATAAAGTTGTATTTGTTTGTGGAGTTCAGCGTGTCACCAAGGACAGCATTTAATGCTAGTTTCGAACTTTATTGCTTCGAGAGTTTAACATGTGCGCTAACAATAGAACGGTATTCGCTATGTATTTATTATTGTAAATAAAGCAAAGATTTATGGCTGATTGTTGGTTTTCTAAATGGACGTCTAGATACACTAAAATGTGCTCAATTTGTTGCAAACGTCAATCATTTATGTCAGTAAAACTTCTTGGCGTGTATGAGTAAATTGTCCAAAACGACATTCGTATGTAATTTTCTTAAGCATAATGAAAGGTTCTGTGTTAAGGTTAGTATGATTGTGTTATGTGAAAACTGTTTAATGTCTACTGTACTATATTAATAAATGCCCACTTTTTATGATATATAATATCAGTATTTTTTTATCGGTAAAATGAAAAAAAAAACACTGATATGTTAAAATATTTTAACATAAAAAGGTTAAATTCGAGAAAGAATCTAAGTTACGCACTAAGATAATTTGACTTCATCTCGACCTTTGGATGAATTATAGGTTGAATAATATACTGCTCATATATTCTGCTGTCTGTTTGAAAGTCAAATCATTTTTCGCGGATTTCTGTATTCTGTATTGTGTATTTGTATGTATGTGGGTTACCTCACAGGACGTCGTCCAGTTGGGCGACCAACATACGCTCTCTTCTCTCTCCACGACTGCGCGATCCTCCCCCATCCTCTCAACGTTGCCCAGCAAACAAACTCAGTGAGCCTTAGTCTCTTCTATTTCATTGAGTTGGGCCACCAGATGCTCGATTACATTATTTCGATATCGCTAACACTATAGTCTCTTTCGGTTGGGTCCAGGATCTTTCGGAGGACTTTTCGTTCTGCGACTAAAAGTTTCTTCTTTTCCTTTAGCGTCAGTGTCCGAGCCTTACAGCGATACGTTAGAATATACCGAATAATCGTACTATAGATTAGGAGTTTCGTCTTTATACTGAGAAGCTTAGAAACCAACACCTTGTGAAGAGTTCCGCTGCACCGCAAGGCGTTTTGTATGCGGATGTCGATTTCATCCTCTCGATTGTAAATTTTTATTATACCAGTTAATATTGATCCACAGATTTAAATGGGACAATTTCAATTCATTTTAAATTCTGATAATTAACTTTTTATTAATGAAAATTTAGAGTCAATTGTCAGTATATAAAATTACTATGTAAATTTATTAATGAATGCTCAGGATTAACTAATTTAATTAAAATGTTGTTATTGTTTCAGCGAATCTCACGATCAGCACACGTGGCGTCAATTTGGAGCTGCTCATCCACTCGCCCGTACAGGATATGTACCTCTGCTTCAACCGATCCAGACTTGTTGGCAGACGTTTGGTAAATATCAAATTTTATTACGAATAGTTTGCGTATAAATTACTTTCTAATTACTAAATATAAATAAATTATTCTCTTTACTACTCTTAGTGTCGGTGAAATTTAAAAATGTTTTAAATTTTCTTTTGTTTTTTTCTACAGTCACGATTCCAAGCAGAGAGACAATCCAATTGTCTTTTCAAAGAAGAGTTTGTGGACGGCTACAGCACATTTCACTTGGTGAAGAACGAAGACCGATACATAGGATTCAATCGACGAGGAGTACAGTTACGACGCTTGAAGAGCCGTCTGTCCGAGCGGGCTCACAAATGTTTTGCCTTTATGAAGGAGAATCAAGACTTCGATATAAACAGGCACAACAACATGGTCGCAGCGGATTTGCCCAGGCGCCCCCAGCGTAGGCTTCGGCCTCCGCCCCAAAACTCCATCAAACCGCCGTGTCACGGCGTGCGTCACCATCATGGCAGGCATCAGAGACGAAGGAACTGCGAAGGCACGTAGACGTTTCGTCTCATTATTAGCAGCTCATTTACGCTTCAACGCTTAGCGCGTTTCGTTGCCAGCTGTCGATGGACTTAGTGAGTGGACAGAGTATTAGTCAACTACCGCAGTATTATTTCAGTGACGAGGACTGGACAACGTTAGGCTAGCACTCGGCCGCGGTGGCCGCGGCGTTTCAAACGTCGCATGAATGGTAGCTGAAGCGAGAGAGGAAGAACAAACATTTGAATGGAGAGAAAAAAGCCGGGCCGGCACGGTGTCTGGAGCTGTGAAATTCCTTAAGGTCGTGTAACATCGTGGCACTCGTTTACTCTTGTGCCTGCGCTTGGACTCGTGCTCTAAAAGGAAAAAAGGTTTCTAAGGATAGAGCAAATAATAGTATGGCTAGTCACGAGGCCTCCAACAGACCACCGCTGATTTAGATGCTTGTGTGCGACGAGGGTACTGTAAGCCGCGTCTGCACACGGTCGTATGGAAACATAATTGTTTGTACTTTCGCAACAAACGTGATCGACAATTGTTAAGTATCCAAACTTCGACTGCTCCGGCTGGCTCGCCATTAATGTAGTTAGAACGCCTTTTCGTCAATTCTCAGTGTATAATTATTTAAACGCTTTAATATTAAGTTCGGGTCGCATATCTGCTTGTAAATATAATACAATTTGTGTTTACTTATTTATCAAAAATTTGTAAACGTAAGTGTTAGTTGTATAGTTGTATTAAATGATTTGTATTTAATTATGGGTATTTAATCTATCCGACCAACCGCTCTCTTGTGATTAGCGACAGTTGTTTGTAATGTTTGTGTTCTTTGTTCTTCTGTCCTGTGAACTTCATCTGCTACAACATGTCCAAGATGTTTACTAATGATGATGTTCAGCTTATGAGTTTGTTGTATGATTTGAAATTTCTGTAAATATTGTTTTAAGTGTTTGTTTGAGAGTGATAGGTACTTGAATCTCTTTTCTTTGTTAATCTGATTTCGCGATTTCAATTATAATAAAATAGATATCATCCAAGAAATTTCACATCTTGTTTCAACCGTGAACATTTTACACAACCAAAAGAATGTATCGTTTCTTTGGTAGTGTGTATGGACTTATGGTTAATTATCTGCATAATAGTGGACATAATACTTTAAATATTTTATAAGATCTGTGCCATAGTGTGGTGGCAGTGAAAAACCTTATGTTTGCGATGTAATTAGTGTACTAAATTAATGTCTGTTAACTACGAGTAGATAAAATGTTAAACATAAGAGGGATAACTGAATTAAAAAACTTAATGTATCCTGTACCCAGTGTATGTCTGTAATAAAGTGGCTTTAAACAAGGTGTACGTGAAACATGGAATTCATCTAGTGAACTTGCGTACACTCTTGTTATTGCATTCAATGTAATAATTGTTAAATGTTGGTAACACCCAACTGACGTTTATGTTAGACGCTATACATTCCTTAAACAATTCAATATTGTATTCCACAGTTGACAATATCTGTAAAAGACGTAATATACATTCCAAACGATATTTAATATATAGTTTAATACAAATGCGCTTAATTACATAATAAAGTTGTTATATAACATTGTCTATTGTATCACTGTATCTGTATTTATCATTATTCAGACGCTCAGAACGAAATCGTATAATTGCTAAGAAAAAAATTACGAAATTAAAGCATATTTAACTCGCACTGTGTGTTATTGTGTCATTCAGGTTGAACTCAAATAAATAAATATTTATAGCTCAAGGTCAAGGGCATCTCACCAACTAACAAACATTGGACGGTAGTGAAGACGACTATAATACATAGCGTACAGTTGTGTTGTTATTTTTCGTTAATCTAACATTTACCGAGTCCTTACTGTGTATTTGCATAGTAAATTCTGAACAAGGTACATCAAACGTTATGTACGTAAGAATACACAAGGTGAAGGTAAATTGGGCGATCCAATGTCGTACAAAATCTTAACCACGTTTTCGTTATATGTTGACTATTAATGACGAACTTGTGTAACACAGTTTTCTTAGGTTGCATTCAGTTAATCCACGCCAATAACTCCGTATCTGAAACGTTTTCTTATCATCATTCATAAATACAATTGAATGTATTAATTTATCAATTTAAATAGAATACATAAATGTATAAATTGGTTTCCTTCTGTAGTATATAGGTTAGGTTGTTATCTATTTCATATCACATATCAATTTACATTGCATACTGATGGAAATGGCCAATGGCTCAGTCAAAACCTCCATTCATTGAACAGAGAAACTAATTTTCTGCCGACACCCGACCCTTACGGAGATGCAGTGCAGTAGAACTTGAGAAACAAGAGTCCCATATAAATACTTGAGGTCGATCCCACATGTATACCTATAATTTATAATTCAGCCTTATTGTATATAAATAAACTGTAAAACAATACGTATCAATTCCAATACTGCTGCAATCTGACTGTTAGAATTTGTTTTTAACACGTTAATTATTAAATGTTATAACATAGCCATATTCTTTTTTTTAAGAGTGTATATTATACTTTTAACACATCTTAGGAGAGGTATATTGGTTTCAACATTTTATTGCTTGGTCACTACCCGTGCATGCTGTACAATACTTTATTGTTTTAAAATTTTTATACAGCTCATATACTCATATGTTCCATTGGTAGGCACGGACTTTCTGAAGGAATAGACATTAACTAATCACGCTTGTCCAAGGCAGATTGATGAGACGGTCAATCTTGGAAATATAGATAGAGTACCTGAATAGAGAAATCTTGGAATAGAGGTATTTTTTCTGATGCGAGAATCGTATCCACGAACATTTACTAATTTCGCCACTGATCGTTAAGTGTTATATCTACTTTGCAAAACACATTTTTTTATATATATATATATATATTCACGCTTATCCCCCGCAGGGGTTGGCAGAGACCACAGAGCTCCATCCGCTACCATTCATCGCAGCGAAACGGCTCTCCATTTGTCCGCTTCTCGAATCAGGACTTGACGGGTGGCGAACCACGTCGCCGTCATTTTCAGCAAATTAGGTATATTAAATTCGTCTCAGTGAATCCCACGAGCCGCAATGGAGGCTGGAGGTCAGTCCCAGCAGAGCCCTGCATGCTGAAGTAAGGCACCATAGTACCAGGGTATGCGGATTGTGAGGGGTTACCAGACTCGGAATAAATATTTATAAATCCATACATATATTAATTCCGAGGCGGGGATCGAACCCGCGACCATACTATATACATACATATTACTAAATACAAATATAAAATAGTCGCTTTTTTTAGAGGTTCTCAAAATAAAGAATAAGTATTTATAGTATGAAAATGTTTGCTTGTTAAAAAATAAACTAGTGGACCATAAGTAGGTAGCGGGGGTCGGCCACAAAAGGCGATAGTTCCAATAAGTGCGCCGGAAGAGAGGAGCGTTTGCGGGAAAATTTAAGTTGAAAAACAAATAGGATAAAGTGGGGCTAACTGGGCATTATGCCGCGTCGTCGCTTCGATGCGCGTGCGCACTTCGATTAACACCTCCTAACTCTGAATGCTACGAAGAGTAGGATGGGGTAGAGGTACGTTCAATGTCAATTGGTAATTAATATTTTTGTTCGAAAGCAAGTAGACATAGTAAAAATAATTTTTTATGGGTGCGATAGGCAAACGAGCAAACAGATTACCTATTGGTAAACAACTAGCGTCACTCAACGACATCCGTAATACGTCATCCGTATGGGCACTGTACATGCGTCTCTAACCCCACCGTAACGATGTGAATAATGGAAGGTAGGGGAAAGAAATTAAGCTTTCGGATTCCTGCATTCACCGTACACCTCAAATTTTTATAAAAAAATTCCAGCAATAACTTCCAGCTGAATGAAATCCCATGAAATGCTAGGTAACCGTGATCGAAGCTTAACACTCGTACGTCTTTAGTTGGTATTTGTTTACAGTTTGAAGTATGGATTTATCACGCGCCCTCGGATGAAGGTAAAATATGTTATTTTCATAGAAACCTTGTAAAATCGACTCGACTGGAACAGAGCAGTGTACCGTGTACATCATATCCATATGTTCTGTTCTAGAGAGAGATGTATGACCAAATGACCAGCGGTGACACTAAATGGTAGGGTAGTGTAATATAAAGTATTATTACACTACCATTTAGTGTCACCGCTGGTCATTTGGTAAAGAATTACTGTAAATTTAGCTTGCGCCATATTGATTTCTGTAAAAAATAGGAATATAAAACACATATAAATATAATATGAAGACAATAAATTCTAAAATGCGATAATTCAACAATTTGATTAGACTGCTATTTAATATTTATAAAAGTAATAAAAATGTTAAATACATAATTTAATGCTACATCTATTAAATAAGTATATTCTACTTATAAGAAGAGAGGAAGAAAGATCCACCCCGTGGCTCCAATCTGCATGGGAGAGCTTCATTTGAAGTCTTTAACAATATTCTCTAGTATGTATATTATACATATATGTATAATATATGCTGTAAAACAGAATGAAACCCATTTTCTTAAAATATTTTTACTTTACTGCAGATCGCGTAATTAAACCTACTTTGACAACGTAAATGAAACATTTTAATAATATATATATATATATATATATATATATATATATATATATATATATATATATATATATACATATACATATATACATATGTATATACATATATATACATATATATATTTATATATATATATATATATATATATATATAAACACCTGAACTCATTGTAAAAGCGATAAATTCCATGAACGTCAGCGAATAACGTGTAACAAATTCTTTGTCTGTTTTCAATTACGTATGTAATAATATAAAAAATAGAACAGTGACGCATCTGTCTGGAATTCCTACACGTCATATTCCTAAAATATTCCTTTCAGTAATTATATAATATATATTAAAAGCAAATAAAAACAGCTTTAATATGAATTTGTGAGTTAATCTTAAAGTAATTATAAGTACATAGACGCATTTTTTTTCTTATTTGTACTTGTTTTTATTATTACGCTTAAATTATTTTATTTAAAATTTCATTTTGTTTAACAACTGAAATAAGTATTATTATCAGATTATGTCAGTTTGCTGTTGTGCATCATTCCTGTAGGTACATTAATACGATTATGTTTTCAGTCACCCCAAGTTGAATGGTAGGATATGATACTGTACAAAGTTGGCCCGTCACTGATTTATGTTCGTCGGACGTTATTTGGAGGTGATCATTATAAAACTTACTTTTCTAAGATTCGCAATCTGAAGATGTCTTGTGTTAAGGCGAAACATGTGTTATATACACATATTTCGCCATAACAGAAGACATTAAGAATAGTTGTGTTTCACGTTTTTAGTGATAGTGTTGTTGTTGACATTTTTGTTGATTAACATATTTCGCTGGAAATTGAAAAGCAATTTTAGTGTTTTTATTACAAAATAAAACAAAAAGCAACCGGCATATCAATTGCCAATATCACATAGACAAGGTGCTTCCTGCTATTAGATGTATTAGAATAGTGTTCACTCACGTTATTATTAGTAAGTATCGAGTATTCGTTTATCTACAGTTAATCGCTTGTTCTTTCTGGCCAAATAAATGATTGTGACACTAATCTAACTATTCAGAATAGTAACCTAGATGTCACCACTGTCAACTTACCTGTCATTACAGTGCAAGAAAGAGCGAATTTGCTGCCGCTATTATTAGTTTAAATTAGATTTTGTCGAATGCTAATTTGCTTGTTACACGTTTTGTGATGCAAGAACGTCATCAGTATCGCTCGAGTGTAATATTCATACGTGCATTATCGACGCGTACGTCGCACGCTCGTAGGCACGCTGTGACTGTACACAGAAATTAATTATTCATTATATTACGATATTTTTCTTTATTATATCTAATTCTTCGTTCTTCTTTTTTTAGATTTTTCTGAAATATCTTTTGATCACAATTTCAGTGTTCTCCTTAAAAATTTCTTAATGATATATTTTAATGGCTTTTTCCAACCCATATGTGTAATGCCCATTCACGTAGGCTTTTAAGGTCCTAATATTGGTAGACCTTGCGATAACATGCTTAAATGCATAGGTTTCAGTATTAACGTTAACATGATTAAAATTATTATGAACAAAACAAAATGAACTGAAAAAGATTTACCTTTTTGCATCTTCAACCTTTGTTATTATTAATTAATATATTTATATATACGAAAATTTATAATAACAAAGGTTGAAGACACAAAAAGGTAAATCATTTTCAGTTTATTTTGTTTTGCTCATAATAATTTTAATCATGTTAATGTTAATACTGAATTCTGTGCATTCAAGCATGTATCGTGATTATTCATTCATTGATAATATTTACTGTACCTACTACAAAACTATAGTATAGTCCGTCCTTAAGATGAATTATATACGCGATTGTTATCGTCATTTACTGTTTTTACAATCCAATACGTAAAATTGTTACGCGTATATTTTTCGCTTCACGGTTTTAAATGTTCGTTGAAACCATGTATTACATCATGCCTTCAGCGTGTAACACGTTTCATCTTCCTTTTTTCGTTCTTTCCTCCTTGACATGCCGTTTCGAAGATTTAATTAGTTAAATTTAAAACTATTAAATTGTTAGTCTTCTTTTAATTTTGTTTTGAAAATGATATACATATGGCATAATGTAATATAAAAGAACAATAGATGATAAAGCATTACGATAGATGATTAGCAATACTAAGGAGTTATTTGCCTACATATGACTGTATCAGCACCGCTGAAAGGAAAAACATTTGGACAACAGTATTATATTAATATGGTCGCAACTTTTATTTATTACATATGTCAGTATTTGTGTGACACTGTATAGTTAGTGCTGGGATCCTTTCCTTTCCCCTTCTTCGATTACCTTCTTCCTCTCTTACAACTTCCTTCTTACTCTTTGACAACTTTGGTTGCGTCGTGGCATTAGTTGCTTACCACAATCCGTTTGCACGTTTATTTATTTATTTCTTAAAAAAATAAGAAAGAAAATCCCCTAAATAATCCGAGAAAAATCTCTCTATTTTTAAATTATTCTACACTCGTATAAACAGAGAAGGACTTTCGATTCCGTCGCATACCTTTGATCATGTTTGTAGATACTAACACATGCACTGATGTATGTGGTAAGCAGCGGTTCATAGTGAGCCGATGCTTGGCCACAGGTGTGTTTGATGAAACTGTGTAGTGCCTCCCAAACAGGTAACAACAGTTTCTACTTTAGGACGTTTATTGACCGCTCACTAACGTTTCGATATGCATTAGACTATGTGTGGTCTTGTATGTGGTCAGTTTTAAATAACAGTTTACCATTAATATTAGAAAATACATATGACAGATAAAAGCCTATTTGGCTGTGTGACGAAGTTACCGCTTTCGGAGTAAACGCGGTTTATATATCATATAATTTTTTTTTGTTTTCTATTTATGGAATAGGAAGGCAAACGAGCAGGCGTGTCACCTGATGGAAAGCAATCAACGCCGTCCATAGGCTTCCGCAGCGCCATAGGCTTCCGCAGCGCCATAGGCAGTGCGGTAGCGTAGCCGACCTTTAAGGAAAGTGTCATTATGGGAGAGGGAATGGGAGAGAAGGGGTAGAGGAAGGGGGGAGAGTGATGTGTCTTCGAAATTCGGCTGCTCACCGTACGAAGCGTGGTAGGTAAGCTCCCACTCAGACACTGGTTTTAGTACAATTACTTATTCCCGTATTGGAATAAGCAATTGTATGGCTTATTTATTTCGAGTCTGGATGTAAGTCTCGGAAAAGAGTGGTATGTTAATAACAATTACTAACCTTCAGACCTAAGAAAGCCCCGTGTCTACCACTGGAATATACGAGCTATGAAAATACTTATGTTTTTAACACCATTCTTAACTGATCAGCCATTCGAAGCCAGGTTTTGGTAAAACATTAAAATGCCTTAGAATCCTGATGCCCGTATTACTGAAGTTGTAACGTATGCTACACATTTTCCAATTCATGGAAATATTTAATCGAGCAACTTATATGTTGGATATTTTTTATATGTAGTTTGTCTACCTAGAGTCGAGTCCTTGATGAAATATCCTTTTTACTTTTCATAAAAGAAATCTACGATCAGTAGTGGTATATATAACGTTTAATTAATAAGCTATATATTGTTAAAGTCATAGGATTTATATACACACACACTTTTAATCCATATACGGTACTTCTTTACTATAACTGTCTGCAATATTTAATGATGACATATGAGGGCATGTAATAAAATTATTAATGAAGAAATATGTCAAAGAACCAACGTCACGGATATAGTTCTTCGAATTAGAAATTAAAGAAGAAGTGGTGTGTTCAGATTTGTCGGAGAACTGACAACCAATTAAGTAGCAGGATAGCTGGCAGAAACTATGGGTGCGATAAGCCGAAGAACAAGCAAGGTGGCGAGATTTGACCTGCAGTCGATTGAGAAAGGCTGGTGACGATGATAGTAGAAGCGTAAGGTCATGTTCAGTTTCTTTCTCCTTTCTTTGAGGAATATATCACTTCTTTGTTTGTGTCAAGTCTGTGTAAATATCGCTAAACGGCTCACCATGTTCACATAGCATTGAGGCGCCTCGAGCACTCGCAACAAAGTTTTATATTTCTGCAAATTAACGACCAAATACAATAAATTTTCTTCGTGTTTACCCAAAATAAATAACATTGTAAGTATTTACTCGACAAAAATGAGTCAAGTATGTGAGAAGATATTGAAACGTTTTTTTTTTGCTATATCAATGAAAGAATGCATGTGTGGTGATTGTTACGATTATGTTTTAAGTTTTGAACATTTTTCTTCTAATATATGTTTACTGTCAATTATTATTAAATCTGTGTAAAGCAAACGAAAAGAAGTTCTATCATATTATTAATTGGTTCCATTTCGTGCCCATTAGTTTTAAATACGTATGTATGGTTGGTTATCTTTCTATGACTTATCTTTCTTTATTAGTTTCTATATTTCGTTAAAAATATTAAGTATATAGCTTTATCATCAAAACAAATAGACAAAATCATCTAAGAAATATCATTAATAATATTATTTTCAGCAATTAATTAAACAAAATTAAAATAAATTAAATATTGTCATTACGTCCAATTATTCAATTGTGAAATAAAAATAAATCAAAACTGACTAACACACATATATTAATTTGTTTATCCACAGTTAAAATTTACCATAACTATGTACCCACCTCACTACATCAACACTACGATTACCCACTAGAATTTTAACATGAATGAGTAGGTACATACAAAATTGTTGAGGTAAGTGGAACGTTAATCGAGACACACCATACCAGCGCCCGCACCAACTAGTTAAGGTCTCCGTTAACTGTTAGAGCAAACAATCAGTCGAGCCGGTCGCTCCTCACTACCTGCTGGCGTCGCATCAAGTAACGCTTTATCCTCGCATTCATATTTCGGAGAGGGTACACTACTGTTTACTTTGTACAAGCTTTCGACCGCAACTTTATCCGCGTGTAGCACATACTGCTGAGATTTGTAGCATTTTGGACTTTCACTTACCAAATGTGTTGAAATTACCAAAAATCACAAATTGAACATACGAAGGGCCAAAAAACATATAGAAGAAAATAAAAAGAGAAACGCATGAATTCGAGTAAAAATATTCCGGTAAATTTATTTCTTACATAGAAATATGTATTTGCTTTTAAAAAAATTTCATATTATCATCAGTAGCAACAATAGTATTTTCATACATAAATCTTACTTTGAATCTTACTTTTCATACATAAATCATACTTTTCAAAAAATAGTATTTAATTATTTTTTTAGTATTGTAAATATTGTATTACACATTATTAAAAATATTCTGACTTATTTTTCAAATAGAAATATTTCTTTTTAAAAAATATTTACAGTCGTCTTTAGCATGATACTGTTATCTAAAACTTTGCAAGTTACACTTTACAAATAGTATAGGTACATAAAATATTAAAAGTCATAAAGCTGACATTACAACTTTTTAGCAAACAAACCTATGAATCGAACATTATACACCGAACTCTACAAAACTGGGACAAGGAGTTCGCAGTTAGCGGTACACTGATGACGAACTTCATACGTGGATCGAACTAGCAGAAATTGTTAAAACCATTCATAGATTCTCTGATGTATGATATTAACAACTTTTAGGATTGAGTGCCTCTTCTAATTAAATAATGAAAAAAACATGTCAATATTAGGATTCTATACACTGTGAATTTAATTATTCTAAGAAAATGGTATGGACGAACACCTAAACTCGGTACAAATACTTTATCAGTGAGTCTTAAACTTTTGATGGGCATGGAACATTTTCAGAATGTCCAAAATACCACGGACCCCTGTTTAAAATAACTATAGGGAAAAAGACAGTGCATTTATTTAAAGAATAGCTTTTATTTGTTATTTTATAATAATTAATTAAAATTTATCTTATCTAGATTAATGAAAAAGATGTTGTTTGGAGTTAGTAAGCACGTTAGATTATGGAATTATCTTTGATAACGGAAGTCGCATATTATTTTTGGCGACAATCTATTACGAGTTTTATAATAGTTTTGATCGATACCAAAACTAAGAATCCGGACTCACATGTGTAAATACGTCATCCTAACGCACGCCTGTACCGCTCCGCGATAAGGAGTAAGCAACCAAACAATGTATGTATGAATTACTACATAATATTGGCAATAAAAACGTCAAGAATTGAGTCGCTAGACGTAGACCTCTGGCAGTCATATTACAGACTTAAAGTGGGGTCCATGAACCCCACCACTTGTGAGAAATTGTGAGCTATACAAATAAATCTTCGGTCCTTGCTGGGTTTACATATTAATGTAATTCCACGTGATTAAAACAGTTACACTACAATATTATATTTAATGTTCTATTTTCCCCGGTGAAAAAACTACCTTAACATGATATAAAGAACAAGTATTACATCCCAATGAGGTTTCGGAGACGATTTCACATTAAAAGTCAATCATGATAAATATTTTCTCGTTTACAGTGGCATTTCAAATACCATAGCGAATAAGAAGAGAGATGCCTATACTAGACTGGAAATTAAGAACAGTAATACCAGGTACCAGAAGAAGTGTTTAATCTACATATATGCCACTGAGTAAATTTCTGTAATGAAACCGTATATCAATAAATATGACGTATAACTATTAGTATCAGCCATATATAGATGATACATATCATCACACCTGTTTTCCGTAGGGATAGACGAAGACCACATACCTCCTTCTACTACGATCTGGGCATACACTTTCTTTGCTTCATCCACACTCATTACTCCCTTCATACAAGCTCGCCAGTTAAGGGCGCAACCAACAGTGGCAATATTTTGTACAATTATGCATTATTGACTAAGCAACAATCTAATTGATTCAATAGCAAAGCAATCGTGTTTGGAATCAAGGGTCGCGGATTCGATTCCAGCATCGAGAAAATGTAAGTATGGACCTACAGGTATTTATTTCGATTCCGGATGCCCAAATAATCCGCCTTGGACAAACGTGGTGGGTTAACATCCATTCCTCTAGAAATGGGGAGAAACGTGCCCACTATTGACAAATGTACGGGCTTTAAAAATTATACTTACTTTTATTAGCGTATTTGAGTTTATTGAATATACGCTAACGAATAAACTAGACGGGGCTTAAGATGAAAATTCAACAATAACCCCCTGAGCTGGCTTCATTCCACTCGCTACTATGGTAGTCGAGAGGTTGGCAAACAATACTTTCGTTTAACTCGCCCTTGGAACAGTGCGAAACCAGAACGGGCTATAGCTGTTGGAACAGGACGGAAATAAAGAAAGAATTGGATGGAATAAAAGAACTTTTAAAGAATAAAATTAATCTACGTTAAAATGTCGCAAAAATAAAATAAAGAAAACTTTAAGTACATACCTGTCATTTCATTAGTGTTATTATTCGACTCCGAATTATTCAGAATAATTCTTGCCAGAGAATTCCACTGCCGCAAAACTCGTCAAAGAAAAGTTTTATCGCCACCAATTAGATAAGTGACAAATTAGCACGGTGCGTTTTTCCTAAAAATAATTCAAAACATCGATTCCCTGTACAATCTTTATAAAACTAGCCTTCCAATATTCCAAAGGCTGACAACGTTTCTGCAATCCATATGGTTACAAATGTTTATGGATGGCGAATGTCCTTCGGCAAATAACAAAATCCCTATTAATTATATCTCCATTTATTTTTTTAGTAAATGGGTAGTAGCGTTTATCTCAACATTAAATACTCATCAACAATTCCCAATGCACTTTTTTTAACTTAGGCCAATGTCTAAGCAATGGACTTTTATCGCTTGATTTTTTACTTGTTCTATCGGCGTTTATTGAATCATTTTTAACCATATTATTTAAAACTTTTAGATAAGATTCTATCCTACCCAAATACATTTGCCAATTTCTATTAAATAGCTTCATTAACATTTAAACGCTAAAGGAACTACGACTATTACTAAAGCATAATTTTAATAGAAAAATAACGTACAATTGGCTGTTTTTGAGTATTCGATAGCCAATGTATAGCTATTGTCGTCGGCATTTGATCAGATCAATGCTAAGTAATTTAGTCATGCCATAAATAACTGGAACAAAATAGAAATAAAACTCACAATATAGAAACATTATGATTAATATTTATTCACGGAAATGTTTGCTATTTCAGTTTATTCATATGCATGAACACGAAAATATTCTATTCACGCAAACCGAATAGTCCACACTCGAGTCGCCAACAAAAGAAATCCTACATTATATTGTGCAGCGGCACAATTTTCCAAATTCCACCGTGAAGGTTGCCGAGTCTCTCCAAACACCCTCAGCCATTCAACCCTTCCACTTGGGCTTGACAAAAAATACTCCACTTGGTAAATATTGAACGTCCACTGTCTATTGTTGTGGTACATTGATAAGCTGTCTCGGTGATACTTTCGATTGTAATATAGAAAGCATCACCGAGTTTTGCATAAACTTGCCATTATACTATTTTATATTTGTCACATACTTTTAAAAATGTTTTGATCAAATTGACTTTGTGGCAATTCCAACACTTTCGGGGTCAACGGTCGCGGATTCGATTCCCGCATCACATTTATTATGTATATGAGCTGCAGATATTTATTTCAAGTCTGGTTGTCTTGCCAATCTACCATGTATCAGAATAGTGGGCTAACGTCCCCGGGAAAGCCTCGTATCCAACAGTGGGATATAAATAGGCTTTAAAAAATCATATCTGTCATGTTTTTTATTAATGGAGATAATATAACCGAAAGAAGAAAATTAAGTGAAGAAATTATCGTAAATATAGACAAGTAGCTTTTGCCCGCGGCTTCGCTCGCGTGGAATTTGACCTGCCACATTAAGTTTCGTGACCGATCATTTTAAATAAATATATATTTTTTTATTTAATTTATATATATGCTGTCGCAGACTTTTATTTAGAACTATTCAAGACAAACAATCGTACCATACACCATCTTTGTGTAACTCCGATGGTTTAGGTAGCGTACGCCAAGATAGCTCTCAGAGTCTAGATTTTTTTCCGACTTAATTGACATGTATCGTTATATTACCACCAAAATTACATAAAATCATTACAAATTGTAGCCTATATGTTATTCCGATGTATTACATATATTACTGTAAAGTTTCATCCAAATCTGTCCAGTTTTTTGTGAAAGAGTAACAAACATACATCCATACTCACAAACTTTTGTATTTATAATTTTAGTAGGATTTAATTTTTGCTTACTATCCTTGTTTTCATAAAATTGAGTACAAATAAAAGTTTTCTTGTATATACATAAATAATATGATTATAATTTTGATGTTATTTAGCGTAAATGAAAGAAAACGTGAATTAATAAGAGATCCGCTAAATTGTTTCACTTGCGCCCAACGAAATTGGTATCGTGTTGGCCCTTCGTCCTTTTAACGCCACTAGTGTGTTTGTAGTCTTCGGGTATTACAAGTCCATTATGGTCGCTTGCGGATATGTTCTAAGCCGGAATCGTTACGGTTGAAAAGTAAAGAGACGATACTAAAAAAATAAACTTTATTTTTTTTTCGTTAAAAATTTTGAATTGTTATGTTGTTACGATTGGCCAATTCTTCTTGTTTCGAGTTTCAAGGTTTCGTGATATGTTGGTCCCGCTGATGATCTCTATCTAACGAAAATACGATATACCGATATCATGTATAATTTTTTAATAGGCAGGTAAAAAAAATAATCACATCGTTATATCGTATTTTGCCAAAATGACACGCTTGGGGAGCAATCAATGCCACTTATTGACATCTACAACAAACATCTTAGACATTATTGGCTGGCGGTAAACAAAGCTTTGCCGGCCTGACAGTATCTAGTACTGAGTGTTAATATTATAGTATAAGCTGTGTGATCAAAAAGGTGAAATCAAATTTTTCTTAATAAGGATTTTAATGTGTTTAAGGCCTTTCCTACGGAATTCAAACATCAATCAATTTGTCAACGACTGTCATGTTCTTTTTTGCTACCATGATAGGCTTTCAAAAATAGACATATATTTTCATTTATTTTTACAAAAATAAATAAATGACTATTTAACATTTATTTAGTTGTGACAAATACTTTTTTCAATTGTATATTGTCATCCTCTTTTAGAATCATATTATTTGCTTTTAGTTGCAATTCTTCATCTATAAATATTTTAATTAGGCTAGGTATATCATTGTTTAGAAGCTATATCTTGCAATATCGTCCATGTGCATAATTTTTAAGTATTTCCGCAAATTCCGCATAGGTCTCTTAATTTTTGTCGCATATCTTTTTAACCGAAAACATTCTACAAAAACTTATATAATGTTCGTTAAAGTTACATCAAAATCCGTTTTATCATTTTAAATAGCTCGACAGAATGGTGTTTTGATTTTTGTATACCGTAAAAATAAATATGCTCAGGGAAAGGCTATCATTTCTGCATTAAATACATAAAATTCAATATTATTTATATAAATTGATTATCATTATTATTGTTGACATTTCAAATAGACTATACTATATAGAATAATCTTGTTATGGGTTTTCATTGAATACATCAACGCCCGGCACCCCGACAGGGTGCCTTATAGGTGGATCACTTACATCAAAATTCATTAATGAAATCAAAACTATGACGTAAAGATTAAAAACTTAATCTATCAGTTACACAATAGTGCTACAATAGTAGCTTGGTCGTTAATATTTATTTTGTTATACATGTTTTTCGTCTTTCTTTAAAACTTTTTCATATTTAACTCCGTTTTGTAGTCTCAAAATGTACTTTCAAGTGCTTACAAATTAAAATACAATATTCAATTAACAATTTTTAACTAAGTAAATATTTTTTTTAACTTTTTCTCTCGGAATTTAAAAAAAAAATCATCGCAAAGTACTTCTCCTTTCGTCCAATGTTTGTAGCGCAAGTCAAAAAGAATACTCCTTTTTGACTCACATTATTTATCTATTCCCATAACGTTTTCGGACAAAAGCATCGAGTGTTTGGTCTTCGGTTGTGGAGACCAACAAACGTGGCGGACAAACAGCACAGGTTCCCACGCCTGATGCAACCAGTTTGCTTTGAGGCATGACCTGTTGGGGCCTTATGCTTTATATATAAAAATAAATTAGATTATTATTAAAAACCAATATTAATTAGCTTATCTTAGACATAAAGAAGATTTATTGGAAGTTAATTACGCAAAAAGTTATCTTTATCCGGTAGGAATACTTGTGCGAGAGAATTAGTATTTTTTATAAATAACGTATTATCATAAGCGTAATTTATTGTATCATTACATTAACATCAGTATTTATTGAATACATTGACGTTGTTTTTGGCACAATCGACCTTCGGAATCGGTGATAGAGATAAAACAGAAAACGACAATTTAAATGTACATTTTACTTTTTATTTTTAATAGTAATTTATATTTTAAAATAATTTAGTTTATAGTTTCTAATTTTTTGTTTTATTCGGTTGTAAATATATTAAGTATGGCAATTAAAACTAAAAAAAGAATAATATATGTAATACATAAATGTGTCTGCCGTAGATGAAGGGAACTGTCTGCCGAAGTATAGGGTTCGCCCTAGTTCGGCAGTTAGTGAAACAAAATTGTAAACTTTTTAATGATCAATAAATATATTATTATTTATCAGTATATACTTATATTATAATTTAAGTATAATTTGAAAAATTCCTCTAAAATTATAGTGTATATTTTTTAAGTAGAATTCTTGTTGAACATTCCAACTAAACTCATAATGTGCCAGCAACAGAAATATACGAACTCACGAATTCAGATCGTAAGCGCAGTCCTTACTCAGTTATTCCTCCTTTATACATAAGTAAATAACAAACGTTTTAGATGCAGCCGCGGCGTGGTTTGGTGAATAAGTATTTTACGTGAAAATACCAAGAAGGAATTATATTCTATTGAAAATTATTCGTTAAAATTTCATAAATTAGGGATATTTTGCTAATAGCTTTATTGATATACTTGAAACTATGTAAAGAATAATTGTAAAGGCTCAAATATATTATTATAATTATATAATTTTAACAATTTTGCATTATGATTCAGTGTTATTTTTATATTTGAAATGTCGATGGGAGTTAGCAAAATCGATTGCAAAATTTGTATCGAACTGATCTGAACTGTAAAATCGAGTTTGAAGTTTTATACAATTATTTACTTGACAAACGAAAGAAAAAAGATCTAAAAGAAAAAACTTACAGAATAGTGTCATTAAATCCTCAGAAGTCAGTTTTAATTAGTCAAATGTGTTATCAGGTATCCCCTCAAGAACCTACCGCGGCAATCTGATTCACGTACACGCATTCTAACAACTCAGTAAGGAGATGAAGCTATTAATCATTATAATACAGAACAGAAACGGATGTTGTTTATATTTTTTTGTATTTATGTAATTTTTTACCGATTTAATATTGATTTGTATTAAATATCGAGATTAAATTGTGTTTGAAAATGTAAAGTATTTGGGTAAATTCTGTGATAGAATCTATTTAGCGATACAAACTGCACATTTAAATAACGTTACCCATAGTAAGCCACACATAAATGAAGAATTAGGTTTAATAACGATAAATCAATAAATTCGTTTGTAATATAAGAATAAAATTGTAGCAGTATGTGTGGTTATTTTTTTGTAAATAATAATAAAAAAAAGGAAACAACGTTTAACTCATCAGTGATTTGTGATAGAAAATAATATCTACTAATTTGATCTAAAATAGTAGTGATAGAAAATAAACTAATCTAACTGTAAAACTATCTTTTAAAAGTCCTGATAGTCAAGTACAACATAGATTTATACAAAAGATGTGAACGTAACAATATTTCACCGGCAGCGCTTGAAGACAATCAAATCGAAATATCTCAACAGAGATAAACGTTAAAAGTCAATCGTTCATCCGATAACGTACTAATGAGTGCTCGTTGAAAACACACTTATCTTGATGAGACAGTTGAAGTGAAGCCACGCCATTAATAATTCCATATAAATAATAACATCATTACTTTAGAGGTGGACCACCCAAAATCGTCACCTCGATTGTATGTACATTATACACTGATCGTAAACTACGAAGATAAGAAAGAAAATGAAGGGAAATGTGAAACGAAAAATTAAGAGAAATCGACGTTGGGGCACCGTAATTGTGGGCCTCGACTTGTCGGCAATTTGCATATGATATGAGCCGCTAATGGATGTAAGATACGAATTTTTTTGAATATTTTGTACATCAGCAAGCACAATTGCTATTAGCATAGATAACATTCAATGAAGAGAATAAGATGTACCATTTCAGCTGACGCTTCAAAATAGTTTTAGAAAAGTACTCAGCGAAATGGTTGGTCTCCACGAAGAAACGAAGAGCCTTAAGATAATTTTGTTACCTAATTTTATGTGTATTTTTTAATTTCCGAAGAATTATAATTAACCGACGACCGATTGGCTCAGTGGCGGGGCCCTCCCCCCGCGGAGTCAATGGTGCCGGGTTCGATTCCCGCATCGGAAGAAATATTTATATGGATTTATAAATGTTTATTCCGAGTCTGGAAACCCCCCAATCCGCATTTCCTTTCCCGCCCCTTCCTTTCTTCTCTATCCTTTCCCTTCCTCTCCGCCAATCCACGGTCTGCCGTGCCAATGAATGCGTGGCTAGGGGCGAGCCTAATCGCAAGCGTGCTGATCGTCCCGGGATCGGGCTCCCCCGGGTACTATGGTGCCTTACCTCAGCATGCAGGGCTCTGCTGGGGCTGACCTTCCATCCTCTCTTACGGCTCGTGGGATTTACTAAGACGAATTTAATATACCTAATTTGTCCAAAAATGACAGCGACGTGGTTCGCCACCCGTCACGTCCTGATTCTCACGAGGGCGAAAAGCGACCAATGACGAGCCGTTTCGCTATCGTTTCGCTATATATATATATATATATATATATATATATATATATATATATATATATATATATATATATATATATATATAATTAACACTAACAAACAGAACAATGCTTAAATAAATTGCTTGGTACTATAATTTACTTTAAGCTCAAATTCAAAACTTTTTTACATTTCACTCTACATACTCTAAACGGAAAAGAAAAAGGAAATACTATGTAAATATGCTTTTTACCAGTTTTGCCTTTGGTTTTCAATTACAACTTAGTATATTTTTATTAAATAATGTTCAAGTATCAGAATATTATCCTACTAATATTATAAATGCGAAAGTTTGTGAGTATGGATATATGTTTGTTACTCTTTCACGAAAAAACTACGGGACAGATTTGGTTGAAACTTTACAGTAATATAGGTTATACATCGGAATAACATATAGGCTACAATTTGTAATGATTTTATGTAATTTTTTTGGTCGTAATATAACGATACATATCAATTAAGTCGGAAAAAAATCTGACCTCTGAGAGCTATCTTGGCGTACGCTGCCTAAACCATTGGAGTTACACAAAGAAGATGTATCGTAGGATTGTTTGTCTAGAATAGTTCTAAAATACGTTTTATGTGGAAGCCATTATGACCAAATATTGTGAACCATAAATTAAGTAAAAAAAATATATTTATTTAAAATGATTTGTCACGAAACTTAATGTGGCAGACCAAATTCCACGTGAACGAAGCCGCGGGCATTAGCTAGTTTAATATAAATAGTCTTAAAGGTAATTAATGAAGATTATGAACTATATTAATAAAAACCTCTATTAGCATCTGTTAAGAAGATAAAGCATGTGCCAGTCATTGCCTTTCTCGACCGTTTTCGAGGGAAGTGGACTTGCCACACAACGCCACAGCAAGCTCAGACATCAATGTGAGTAAGACATATCCAAACCTAGTTAAAATTGAAGAAAATAGGCAATAAGTATCTTCAAAATATCTCAGAGTCAAAAATTAAGTAGGTATAAAATCAAATTTTTGAGCTAAGCCGAAAGATCTTCCTTTCGTCTTTGTCACTAACTGTACTTAAAAGGCGCCACTAAAATATGCATCGACAATTTCGGAAGGCGTTCCAACATGTAATGAGCGTATTAAATGCATCTACATAATTTAAAAATTGATTTATTGATCAAACCATATAAGGCGCATGAATCACACAGGCAGTATTAAAATAAAAAAAAAAAAAGAAATTTTAGGCCATATTTGAACAACAAGTTATAAGTAAATGACAAGATTAGTACGAAATATATGTACAATACATATAAAAATATATAAACAAATCCCTGTAAAAGAAAAAATAGTTTGACAGTTAAAATATTGTTTTTGTGTCATAAGATTAAACGTAATAAGCGTACGTTTATCATGGATTTAAGATTGCCCCCAAATTAAAGCAAAAATTGTATTAAAAATGTTATTTAGTTATAAATAGAGCGATTCTAAATTTTTTCACACATACATAGTTAAAGCTTCTCGATTTTAACTAAAGAAATCGCTTTTGCTGTATCAGCTAATAGAACATCACCTTGAATTCTCAAATCGTACGATACCAGGTAACGTGTAAGGTTTCTGAGCTATAATAGATCGATAAACGGAAAATTTACGAGTAAATAATTATTATCATTTATTGTTAATTAAATACTAAGTTATAAATAAATAATTTATTCAATGCGAAAATATACCGATAAACAATATAAATAGATCAATATCTGCCCGCGATAGTCTACTGCTGGACATAGACCTCACTGAAGGCGCGCCACCTAGCCCGATCTTTGGCTACACGCATCCAGTCTCTGCCAGCCGCTTTGCGCAGATCGTCACTCCATCTAGCAGGAGGGTGTCCCACAGAAAGTCCGAGCACAGCCCTCTGAGCGACTTTGAGTTTATCAAGGAGACGAACCGTCAGTGTCCACGTTTCGGCACCGTATATATACATATATGAAAATGATTAATACTAGATAGATGAATATTAACTCTAACGAAAACAAGAATTATTGTAAGAAATATTTTAGTTTAATATAAGTAGCGTACTTTTATCTGCGCGTCATAAAATATGATTATGAAAATATCTTGTTCGTAAAAATATACATTCCTCCAACGGGGTCTCGGCTCCTTTGATGTCGCTTGTTTTGACAGTTACCTTTAAATATACAACATAAATTTGCATTAACATTGATTTCTTTATCGAATGTGAACAATGTTATGTCAGTGAATTTTAGTTTTTTGCATATTGAAATATTTTTAATTTCAAAATCAATTGATATAATAACTGAACAAGTTTGAAGAAACGCTAAATCTTACTTCACATTGAGAATAGAAGGGAAAGTATGATTGAAGATCTCATTCATCATAACAACTTTGATAATTAAAAGGCGAAGAAAAGTAGAAAATGTAATAAGCAAAAGAAAAAGCAAGATTGAAGTCAGATAGATAATTAAAGAAACTAGCTTTGGACCGACACTCACTCTTTACATACAAGCTCGTCGGGTAAGGCTACTTGACAACATGGATATTATTATTATCCTTTATTTACATATTTTTCTCTTAATAACAATATTATTAATATAAAAAAAATCTATAAAAGTATTATAATATTATCATTAGGGTTATTAATCCTTCGTGGCGGGATAAACCAAGCACACGAAGGATTATGCATCCAAGGAAAGGAACCTTCTCACGTTCCTAGCCGTGCGCAATATGGCTGCTTTTTGAATTTAACTCACTTACCTAAATCTAACTTGGACAGATGGGCGTCCAAATTTTTACCGATAAGTCCATTCACAGAGACCACTATGGTTACAATGACTGTTGAATAGACGTGCCACATGGCGGAAATCTCATGCGCGAGGTCTATGTATTTTATTTGTTTATCTTTTTCCGTTTTAATGAGATTCTCGTCATGCGGAACACTAATATCAACTATCATTGCCTCGCGTGTAGTTCGATCCACTATCACAATATCAGGCTTATTGGCAACAATGTGCCGATCCGTGATAATGGATCGATCCCAGTATAATGTTGCACGACTGTTTTCGAGAACTGACTTTGGATCGTATTTATAATAAGGCACCTCCTGCTCGCATAGGTCGTATTTAATGGCAAGCTGCTGATGCACAATTCTAGCTACTTGATTATGTCTGTGCAAATACTTCCTGTTTGATAGCTGGGAACAACCGGAAATAACATGCCTCAGTGACTCTCCCGGGTGGTAGCACGCTCGGCATATATCAGCCGTGCCGTCTCTCATGATGTATTTCTGGTAGTTGTTGGTTTTTGTAACTTCGTCTTGTATTGCACAGACAAAACCCTCCGTCTCACCGAAGAGATCACCGAATTGTAATCAATGTACCAAACTTGGTTTATCTACATCAGCACTAGCTAGAACTCGGGATTATAAATATTATTATTATTATTAAAACATTACTTATGTGTGCTTTTTAAAATAATAATAATATTGTAATTTAATTACTTCTACTTGTCTCATTTGGCGAAATTTATTTCGTAATTATTTAATCAATCGAATTATTAATAATATTAATGTATAATAAGCATTGTCAACGATTACTTAACATCATCAAAGTGATTGTTGACAATGCTTTGAGGTGAAACCAGTAGAATTAAGTGAAAAAAATATTATCAACCAATCAATGTAAATGTGTATTTATACAATCATTATATAAATGCATACAAAACATTTTCATAGTTTGGAGATAACGTTTCAAATGTAAACACTATCAACAGTAAAGTAAATGTAAAGTTGTTGTGATCACATTTAGCGCGTCTGCACGTGTGAGTGTAACTGCCACCTAAAAATTAACTTCGGTTACAAATTATTATCCGTCTGTCTGTAGGCGACGTTGTGACAATAGGGCAGTATGAATTATTCATTCAAAATTATACACATCTCACCGATGTCAGTAAACCATTCGAATGGGTCAATTTAGTATTTTTTATCCCATAAAAAAGGAGGGCAAACGAGCAAGCGTGCCACCTGATGGAAAGCCGCCAGGCCGTAATCAACGACGCCCATAGACAACCTCGACACCGCAGGAGTCACGGAAGCGTTGCCGGCCTTTTAGGACTGTGTAGGTTTGTTTTTTGAAGATGCCAATGTCGTATATTTTACATGGCCTGTCTGGCTCAGGGGTGAAGTTACTGCTGTTGCAGTCAGTGGTGGCACAATATATACTTTATTTCGAGTCTGGATGCCTCGCTAATCTGACTTTGACAAGCGTAGTACGTCAATGTTTATTCCTAAAATAATGTGGACATTCATGTTGTGGGAAAAATTCTGTAAATGATTTAGAGCTTACGCACGTAATCCTAACACTACGAAATCAAACTTTGATTATTATGTTTGTGGGATAACCTCTTACATCCCAATTTTACAAGTTACTGTGACTGCACCCCCGTACACAGTCCCAACAAGGTTTTGAACGTGATTCATCATCATCTTTAATAAAACCTTAATAGTCCATTGTTAAACATTAGTGTCGCACAAAATTGAAAGATTTTGTCCACACTTGGCGTACAGATCGGTTTTAATTTCTCAGGTAGACGTTGCAGCTAATCTACTGGTAGTCTAAGTAGCTCTCAAGACGAGATCTCTGTCCAATAGTCAACAACTGCTGGTGAATAGCAGTTGTTGAATTTATTCTTATTTATTTAGGTATACAAAAATGTAGATTAAAATATTATTTACCATGACAATAAAAATAATCTAAATCTGACTTTTGATATCATTGGTTAATAATGTTTCATGTTGTACATATTCAGCAGATAATAGATTTAAATAATACTTATCGTGATTATATTAATCACGATATTATTATTAATATTTTACCGTAAATATTTAAAGGCATTGGATAATCTCACAGGCGGTTTGTGATAATGCACCTAGCAACAGAATATGTTAAAACGAAGCGCAATAAGCAAGTCAGCCTTTACCGCAAGTCACACTTAGAAAATGCAACAGAATCCGACATGTTATCAGAAACCTTTAGTGCAACACAACATAAAATATCATAAAAGTGAAACAATTATTTGCAAAAAAACAGCGGCATCTATTTTTTGCACAGAGACTATCACACAACTAATATACCACCTTTCAGCGGTGTAAGTACTCCCTGGCATACAAGCCTATGACAGTTTCTATCTCACATTGTCTGCCATACGCCGTCTACCTTTTTACCTGAACCATCATAATTCAGGTTAGGATTGTTGTTAAATATTAAAACCGTTTCAAACCAAAAAGACGTACGTATTTGTTATGTGTGCATATTTCAACGAAATATGGGATAAAGAAGCAGGAATATATTCTTTAGTAGTTCAGGGTAAGAGCGTTGGACTTAACTGATATGGAAAAAATATAATAAAATTTTAAATATAACTTGTACCCTCGTTATTGGTTTAGTGATGAAATTATCGCTTTCGGAGTTAATGGTCACGGGATTGTATTCCGCAACGGAATTAATATATTTATGATCTACATGTATTTATTCTGAGTCAGTATACCTTGCTAATCCACATAAAATGATACATGTAGGTAATGCTCACAAGACACATGTAGACCTGTCAATGTAAAATATATCAAGAGCGATGATTACATCCCTATACATCACATGGTTCATAGAAGCCGCTTCGGTGTTATTATTTCTTATTCCTATTAATTATTATTCGAAATTGTGTGAAATTAGCATACAATATAACTTCTTCGGAGCAGTGGCGCCGACACGCCTACGCGGCCACATCTCAAAATTAAAACAGGGTCTTTGTCGCCCCAACTGTATTATCAGTTTGCAGGTAATCTACGTTAATTTATGTATAAGATTTAATTTGACATGGTTCTACAGCGCCGAAGAGTTGCCTAAAATTGATGATTTGAAAACAGGTTGTATCGTGTAGTTTGCATGTTATCATCTATTTTGTTACTCAACGCAATAAATTAATTAGATTTTCGGGTTTATATTGAGGTATCTTTATAAATTGTATTGAAGAAGGCTGGTTCGAAAGAAGATAACTACATTTTTTTTTCTACGTTCGTAGTTCGTAGTTTCGTACGTACGTTCGATTTTAAATCTATCACTTTTGTAATTATTTAAAATTGTGTAAAAAAGTAATTACATTTTTAATAAAATCCGTTATTCCAGATTAAATATTATCAAGTATTTTACTCTATACTATAATATCTCAAGTGAAAAGTCACCTGTGGTGATTTCCCATTATATTTTAACTTCACGTATACTGTGCATTATGAGACCAGACATAAATATAACAAATATCTCTAGATTAAACAAGTAAACTGTGAATATGGTTTGTGTAATTCAAATTTAGCCCAAATTGTGAACAAATAATATATTACCCGGATCTAACAAACATATCACATATAATAACATACGTCATCAATTACATTAATCATTGTGTTAAATTAAGATATTTGATTATAAGTGATAATTGTTGATTACTTCAAAACTGTGCTATTACATTCATCAAACTGACGTTTTCTTGTTTGATGATATAGATTTTAGATAGTGGTCGCTTAAATTTATATTTAAGCATTTGAACTCACTTGTCATTTAATAAAAATGAAATTACTAGTACCGAAACTAGTATCGAAGTGAGTATGAATGAAATTTTATTTCTTATCCATCGATTCAGAATGAAAGGCTATAATTGTCCTTGGTGCCATTCATAAAAAATTAATCAGTGATAAGTGATAAGCGCCACTTGATAAAATAAAGATATGATAAAAAATAAGTTTGCGATTCCCAGTGAAATTTATACGAAATTGGAAACGTTAATCTTATAATCATAAATTGCATATTTTTATCATTGCTAAATTTAATCGTCGTTGAAACGTGAATCTATACATTCCTCGCATAAAAATGCAGTCTGTAATATATTTGCTTCGTATTAAAGTAGCAATCTATAGTACCGTAATAAAAATAGTAAAAATATATATTTTTATGCGATAGGAAGGCAAACGAGCAGGCGTGTTACCTGATGGGAAGCAATCAACGTCACTTCCGCAGTGCCATAGGCAGTTCAGAAGCCCAAAACCTTCCCCCTCCCTCTACCTCTCCCCGTTCCATTCCCATTTTATTAAATGATCCATGATCACGACCACTCCACCAGAAGTGTACGACTAAGGAGGAGGATGAAATGTACTCTGCCATAGTACTTCATTCCGAATTGTCTTAAATAAATCGAATCGGTTAAATGCGTGCCGTGACTGCGAGGCTTTTAACCATGTAATAATGTTAAAGACATTAATTGCCTAATTGTGAACTTTTATAAATATTAAACACATTTTCGATTGATGATCGACTTTTTAATTAGTATTAGAGTAATTAGATTTTTTTTTAATTAGTCCACTAAATATAAATTTTCTTTTGGGACACAGTTTTAATTGTACATAAAATGTATTTGTAAGTAAAATTAATAAATAAAACTTATGGTATTAAATTGTGGGCTGAATATTTTGATTAACACGAGTCGGCACTCATAATTAGGTGAATTTAAGAATATATATAATATAAGCCGGCTCAATTACACAGCACGCAACAATTAATGGGCGTATTGTGTTACGCGAGCAATATACATCGATTAATGGCCGATGATGGCCTCTAATTATATTCAATGCCGTAAGTAGGCATCTGCTGTTCGCTTCTGGTGAGAATAAGAGCCAGAATATTTTCCTTGTGAATTTTTATAGTACGCCCGTGACAACGCTAAGTGGTCCTTGTACAAAACTAGTGAGCTAGTTTTGTACTTGCGACTCTACCCGTTTATTATTTTTTTAAATCCTTGTCGCGGGATTCATCATCATCAGCTTAGCAAAATCTCTCATAGAAGGAACTAATTTCAGATGCTAAATAATCTATTCATTGGACCATCAATGTGTTTATTATGGTTTTTATATTTTAATCATAGGCCTACTTTCTATTACATTTACTTTTCATGCCATAAGTGTCGAACTTGTGGCATGAAAAGTAGGCATGTGACTAGGTTTAATCTCATTAAAAACAAAAAAGCACCAAATTTGAACGACAGCACTTATTTCTATTCCAAATATGTATTTAATTATTTTAACGTTTGTTCTTTTTTCAAAGGAGAATTAAAATTAAAAAAAAAATGTATATTATATTATAAAACACAGAACTAACAAAAGTAACTTTATTTGTTTTGGATAAATACAATATTTAATTCAATGAAACCAACAAACAGGCAAACTTTTATTGCGTGCCATGTCATGAAAGGTAAATTGTCGTTTTATGATACGAGTTATCCAATTACTGCATTATTCATGAGAAAAATTAAAAGATTACCCTAAATTAGCATTATTATTTCAATATTATGTAGGCATGCAATAATGATGAATAACTAAATCATTATTCATGTTGTTCTTACTTATGTATATCTAACATAATTGATATTGCCAAAGTTTAAATGCAAGAAGTGAAGGCTTTCAATCAGCCTTATAAATACTTATAATCTAATATTTAAAACAATACCGCATGTGTATATCATTCTGAACCTTATAATATTCAGTTGGAATCATTTTGATTAGCTTGCGGCAAACCGCTGCTATACATAGGCCTTCGAAAGGCGTGCCATCTAACCTTCGATCAAAAACCAATTTACAATCCCCACTCTGTTCGTTAAGCCCGGGTATTCGTCAATTATTAGGGAGCCTAAAGTCCTTAATAACTTTTAATTTCTTTTTATTTAATATTAAACAAAACTGTTGCCATAAGAGGCTTGAAGTAACAGGCACAAAACAAATAGACGTCAACGTAGCGTAGTTTCACAAGTCACTGTCAGACACTAAATGCGATGAGAAATTTATGGTCAGGTTTACAGGCAAAGCCTTGGTATTAATTTGGATTAAACATTCAGTTCAGAGCCAACTGAACTGACGTAGAAGACTAAATCCAGGATTTTAGATAAAACGACATCAAAAACTATTACTTGTGTTCTATGTTATGAGTATAAATTTACATTTAAAAGCAGATTGTTTCAACGGCGTATGGATAACGCATTTCTTTTTCTGCTTTTTCTTACTTTGTACTTGGAGACAGGACAATTTTATTTATATGTACTTATACGTGTTCGAGTATTGTTTTATCCTGTTATACTATAATTGGTAACGTGCCCGCCGTTCTTCTTACGGCGACACCCGGGATCTTTAAGGGGTTTTTATCTTCTAATAAAATTCTTCAAAATTATATTAATTTATTCTTCCATTTTATTGTACATTTATATCTTATTCATATTAATACTTTATTATATTTTACACTTTTCAATTTACATTTTATATATGTGCCGAACGGGTGACATGTCTATATATAAAGACGTCAGTTGAACTAATATTTTGTTTTAATAGAAAACTATTTCTTTTTAATTTCAAATAACGAATTTAAAAAGAAATAATACAAAAAGTTTTATTGCATTAGTGATACATTTATTAATGTATCACTACAGTACCAAAAGTCTTCGAGTCTGCTTATGCCTAACAAGGGTTGTTACAGTCCGCTAGCTGTACACACTCAACCTGCACTCTCAGGCAATGAATCAAATCGTTAAATACACAGTAATTGCGCGTCTCCCCGTGGTCCAGTGTTAGTGATATCAATTAAAGAAGTTCGCGAGCGAGCCCTGCTATTATGCGCTTTGTATAGTTATTTATTTCGTTGTAAGTGAGGATTGGATAAATGGGAAGCGATAAAACGTATCGTGTGCCGTATAATTAAGGTCAATTACTTTTTTAATTCTTTTTACTGATTTTATCGCGCTAAGAGGTTTAAACTTACTCTATTAAAATATTCGGAAGTGAGCTTTGGTTGACGTATAAAGTAATATAATATATAATAGATGTCCAGTAAGAATTTGTAATACATAAATCATATTTATAATTTTAAGTGAAAAAGTTGCATATTTAGTTTGAATGCAGTTGTAAGTTCTAGAGCATATATAAAGTACTTCGAAGGAGTTGCGAGCAAGAGTCTCCTACACGAAGATATTTCGTTTTAAGCATAATTTTTTTTTTGTTGGAGGCTCTTGGTCCCATCTTTGAAGGAGTTGCGAGCAAGAGCGTCCTACACGAAGATATTTCGTTTTAATCATAAAAGATTTTTTGTTGGAGGCTCTTGCTTCCAACTTCGAAGGAGTTGCGAGCAAGAGCCTTCTACACGATGATATTTCGTTTTAGTCATAAAGGTTTCCCTGACGATCTAACGTAACAGTTTTGCTTTTTCTTAATTGATCACTGAGCTACATAACATAAGCATTATGTAGCTTAGTTGGTGTATTTAATAAAAGTTGTCGTAATATTAATAAATCTCGTAAGTTCATAAGAAATTTACACGAACAAAAAAAAAATCATATTTTGACACATAAAACACATCGAACAGGCAAGTTTTACGTACAAGTATTTGTTACAATTGTTACAAATATTACTATTTTTTATCAAAATCCTTTTTCTAATCATATTAAAACTAACATCAAAATTACAAATAAATAAAAGAAGTGGAACATACATATGTATAAAATCTTCATTAAAAATTAATTAATTAATATAACTATTAAGGAATAGAAAGATATTAAGGAATAGAATTTATTGTATTAGATTATTATATATTAATGATAAGAGAACACAAAAAGAATGGTTTGTGAATTGAAGTGATTGACTTGATTGACTTGAATTACATGTGATATCAACGCTATGACGTCACAAATATCCAGATATACAATTTGTAAAAACATATCTTTTTGATCAATATCTCTAGGTACTTCACTGAAAAATCTGTTCATAACTTATTCTTTGTCAACATTATATCTCTCTGTTATGTATGACGTATACGTATATATGTATGTATATATTGTATTTGAATCAGCGTAAACATAAACAACTAGGTAATTCATTTAGGAATTCCCCTTAACTTTTGTTTAACTTCAGTAGGTACCATAATTTTCATTTGCAAGAATATAATTCAAATAAATTAGTATACATTTGCTCTTTACTTTTTGTAATCTTTTATGATTTTGCATTTATCTTTTACGATTAATGCTGGGAAAGTTGTTATGGAATGTTGTGTAGTACCGATGCGGTAATGATAGGCGTATTTTGAAAATACTAGTTTTATTTATTTCTTAAGCTATAAATCTTCCTAATTTTTGGTCAACTTTTGTTCATCTAGTTTGAATACAATTTAGAAAAGTAGTAAAGAGAAAGAAACCTCAATCATATTTTTAATTATTTTTTTATTCGGATGGAATGGGAGAAAATAGTAATATGACTTATATTATGAAGTCGCTGATTTTTCTATAATAGGTTATCTATCAATTTTCTCTTTTCTTTTTCTTTACTCTATCATTTTGCTGTATTTTATGATAATTTTATAGTATAAACATATTTTTTGTAGAACAATTTAAAATTTGACTAACAAAAATAAATTCAGCGCTATACAATTTAGATAACATCTTTCTTCCTTATTTTATCTTCCCCATCTTACATGTCCATATTTTTTTAAATAATTGTATCAAAAATATAAAATAAAGTAGTAAATAATAAAAAATGAAATATTTGTTTGCCGAAACCCGGGATTGAACCGGGGACCTTTAGATCTTCAGTCTAACGCTCTCCCAACTGAGCTATTTCGGCTCGTGGTAACGTTATTAAAATAACGGATCACATAAAATTTTAAACAATAATTATTAACTACTTGTTCTTTTTTATATTAAAAATAACATTATTTTTCTTTAAAAACAATAAATACATTGTGAATTTAATAATTATTTGACAATTTAAATAATTTTCTTGCTTTCAATAGTTCATAATACATCATTAATATATTGGGATGTTATGATGACGTATTGTTTAATACCATTTGATTTTAGTACAGAAATTAAAAATAATTTAATAATATTGTTTTTATATTATAATTTATTCAGCTGGCTCCAAGAGTCACGTATCGAGACATCGAGACACTATTTTAAAAAGACGTTGCATGATTATTGGTTACTCTTCAAGAAACGTAAACTTTATACTTGGTGCAGGCTTCATAGAATTATCTATTTTTTTATGGCATAGGAAGGCAAACGAGCAGGCGTGTCACCTGATGGAAAGCAACCAACGCCGCCCATAGACATCCGCAACGCCATAGGCAGTGCCGAAGCGTTGTCGACCTTAAAGGAAAGTGAAATTATGGGAGTGGGAATCGGAGGGGGAGTGGGAAGGGGAGAGTGTTGGGCCTTCGGAACTCAGACCGCTCACCGTACGAAGCGCGGTAGCTAAGCTACCACTCAGATGCCGGTTTTTTGCAGGAGTGTTGTACTTCCCCGGGCGAGCCGGCCCATTCATACTACAGACAAATAATATGCCATTATTGATAAAGTATTCGTCTGCAACGTGGCTCTACCACTAGTAAATCTATTATCTAGTTATCTAGGTATAGAATAGAACATAGTAATATTTTATTTCATTTTTTAGGTTTTGTTTTAAATTGCATTTGTAGTCAAGAAAATCATAAAAATAGTAACGCATTCAAAAGTATTTGACTAAACATTTTTTGAAAATGTTTAGTCAAAAACATGGGGATAATTTGTTTTGAATCACAAACTATTGAAAGGTCGTGTATTATACGGATCGTGGAACGCTAAAAGATCCTTCGCGCGGGCTAATAACTGTAATTCGATTTGTGGTGTCTTAGAAAAAACAATCAAGTCCCCGGGACCCACAGGTCGCCCATAAACACTCGCCACCCAGCAATGCTACCTTTAATTCATGATTATATTCTTATTAAGGTTGCCTTATTTAATCTATATTTAGTTTTATAATTTTTCCATTATTTTCTTTAATTACCATACAATTATCAAGACATTTACTTGAAATATACGCTAATGATTCTATCTGAGTGTTGTTATTTAATATTCTCCTTTATTTCCCAATGCATCGGTTATATATGACATGCGTAATACTTTTTACTATTCGTTTTTTATTTTTACTGAATTAATTCATGTTTAAGCTTGCTGTTGTTTCTTAAAAATATTCCATTTCTTTTTTATTTTTATTAGTGTTTACACTCTTGGTGATTAGGTCATCAATAGAGTAAACACTAGTTATATAAAATAAAAATAATCAAGACAGATAATGGGGTTAAGCTGTAACGCCTTGCATAATTTTGATATTCATTTGCAAAATCAAGAGAACTTTGTTATTCTTAATTTTACCTGCCAAAACATTTTTAATTTTTGCGGATTTTAGAAAATCTCTTATTTATAAATTATTTAAATATTTATTCTTAAAATCAAGTATAATTAAACACGGTACATTTCTTTTTAGTTTCGAAGGCAGATGAAAGTTGGCGAACTGGTAAGAAAAATTCGAATCGCATTATATTTAATATAATATAAATAACAACTTTGCGATTTTATTCCAATGGTCATTTTGTAATTATATTACGTTAATTATAAATAAGTTATGCTACGAGCTACTTTTATCAAAAAAATTTAAATTTAAGATTTGAAACTACAATCCATAACGAGAATAACCAAGGAACAAAGTGAATAAAAAACTCCGGCTCTAAAAAGTGGCTTGTTTTTCGGTACTCCTTATTAAGTTAACCATAGATTTTCATCGGTCGATCACCGGGGTAACGGACTAATCGACCCATTACTGTGGTAACTGTACCACGCCCTTTCATTTGAAGACGCCTATAAAATGGTAATTTAAAAAATACGACTCTATTGTAAAGATATGTACAAGTTTTTGTAAATGAGCTAGGGAGTTCAATGAACTTTTGAAACTTAGTGTAGTTTTTGTTAATAAATATTTTCTTTTTTAACTTATGTTGGATAAAATATATTGTACCCAGTTAAATAAAGTAGCTAGCTGAAATCCAATATCTGAATCGATTTCAACATCGATGTCATTTGTTTAATTTTATATTTTTTTTTTATTTTACTGAAGATTTGACGATAGCTGCTATAAGAGTGGGTTTTTTGAAGAGTTCTTAGTTTTATTCTCTGATTTTTGTATACTAGTCATAGTCTTATTGTCTGACAATAAGCACATTCTATTTGATCAAAAAACATGAAAACATTCTTATAATGTAGATAAACAAATGTGATGATATGAAGATATGAAGATAAATAAAAAAACATTAAACATTCGTTGAAAATTTTTAATTACCTTCTTCAATATCATTATCAAAAATATTTCAATCTATATGTCTAATCTAAATCTAAGTGTAACTGATTTTTAATTTTAGAGCCAATCTACGGAATACTACTGCCCGCACATGAATGGATTGGTTTGTCGGAGAAGTAGTAAGTGCTTATAGAAGACTGGCTAGATTTATAGCATTTCTTTGAGTGAGCGTCTTCTCGTGAACGACATACCCCCAGCTCCTCGCGCCTTCGTAAACTCCCGCATTCTCTTCTCTTAACTTCTTTTTTCTACTTAACTCTTTTCTCTCCCCTTATAGTCAAGCAACACATCTTTAGTGCCCGTGATGACTTGAGATCAGGTGACCCGTATGCTCGTTTACTCTTCGCTGATATAAAAAATACAACGATATAAAAGCTGTTGTAAATGTATTGATCCTTCGTAGCTACGTGCTATGAGAGCGAAGCTAGTTTAAATCTATCTCAAAACATAGTGGTAGTAATTTGGAGTCCCAACAATTGTTATTTACGATAACAATGCAATCTGAATGCGAATTTATAACCAGCAATAGGATAAAGAAATACATATATCGTGAACGCTGCTTTCGTGATACTTTATAAGGCACGTAAAGACCGTCAATCTGTAAAGGAACGGCGCGAAAATTTATACTCCAATTTATTGTCAAAATAGAAAAAAGATTTATTTTTGAAGCAAAAACATGCTTAACATACTTAACATACTTATGAACAAAACATAACATAGGTTCTATTCCCGTCATCTGGATGGCTGGCAGTCGTCCACCATATCATAAAGTTGCAGTTTTCTTACAAGAAATTTGCCAATGTGCAAAGTGGAATGATTTACCACATGCGATGTTTTCTTATAAATACAACATAGGAGCATTCAAGAGACGCTACTGTCGTTCAGAATGTCTACAGACGGCGATGATCACATACCATCATGTGACTCCATGCTTATTTGTCCGCTCTGCTATAAAAAATATGTATGCGTGTGTACGTGTGTATGTACAAAATAGTTTTACTCAGGATAAGCCAAGGTATTCTGTCGAAACACCTGGTGTTGATGTCAGTAATAACTGACATTTAATTTCTAATGGAAGGTGTTAATTATTTTTTAAAAAATATCAGGTAACGTAGATAAATGATGTAATAATTGAGTACACTTATTACATTATAATATTTGAATTATATTTCAAGAACACAAAGTATTATGCACAAAAAGTTTACAATTTGTAATAACTAGCATTTCGATGTTTATTCTTTTCTTTTATATTTGTAGTCCTTAACCTTTTCCATTTGCCGGACGAATGCCGTCCGCCAAAGGCACAGTGACTGGACAGTATCCTTGGCAATCTGTTTGGGATAAAAACCGCCGCAGGTAGCTTCATTAATTGACTATTAAACACGTATCGGCGCAAAAAGACTTAAAAGCTTAAAGACAATGAATTTCACCAGAGTTGATAACTCAATTTGGAGCAACTTTCGAAGAACAGATCCATATATGGAGTGAAACAACCTTATTTATACGAAAGCAATTAAAACGATACAATTTTATTAAAAAATAATGGTCTTAATGTAAGTTTAAGGATATAAAAAGTGAAACCTGGATATATATTGTAAAATATATAATATTATCATTAATTTAGTGTAGCATTATTGCTGTATATATTGTAATACAATAATTACACAAAGGCCTCGAATAAATAAATTGAGCGCAAATAAATATAATAAATTAAAATTAACAATTAGAAATTTCACTTCATAATGTCCACGTCTAAGACGATTATGTGAATCTAAATCTATTGATGAAACATCGCAGACTCTCAGGTGTGTTTCTTGAATTTTAATGGAATTGTCTGCTAATAATGCTTTTGTTTATTTAAATCATATAATAAAATTATAGACGTAGTCTATATATATATATATATATATATATATATATATATATATATATATATATATATATATATATATATATATATATATATATATATATATATATACATACATATATATATATATATATATATATATATATATATATATATATATATATGTGTGTGTGTGTGTGTGTACTTATTTATATTTATTCCAAATTTGAATAATGACCGAATCGGAAAGTCAAATCAGCACAGGCCTGCCTAGTGAGACCTACTATGCTCCATCCAACTTCACCTGTAAATTGTCACAAATTAAATAAACAAATAAAAACAAATAAAAAAAATCTATTCATACATATGTATGTAAGTGACCCTTTAAAAAGACTAGTCATAATCTAATGATGAGGAAACTTTATGTTAAATATCATGGTCGTATTTTCAAAATTTGTAAATTACTAAAAACTGATCTGTAAAAAAAGGAATAAAAAAATCTAATTCATATTGACCACAATTTTTATACATTTTAACTCCATAGGTTTCTTGTTCTACAAAACATTCATCTTAGGCGGCGTCTTTAGAAGGAAAAAACTGAATAATAACAGCGATACATTAATAATATTGAGCACTTTACCTACAGAGGCGATACATTTTAAGAGAGATAAGCGATTTTTCATAAATTACCAACAGGTTGGCCGTAAGCAAAATACGAGAACCGCTCGACATATAACGATTTAATTGCTGTTTCACGTTGTCTCCATAAGGAAGGGTCGTATTTCATTCATCATGTAAATAAATGTACAGCGCTACAATCCATTGTGTCTCTTGGCCTCCTCAACGACTTTTCTCCATTTCACTTTGTCTCTAGCCTCCCTTCGCCAACATGTTATTTTTCTTTTGTGGTATTAGTATATATGCAAAAATGAAGATTTGCAAAATGTCCAATTTACTTCAAAAGTCATGGATACTTTTGAATGGATGTAAATATTTCATTATCATCATAATGGATGTTTTTAAAATTTTTACATAAGTTAAATAAATAAAACACATAACAAAAAGAATTGTTAAAAGTTTGTGCGGAATAAGATTAGATTATATTTATATCTTGTTACAAAAAAAATGTTTTCCAAAAGTTATATGATTAAATTCGTGTATATTAGAAATAATAAATAATATACTAACTGTTATTCTTATTTCATCTAGTTACACAACCTAAATTTAAAGTTTACCTAATATTAAAATATACTTTATACAATTTAAAGTATTCTAAAAAGTTCTACGGATTGTCCCTTAATCTTTATCTCAAGTCATTATAAACTGCACACCAGAACAATAGTTCATTTTGTTTTTACCCTCGTGGATGTTTTGTCGATGTGTTATGTCAAAGTAGCATCCGTATCCATCACTAATTAATGGGCCTAATGACCAGACATAAATCTACGGTTAATAGCGTTTTGGGGCGGCGCGTTATAAAAGGGGTATAATTGGATATATTTAAGGGTGCACGATAACTATAACTTGTTAAGAGTCGGCGATAATTATAATAGATTATTTTTTATAAAATGCAAAAATTTTATGTTATCATACTAATTTCTTCAATAAAAGTGTACAATTAATAATATATTTTGATATAAATAATAATTTTCAACAATATTAGGAGAAAAATTTCCGTTTACATCGTGTTTATTTACAAATATTGTATCTTCTTTTAGTGTTTGCTTTTCGGAACAAAATTTTCATTTTTTTTTCTTCGTATAGTATTTGAAAAAAAAAATGGGTATGATATATAACTATGCTATTTAACTTGAAATTAGTATAATTTTTATAAATTGGCAACAATCACTACTTAAATATTAATCGGTGACAAATTTTGTAGTACTTCGCTTTAACAAAGTAAAATAACGACGTAGGGTTAACTAAAACTTATTAGTTTTACAGTATATGTATATTTATGCAGTATTAAGCAATAAGCATATCGATTTATTAGTTCAATAAAAATTATAAATTAAAAGACCATATAAATAAAATTAAAATATCTGTGACAAAATGTCGAAATAATTAAAAACCGTTTGTCTGACCCTCCGTACATTCATCTGTCAGTACATCTATTTTTACTGGATAATATTGGTAAAGGTTGAATTGATTTCGATCAGATATTGTTACAAAATGGAGGGTTACAATTAACAAGTTAAAAAAAGACGTGAACATTTCCCAAAAGCTGCAAAATGCTTCTACAATATCTGTGGTGGTGTAGATGTCTATGGGCATTGTTGATTGCTTTTCTTCCGGTGACGTGCTTACTCGTTTGCCTTCATATCCCATGAAAAGCATGTTACAATATAGATATTAAGTATTTAATGGCAATTAAAAGATTTAATATTAAAAAATGTCAAAAATGAACCACAGCTCAAACCTTACCCTGACCGCATGCTCTGCTCCATGCTGTAGTGGCCTTAACCTACGCCCGTGCGACGCGTGACGGAATTCGAAAACAATACTCCATCAAACTGGCTGCTCTTGGTTTTGTTGCTTTGCCACTTAACTGTCAACTGTGACTTACAGACCGACTAGTTTCAACTTAACTCGTATTGTGTTTAACAAATACGATACACCGGACAAAGCAAATATTTCACCATTATCGGTCCTAAGATTTTCTTTATCTAAATTAAATTAAAATAAAAAATATACCCCAAAGATTTCCTCTTCTTAAAACCATTGAATATGGGTATAAACTTGGGAGCTACATAATTAAAGAAAAATTTGGCGCGTATATATTTTATTCGATCTGGATCGTAGATGTTGATGCTGGTAGCCTGTTAGCCTTTTACAGCTTTATCGTATACAGTACCCGAGGGCTAGGGGCCCTCAGGCAGACATATTTTATTTGTCAGGCGTTTAAACTATTTATAGTGCACACATAATTTCAAACTATTGGTCTACTACATCGTATACACAAACATTACTGACGGACAGTTGTTTCCGAAACACGTGGCAAATTCGCCGGCATTATTAGTCCCAAAATGTTAGCAATTTTTATAGGAAAACCTTTAATATTCCTTACACAGCTTTTACAATAACGTAAAAATTTGTCATTTTATTGCCAAGAACAAAGCGAAACATATAGATGTATCGAAAAAACAATACCGACATTGGAGTAACTCTTAAGTTGTGAGTAAACGTGTATAAAATATTGCAAATAATAGCTGCGACCTAAGTAACAAAATTCGATGCTCAATCTTCCTACAAAGTAACAATCTTCCTACAATATTTACCAAGATCTGTATAGATTAGTCGTATTTTAAATTATTTTTCTATGGGCAAGATACATTAAATCTGATTCTACGCTTCAAGTTAAAACGCTTTCAAACCGTTTATCTTTATATGTCACAAAACAAATACTAAGGATATCAATATAAAATAACATAATTGTCCATCAAAGGAATTCTATAATTGATGGCGCCAGAAGTTAGCCTTCGATGACCTGTTATGCAATTTATTTTTTGTATTGTATCGTTGTTAATTCATTGTAATGCGGAAAATAAACAATCACGATTTATTGACATACACACACGAAGATGCCAAAAAAAAACTTGTAATATTCATCATGTCAATTTTATATTTTAATAATTTATTATTTGTGGAAATAATATCATTGCTTACAATAATAGCGCTACCTAACCATTATTTCTGAATTAATTGATACAAAATTGTTTGTAATAGAATCAGTTAAATAAAATAAATACTAGATGACGCTAGTTTATTTTATTTAAATGTTGTTTAGTAACAAATGTAATAAACGTTGAAGGTATTACAAAGTAAATCCGCTAGATGACGCTGTGCTTGTATAATATAAACGTTAGATGTCGCTAAGAAGAATTTTAAAAATACCAATTTTTCCAACCTTTAATATTCTATAGACATTCTCTCTAAAATTATTTCATTTTAAATTAAAATTTTCGAAAAAATATTTTTATAAGAATAAGTATTAAAATCTCTTCAAAACAGCATATTACGTAAATGAAAACTTCTTAAAACGCACTGCATGCAGTAGAATCGACTATTGATCGGTTTCAGAAATTCCTAGTCGTGTTCCCAAGAAAGTTATAGATTCAATTGTTATTTGTAAGTAAAAGGCGATTCAATTTGACAGATCAGAGTTTAACGGATCAACTCTTTCTTGAGACACAGAACACATTACAGATTAATTATTACATAACATATAACAGATTATGTTCTACGAGTAAACTGGAAAGCAAAGTTTGATGAATGATTGTATATTGTGCTATGGTTTATTGTTTTGTTTCCCAATCATATATTTTTGATAATATTAAGAATAAACATTCTCATTATAATAATGAGAATATTTATATTATTTTTGTATAAAAATTGACTGAAATAAAAAAATATATATATCTTATAATAAAATAATACCATTTTTCTTTTGGATTTTTAAACCTAAAATATGTATTTGTAGTATTTATAACATACTTGATATAGTATTTATAACGTATATAATATTGATTATTTCTTCAATTTACTATATTAAAAAAATTTAAAAAAGTGTAAGGAAGAAAAAACTATGCCCCGGGTGAGGATCGAACTCACGACCTTAAGATTATGAGACTTACGCGCTGCCTACTGCGCTACCGAGGCTTCAATTCATTGTATATAACACACATAACTATTCATTGTACTTAATATTAAAAATAATATTTTTATATTTATCTCCATTTTATTTGGATACTATCCACTGTTTTTTGAATTAGTGAAAAATGAACTAATTTTTAATATAAAAATATTTATTTAGATGAGACAAAGACATACAAACGTAACTAGTGCCCTTGATTTGACAAACGAGTATGTTACAGAAGAGTTTGAAATATATAGATATATATAATGAGTCGAAATATATTAAATTGGTTGCAATACATCAATAAATTTCTTTTTGAAACATATTTTAATTTGGATGCAGTTAATATTACAAAATTGTAGCACCAAGGTCGACGTAACAATTTTTAAATTAATATAGATATATTCTTCTATTTTTATGATACGAAACTTTTCATAAACAAAACGGGCATGTAACAATGTTCAGGTGTGCCATCTATTAACTAATCTACTTACTATTTCTTACCGCGACCTTTAGAGGCTTAAATTAGATAACTCAACTCAAACTATACAATACCATTGTTTTCATAACGTATTATTTATTTATCTGATAAGTAAATTAAAAAAATTGAGTTAATTTTTAAGATCGGAAAGTGATCATTAAATGCTTAAACAAAAGGTTTGTATCTTAATACCAAACTTTTATTTGAATATATTTTAGGGATCAGTATAATAATAACAAATCTTTTAAATTAGTAATTTGTATATTTTGTATAAAAACGACATTTTGTCTCTATTTTTTATATCACGGACTAGCGGTTGTGTTTCTCGTCACCGTTGCTAGATGACGTTAGGTGTAGGTTTGTATGTATTTACGTATTCAATAAAAAATTATATTTTACATTTTGGTAGTGGTCGAGCCACATTGCAGACAAATACTTTGTCAAAAATGGCATATTATTTGTCTGTAGCATGAATGGGCCGGCTCACCCGGGGCAGTATCACACTCCCACAGAAAACCAGCGTCTGAGTGGTAGCTGAGATACCGCACTTCGACCGGTGAAAGGTTGAGTTACAATCTTATAATTTTGTATTAAAAGAAATGATACGATAAAATATTATATTTTATCAAATAAAAGATGCTTTTGGAATAAACTATAAGCAGGTAAATTTTTTGCACCAAAACGAGGACACCTGAATATTTATTTAAGTGCCTTAAATGTGTATATGTGTGTGTGTGTGTGTTTGCCAAAACGCGGAATTCATTTTTAATCAATATCTTAAGATTGGAGGAGAATTTGGATGCCGTATCTTCAAGACACATTGCACATATACAAATTATTCCAATTATCCATAAACAACAATACTTTAATTTTTGTTTAAAACAAGTTTTATTTTAGACCGGAATCTGAAGCCAAACCCTTCGGAAAAATATCAGATACTCTAAAGAGTTAAGCATATTTTTTAATGTATGTTATATGAATCGTGGCGTATAAATGTAATATATATAACGGTAAGCTACATTATCGGCGAAAAAAAAAAACCGTGAAAGGAACAAAAATGTTAAAACTTACTACAACTCGTTATATATAACCCCGACAGCTTGAAGGATTTGACTCTTAAATCGCTTGTAAAAGTTTTCGAGGAAACTTTTCCAAATCGACGCCTAAAATGTCATTACGCCTTTATAAATCCTCCCCGGAGTGATAAAATGTTACCGCGTTTTTAGGCTTGCTTTAACCCTTCCGCAGCCGTGAATATTTAAAAAGTCGTCGGCAACATTTTAATTGGCCAATCCTGGAAGGATTAAATTATCAAGACACCTAGTTAAGGCACCTTTTCAAACTTAATAAATTCAACATGAATTAAATGCGGAGTGAGTCTTGCATAATCATGAAGCCAGGTGTAACCCACCTACTACGACGTAATTAAAGGAATTTATTTTTAATGCAAACAAGGTGTCGTTATAAACACGTTAACATAAGTAGTTTAAGAAATATATATATATATATATATATATATATATATATATATATATATATATATATATATATATATATATATATACATATATATATATATATATATATACATATATATATATATATATATATATATATATATATATATATATATATATATATATATATATATATATATATTTGTCACCCGGAAAATAATAATCTGATGTAAGATCCTTGTTCTGACTGACTTCTATAACAACAGAAGGTTACAATCTATACGAACTATCTTTACTGTCTACTAGCGTTTCAAGAGGTTGCGGTGCTACTAGGCTCTCAACAGCTATCATTTACATATACAGACAAAATGTATAAGAGTAAACATTTTACCGTCGCGTTAGAGCAGAGGTTGGGAGTTAAAAGTTCTTGGAAGCCTGAAACAGCCTGTACTTAAAAGCTGACTCTGTAAAGTTGGCTGTTTAAATTGCGCCGTCAAATTGGAAATAACAATTGAATGTCAAATACCACAAAAGTATTATTATTTACCTACTTCTTTTGTCACTTTTACGTACCTTATATTTTATTTAATAAACATTACTTTTTTAATATAAGTGTCCAGTGTAAAACGTACATACCTGAATGAAATTTCAATACAGTTTATGGCAAAATTTAATTTTACCTAAAATGTATGAGACTAATAAATGACGCCTAAGAAACCGAACAATTATCAACTAGTTTAGGCACTAACAGTATTTGTTATTAATCAAATTTTTAGTTTTCACAGGTAGCAAAAGTTTATTTTCAAGTTTATTCAAAACCCTTGTTCAGAAGTTAAATTTTTTGATAGGATGCCATTATTATCTGTAAAATATATTATAATTTCGTTCCAATAAATAAATTCGACAAGATCTTCAGAGATTTCATATAAACCAGGCCAAGCCCACAAATTGAGGAATAGCCCCACGAGTCATCATCACTCGACGATTGTTCTTAATCTTAGATTCCGGCAAATTGATGATGTATATGTAAATGATAGCTGTTGAGAGCCTAGTAGCACCGCAACCTCTTGAAACGCTAGTAGACAGTAAAGATAGTTCGTATAGATTGTAACCTTCTGTTGTTATAGAAGTCAGTCAGAACAAGGATCTTACATCAGATTATTATTTTCCGGGTGACAAATATATATATATATATATATATATATATATATATATATATATATATATATATATATATATATATATATATATATATATATATTTGTCACCCGGAAAATAATAATCTGATGTAAGATCCTTGTTCTGACTGACTTCTATAACAACAGAAGGTTACAATCTATACGAACTATCTTTACTGTCTACTAGCGTTTCAAGAGGTTGCGGTGCTACTAGGCTCTCAACAGCTATCATTTACATATACATCATCAATTTGCCGGAATCTAAGATTAAGAACAATCGTCGAGTGATGATGACTCGTGGGGCTATTCCTCAATTTGTGGGCTTGGCCTGGTTTATATGAAATCTCTGAAGATCTTGTCGAATTTATTTATTGGAACGAAATTATAATATATTTTACAGATAATAATGGCATCCTATCAAAAAATTTAACTTCTGAACAAGGGTTTTGAATAAACTTGAAAATAAACTTTTGCTACCTGTGAAAACTAAAAATTTGATTAATAACAAATACTGTTAGTGCCTAAACTAGTTGATAATTGTTCGGTTTCTTAGGCGTCATTTATTAGTCTCATACATTTTAGGTAAAATTAAATTTTGCCATAAACTGTATTGAAATTTCATTCAGGTATGTACGTTTTACACTGGACACTTATATTAAAAAAGTAATGTTTATTAAATAAAATATAAGGTACGTAAAAGTGACAAAAGAAGTAGGTAAATAATAATACTTTTGTGGTATTTGACATTCAATTGTTATTTCCAATTTGACGGCGCAATTTAAACAGCCAACTTTACAGAGTCAGCTTTTAAGTACAGGCTGTTTCAGGCTTCCAAGAACTTTTAACTCCCAACCTCTGCTCTAACGCGACGGTAAAATGTTTACTCTTAGGGATAAGGGGACAACCCCTTGATTTTTTTAGGACTCTTTGTGCTTTAATTTTTTACGTTAATCCCCCGGAGACCGATCCAAGATTTGAAACGCGGCAGAGTTTAAAAGTTTAAGAATTCGTTAGAAGGACACTTTTACAATGGGTTATGCTTACACAATGCTCCAAGTTTGCATAATTTTATAGTCTCCCTGAAGGTTACTAGATTGGAAACACGTAGTAACTTTGTGTGAGCGTGGATAATTTAGATTGACTTCTAAAATAGTATTTAAAAATGAAAATATGAAGCACAAAACCAGGGTAAAACTGATATTTTACTCTAGTTTTGTAAATAAAAGTTCTAAAATCAATCTAACCTTTCTTTCCAGTAGGTACATGGGATTTGTTTTAATTTGAAAAATGCAGAATGGTAAATTTTAAAACATATTTCTGTTCATAGCAATTAATATATTTTACTATTTTAAACTTTACATTAATTTTGAAAGTTAATGTCTAAGTGTAACACGATTACCATGTATCAGTAATGTATTTAATGGGCACGTCGACTTCGCTGGCTGGGATGATCGCGCAAGTCAGTGCCTTTGGGGCACCCCAGGTACCGTTGGAGACATGGTGGAGGATGACTTGCGCAATCTTCAAATCTGCAACTAGCAGGAGGGGTGCAGGACAGGGCACGGTGACTTAACATCTGTTCGGAGGCCAAGATCCGTTGTGGATCGCTGCGTCAATAAAGTTAGTTAATATATATAAGTTTATTTATGCAGTATCAACATTTATGTGTGCGTATTTTAAAAAATAAATTATGAAGTTATTAACTTAAAGTTAAGTTATCAAGAACATGTTAGATCTTAATCACGGCATACGTCTAACGTATAATGTAAAGACAAGAATAAATCTAAAATATATTGTCTAAAAATAGTCATAAACTTATATAAACCGTGACATTTATATCGATAAATTAAGAAGTTAATATCAGTTAAAGGTCCATACTAGTCGATTTTTTTTAAAGATAAATAAATCGATCTTACTTTTCACTAATTTATTTATCAGGATCTTATCGAAATATCTTACATGATTTATAACAATAGTATGTACCATGTTCAAAGCAGTTAAAAATGTATAACATTTTAAGATCGTATTAGTAATCGGAACGAAAGTCTTAGACAATTTTCTATTAAAATATATATTAATCTAAACTAATTACCATCAGGTTCGTTAACCTGCACTAAAAAACAAAAATAGTTTTTTGTAATACAAGCAATTTCGAGCGATATATAATATTTTCTTTTCTTCATGGCCCACATAAGTCACGGGCCTCCCCATTTCTTGCGAAATGGACATTAACCTACCACGCTTCTCGAAAGCAAATAGGTGGGTAACCAGACTTGTAAAATATACGTCATACATGTCGTATATGTACCTCATACACATATTTCGTCCGATCGAATCCGCGACCACTAACTCCAAGCCAATTAATATTCAAATATTTTTACCACCTTTAAAATTGTTCACTAGCGACTGAATTCAAGCGCACGCCTACAGTTATTTTTTTATGTGATAGGAAGACACAGGAGTAGGCGTGTTACCTGATGAAAAACATTCAACGCCCCCCATAGACATCCACAGTACCATAGGCTTGTTTTATGTATGTTGATTACAGAATTAAGTAACTTATAATAGGTACAAATAAACAAAGTCACATAATAATTCCAGGAATTCCAATATCAGTGTAAAATGTTCCATTCATTATTTAATGGTAATTTACTTTTAATAAAAAGTCAACAACAAAGACAATTGTTCAACAAATAGGGCAATAAGAAAATATTAATAAACTCTTGCATCATTCAAAACTTGGGCCTATAATATAATTTAGATAAGTTAAAGGCACTGTTAGTTATGGGAAAAGAAACCTTAGACAATATTCTCTTGTAACGGAAGCGAGATCGTGCGACATATTTTCTTGCCAACATTAAAATTGATCACTAGCGAGTGAGTTTACGCGAAAGCCTGGTGATAAAATAAAATGACAGTTGTTTAGTACAGGCACGGGAATATTCCTGCTACGACTATGTAGAAATTGAAAGGTATGGGGCGCATGAGACCGGTTTTATTTATGTCGGTAAATGGCTTTTGGATTGCTCTGAGTAATATGGTGTGTGCGACTGTTGTGAATCGTTTATGTTTGTGTACTGGAGACATCTTGTTTGATGGTTGTTGGTACGGTGTGTATCGTTTATATAGAGCAGCTTATAAACCTGAAAACTATTTCCCCATTCTTCTGATCCATATGCCTTAAATGTGCCGTATTATATACATATTTTTTGTACTATTTTAATTTATTGTAAATGATTATCAGACACCATAACCGTGATCAAGAGATCGATTAACTTTTTCGCCGAAGACCGTATACTCCCGTATGTATGGAAATATTTTTTACAAGTATATAATTACCTAATTTATATTTTTAATTTAGTGCAATATTGTTGTAGAGACCCCAATTACCGTAAATGTATGTATGTAATGTTTTCCGGTAAATGTATGCTATAACGACAAGACCGTACGATTTCGCAAACCTCGAAAACTGCCTGTCTTATGGGCATACTTAATAGGAAAATATCATGTCGCGAAAGGGTAAAAGACGTGCTGGATGGCTGTGTTTTATAGGGATATGTCTGCTAATATTCACAATATGTGTCTGAACCCTTAACCTGTTGTTAGAAAAAAGAACATGATAGCTGAACAAAATCAATGGCTTTTGCAGTATAAGGTTGGATGTAATTTCAAAATACAATCGATCTATTTATAATATTCAAGTTCATAATGGAGATGAGGATTAGGTGCTTTATTTCAGAAGGCACTTTTTCAAAAGCGGCTTGATGGAAGATACAAAAATTTTAAGTTGTTTCATTAATAACAATACATATCTTTTGATTGAACAAAATAATTCATAATAAGCAATTAGTAAGTAAGATTTTCCCTTCATTTTTGATTATATTTAATGTATTACTATTTTTCCTTCATAATGTGTTACAAAATATTTATTTGGCTAGAAAATTATCGGTACTATGAACTAACCAAACATTTCATTTTTTACATTGGGAAAAGTAAATAAGGACTACTTTTTAAAGGATTGAATGCTTTAGTTTAGAATTGTTTAAAATTGACAATACGGCGGAGTATATCTTCGAATAAAACACACGTAACAGTGGGCTATGTAAATAAACAATACATAAGTGCAGATTTTAGTATGGAGTACAACATAAAGGGGTTGGCGGTGCGAGGTTTATGTCGGCGGGATTAGCCGGACCGATGGCGCACTATAAACTCGGACCGGATTACTTTTATATCTCGTAACAAATAATAGCACATAAAACTTGTGTGAAAAACACTAGTTACGGACGCCGTAGAGATGAACGGGGCGGTAAGAGTACCGACAGCACGCGCAACTTATTTAATAGTGATTTACTAATAGAACAATAGTAGTACAATGATACTAACGAAATAATAATACCTCTGGTAGCACAAATGAGCAGGCTCGACTGGAGAAGTATCACACCCTAATAAAATATGGCCTTCAATTAAAAGCATTTTAATGTTGGTGGTAGTGTTTTGTGTGTAAAATACATGGATCCAAAGACCAAATTCCTTTTCCCTTCCTTTCTTTTCTTCTCTTCTCCCATTAATTCCTTCTTCCCCTCCCATTATAAACATCCATTCTGCAAACGGTCGTGGACGACGGTGGTTGCTTACCGTCGATGACCCGTTGACTTGTTTGCCTACCTCTTTCATAAAAGAACTATTAGGTGGATTAAAGTGAAATAAAAAAGACTAATGTTTTAATTTTTTAATATTTGCGTAATAAACTCTGAAGTTCTATTGCGTAGGTATTCGGTTACGGTCTAAAGTCATGGATTTGATTCTGCCGGTGGGTTATTGATGTGCACCATATTATTTTAGTATAAGTGTATTAGCTTCAATGACATGGTTATAGTATTAACAAAGCATTGCTAGTTGTGTCAACAAAAACAATCTTTGAATTTTCAACTTTAAATTCTTTTTTAATGTTCTCTTGGAATATAAACTTCTTATATAATTTTATTTTTATTATTTTGAAAGTTTTATGTTTAAGTGTGTTTGTAAAATATGTATTGTGTTTATTCTTAATGTACAATTTTTGGTACAAAGGCCAATTTAATGCTGAAAGGCATTCTCTGCCAGTCAATCACAAAAAAAAATAATAATATCTCTTTTTATAAATCGATTGAAAATATTTTTTAAAACTGACTTGACCTCTTTTTATGATATTGACATTTATTTGATGACATTTATGTACAAAGTTATTTAATAACAAATATTCATAGTTGTGTGGCGGGTCGTCTAGTTTTCTTTAAAATGGTTGAGGCGATGGTTGCCACATACATCAACTTGTGATCAGGTGCTGCTTGTAGAAGCTGGTCTATCCTGGCTTATTTTGCATTTTTTATAATTATTATTGTTTTCTCTCACACCAGTATCTAGCTATTTTTTTTAATTTTACACAACCGAACGTTTTCCTGGTTGTTTGTGAAACATCAAGGTTTAATTTATATACAAAGACAATAGTGCATTGTAAAAGGCTATCTCTATGTCTATCATCAATAGTACACAATGTAAGTTGTGGTTTTTATTTGTAAATAGTTCCGTCGATAATTACGGTTGACGTTCGTCTAAATATTGAGTTGTAATGTGAAAAGATAGGGTTGGGTATGTAATGATCGCTTACAGGTCTTTATTTGTGGTAGCGTCGTGTGAGTGTCCATGTTAGGATAGATATATTCTATACCGCTTCTCGGCTAGAAATAACTAATTATGCAAGATCATATTAAGCTAGGTGGAGTACGATGTGGGAGGCATGCGCCTAGTTGTAATTGGCATATTAGCCTGCTTTTTTGATATTCAGTATATTTTAATTTATATATATTTTTTTGTTGACGGTGTTAGAGTAATTCCTAATTCGAGGTAGGCAATAAGGGGTGAAACAGCTCTTATAAAAATGTCAGGAAAAGATTTAAGAGTTATCTACGAGATAAGAAATATACATTGTACACATATCCATACATAAACATGGTGTTGCATTTTCCATGGGTAGTGGTGATCGCTTAGCCTATTATAAAAAACATTTTTATAAATAGATTTATTATTAATTATTATAATATATCGCATAACATTATCCATATTATTTACCCGCTTGGAATAAAAATTTAAAAATTTGTTATTAGCACGCTCGGGAAGGTTTACATCTTCCAAATTATATTATATATATTTGGAAGGAAAGGAATTGGATATATGATATATATAAGGCTTATTTTAAAAAATAAGAACTAAATCATCTCTTTTGCATGGAGTGAAGATTACTTTGTTTAAATTGTGCCTATGTTTAATATATGCGTGTAGATTATAAATAAACAAAATATTATAATAATTATATACAAAGCGCCCCCTAGTCCATCTCGGAGTTACCAAACGACGTTACAAAGAGTTTTACGCCTCATCCAACATTTAAGAATTAATCGTATTCTACGCCGTAACAGCGCTACGAGCGGTACACTGAATAAAGGCGGCCATATCGTTCATCGTAAAAACTTCGTCCGTAAACTATGAAATTTAAATCAAATGCCGATTGGCTGAGTATAACGACGTTGCCTAAATTGTGATGTTTAAATATTAAAACATTTATGAAAAAAATACTTTCAATTTTATTCAATATACCATTAAATCAATATCTGTTATATTATTAAAGCATAATGTTTTGTAACAAATTTATTAATTATTATTCTACAACTACTCTTCTATAATTTGACGTACGATACAAATTAACAATATCTACATAAGATGTAGGCTCATCCCTAGTTTAGTTACTCGCCCGCCAAAAACTTCTTTTTTTGCAAAAATATCACGGAGCGATGGCTTTGATTGATGTATTTTGATATTAAAAATATCGAACGTTTCTGTACCGTTGTCAATGGATATATTATTGGATATATATAATTGTCAGCACTCGTATAAAAAAGGCAGAATCTGTGAACTCCAAACTCAAATAAGCATAAATATTTATATATATTGCCCTTATATTTACAGTCGCAAATTTGAAGTTCAGATTATCATCCTTCAAAACAAGGGTTCTCAGAGTAGAGAGTGTCATCTGAAATATAATATATTACGTTAGCCGGACCCAGGCCCATCCCCGAGGAGTGCCTGTTAATTACCAAGTACAAGTCTGCCACGTCGGGGAGCGACCTTTTAATGTTTTGTTTATCTTATTATAAATATTATTAGGGTTTGAAGAACAATTAAAATAGAGTGGACTATTTATTAATGCATATAAATTTTATTAATAAACATATGGACATACAAACATATCTTAATTATAAATACATTAATGACATTACCAACAAATGACATTTATAATTACGTTATAGGTTAGATCAAATACAACTATGTGCAATAGATTCTGCCAGATCTGCGTTTTAATTTTCCTTAAGATTAATAGATTGCCACTCCAGACTTCTGTCGTTTTAGTCTATAGATCGCCATATGATATACATACGACTTTCTTATGTGGATTTGCCTTGTGAAAGTGAAACATGAATAGATAATAAAATATTGGGTTAGGAAATACTCAATATACGAGTATTTCTTAACCCAATATTTTATTATCCATTCATGTTTCACTTCCATAAGGCAAAGCCACCTAAGAAAGTTATGATTGTATCCCTGTGCGTTCTAAATTTAATTATATTTTTCCTTTTTCTTACTATAACTTTTTAGAAATGTTGTTGCACGACATTTGAACTTGGAACTCCGCCACAGGGGATATTTCACGTCGTTCCGGTTCGAAAATTAAATTTAAATCCCCTCACATTTTTACCGCCCTCAAAATTATTCTTCTTAAGGAACTCAATAGCGGTAGCGTTTTTTTTAATTTAAGCGTGGTCATTATTATACATTTCCAAATAAAAAGTATGTCATTTTTAAATTAATATATAGTAATTTTAAAAAGTCCTCATGTTTCCTAGATATTTAAGAATATGATGATATTTTTCAAACATCTATGAATAACACTAACCCTAAAGTCCGACCACTAACATCGAAAACTAAAAAGGAAACGAAGACATATCGATCTAAGTTCAAAAATTAACCTTAATTAAATAAAATTAAAAGATTTTACGTAAGTGAAAGATGATTCATGGCATAGAATTCCTGTCGATTCGAAATTGTAATGAAAGGTTCGCAGTGATTGGTGCTGAAATGTTTTTCCATGACATGCCCAAAATCTCCCAGCGTCGAGCCTTACACGCAGCACGTGTAAGGCTCGACGCTGTTAGTTTGATATTTTTAAAAAATATGCAATATGCACTACATTATTACTGTTTATTATGAACTCAAAATAAATAATTATTCCAATTTGAAATGATATTTAATGCTTTAAGAAGATTAATGCAACGAATCGGGTAGCGTAGCCATCACTATTGAATTTTATTTACCTTAAGAAAAACTAGCCTACTCTTTTCTCATAGGCTGGCATCACTTTTGCAATGCAGATATATATGAACTTTGATTATATTGTTCAGAGTATTATTTGAACAATATAGTCAAGGATCACATCATTTGCAGCAGTACCCTTCGATAGATTCGATAGATTTCGATCTTCGGTTTCGCGCATGCGCTTAAGAATACTTACATATTATATATAAATGGAGAAATTATTTTGACATAACATTTATATAAACTACAATGCAATTATTAAACATATATTTAAAGACTTCCAATAATTACGGCCCTTTACCAATAAAAATATTTTTATTTTTTAAAAACTGCGAACTTAAAAAATAACCTTTTGTGTAATGTCTTTAATTAAAAAATCTATACGGGACAATACGGTAATTTAAAACTGAAATAAAAGAGTCGTTATGAATTCACATTGTTCTGTTGCTGAAGTTGAATGCTGTGCTTACGGAGCCATAACCGAAAAAGGTAAGGAAGAGAGGGCCACTAGGGGACAGCTTCGAGGCACTTGTCAAAGCTCGTAATATTTTATTAGATAACCAAATAAACCTCCGGTGAATTTGTAATTTTACTTCCGATCGTCTTGGTTATCGTTACTACGGTCTAGTATTATATAGTGCATTGTATACTTACATAAAAATATATATTTTTCAAATTTAGTTTCTATTCAAAATATTTGCTTTTTTGCTTGGTTATAAATAAAATATTAAATGGTTTTCGCAACATTACTATTTTCGAACAATGTAAATTTAATAGACGTTTACATGTCATAACTGTTGCAAGGGAAGGTCATACTAGTTACTAATTTTTATTTTATTAATGTCTTTTTCTATTAAGTACCATAAAAATATTCGTAGCCTTAATTTCTTAGTAAAAATATTTGTAGCCTTATACCCTTATGGGTATATGTCCATTTTCACATTTTTTTTTATAGGATTTATATATTTAACACCCATTCTAGGATTATTAGTATTAGTAAAAAAAAGTATTAAAAAAAATTCTATAGAAAAGCTAATGACTGTAAGGTGCCCGTTTATTTTGCAAAGAATTATTTATACATAATATATATTTCTTTAACGGTTGTCCTTCGTAGAGTCTAATATACCTATATTTTTCCAGACGCGTTTCACCTTAACACGAAGCATCTAAGGCTCGCGTTAAAGTGAAACGCGTCTGGTATACATTATAATAAAGCAGTGGAGCAATAGTGGAATAGTGGGAAGCAGTAGTGAAGTGGTGGAGGATTTTGTTGTCAGCCGTTTTTTCATAAGAATTAGATAATAAAATAGATAGTAATTCTCTAGATACATTTACACTTCTTCATTAACACACAATATTATATTCTCTGATTTATTTTCGCGGATTTTAGAAAAGTCACTTCAGTCTGTCCATCTTTAATTTTTTTTGTTACAAGCCTTCAAACGTTAGCAAGTCTTTCTTATAATAAGTAATCAGCGCTTCAAAAAGATTTATTATATATAGCTTATTATTATAATAAAGCTATAACTTATATAATAAACATTTTTTGTTTCAAATCGTACGATTTGAATTGGATACCCGTAATTTTGGTCCCAAAATCAAAGGGACAAACACCACACACTCATACATATATTTGCCACATTATGGAAAGCCAACTTGCGGCCCTCGATTTCAAAAGTGACCATCTATAACTGAGCCAAGTGGGTAATCATCAACATCACAGGAACTGCAGACGCAATGTGACTTTTTGAGAAAGGTGTATGTTTCAGCTATACTGCAGTAGAATTTTTGCCTGTAGTTTAAATTCTTGACCAGGAAAATATAGAACTCGCGCAGAAGAATAAAAACTTTATTACTGCAGTCTGTTGGGAGAATGTTTGACGGAGTGGCACGAACCTATAGTAAAAGAAACCATACTGGAGAATCCTTTTAAAGGCATGTCCTTAGAAAACATACTTAGAATGACGCATCATTTTTGGATAACGTTTTACATGCATATATATGTATTATTATTGCTGTAAAATAGAAAACGCTTGTGCTAAGCAAATGAACATATTAACATATTTTTTTTTATTTTAATTTCATTTTTTATTTTTATTAATTTTTAAGATAATAAGTAATACAATAAAATGATCAAAGTGAATTTATACGTGAATTTTGTCAATTATGACGAATGGGTTATCAAAGCAAAAAGGGTAAGCAAGTCACATAACTCTACACAGAAATCTGGCCAATAAAGATGGGACTTCACTTAACCATATAATATAATACATTACTTGCACACGCACACCTATTAATATTCATAATACAATTTAACGTAGCGAGGTTAATTTCACCTAAATATGTAAATTATCATGAGCCGACCACCGTTAATTCAGAGATGTCAGTTTGTAAATAATTCCTTCGCTTTCACTCTAGCAAAGTTGTATTTGAGGGGGAAAGAGAGGGCAATAACATGTGTATTATGAATAAGGTGGCAGGGAAAATTTTAACGGCGCCTATGAGGGTTGTGTACGCTGAAATAACTTTCAAATATTGTCGCTAGGTGGACGGAAAGTTTAGCTCCTAAGGGAGGTTGTTTGCCGGGTCGTCCTCATCTCTCTCTGTTTATAAATGAAACGCATATCATTTTAAAATGTTCTACAGTGTTCGCTACCCTTAACACATAGTAGTATCACAGAATATGAGAATTGTAATATAGAATTGTTTAATGTAAATATCAAAAAAAATAAAAAGTTTAATTTAAATCCAAATTAGAACTAAAAACTAACAATGATGTTTACCTATTATAACATTCAGTTACCGCGTCACCATGAAATCCACCCATCATAGTGGAGAACCTTCCCGACTGGACGCGCCATGTTAAGGCGTTGAAAGAGCGAATGGGGCATTTACCCAACGCCCGCCCTTTCGGGAAGGGACTAAGGTTCATCCCGCAGTCCCCAGAAGAATACCGCACCGTGCAGCGGTATCTAAAAGAACTGACCCAAAGCAACCCGGCAACGTCGTGGTATTGCTACGCACCCCCGGAGGAGCTGCCAACGAAGGTAGCGATAAGAGGCCTCCCCTCCGTGACGGACACGGAGGAAATCAAAGAAGAGTTGGTGCAACTGGGGTTCCCAGTCACCTATGTGAGGAATATCCCACCGAGGGGGGGGCGCCCGGGGTGCCTCTTCTTCGTCGAACTGTCCCACATGGGGCAAGAGGAACTCGCCCGCCTATACAGCACCACGGAGCTGTTACTGCCGGGTGTAATTATTGAGGCGTGGAAGGCGCGTAAGGGGCCGGCGCAATGTCACCGGTGCCAAAGCTTTGGACACGCATCCCACAATTGTTTCCGACCTGCGCGGTGCGTACGTTGCGCGGGAGACCACGTGGCGGCGGACTGCCCAACAGGCAGAGACACCGATCCGAAGTGCGCCAACTGCGGCAAGGCGCACACAGCCAATAGCAGGCGATGCCCCGTCCTCCAGAAGGAGGCCAGGAAGAGGGGACGGATGCTACCACCACCGGTGCCACAAGCGGCGCCGCAACAGATGAGACGCCACGCGCCGCGACGGGAGTGCCGCGCATTGCAACAGGAGGAGCGCCGAGCGCCGCCACCTGCCACCAGCCAAGACCCCCGAACCGGAGCTGCCGCCTCGTCAGCAGGCACCCCACCAGCCTCTGGGGCCATGACGGGGGCGCGTATCAGCACACCGGCTAACAAGCCAATCCCCAGGGGGGCCACCACCACACAGGAGGCCCCCAAAAAGAATAAAAAGACTAAGAAATCTAAGGCGGCGCGAAGGCGCCAGCGCGAGAGCGACGCTGCACGGAGCGCAGCTCAGACGCGCACCCTGACTTCTGTCCCCCCTCCCCCCACCTCGGCACCGCAAGGGACGTCCACCACGGTGCCGGCCAGAGAGGGAGCACTGCCCGATGGCCCAATACCCGCCTCACAGGCGCGCCGAGAAGCGCCATCATGCCACGAGTGCCGAGAGAGGTCGGAGACAGTCGAAAAGATTGTCGCCGCTCTCGGCAAAACTCTTGCCCAGATAGCTTCCGGCGTCGACCCAATGAAGGCGCTCCTCGGTGTTATAACCGAATTGTTCACCCAACTCTCGCACCGGAGCAGTGGAGGGGTGTAGGGTTCTATTCTGGAACCCCGGGGGGGTCCAGCATAAAGCTCCCCAACTGCTCACTCTCGCCCGGCGGTATGATATCCACGTAATACTGCTGGGCGAGACATGGCTGAGACCTGAGCAACCCTTCAAGCTGGCCAATTTCTTCGTGTACCGACGCGACGAGGTCACCCCGACGGGGCGGCCCTATAGAGGCACGGCCGTCCTGGTCAGGAGAGACCTAGTACACGAAGAGATCCCACTGTTGGACTTCGTCAGTACGAGGTCGATAGGCGTCCGACTTCGTACAGACGGAAAGGAGCTCAGAATCTTTTCGGCGTACCGCCCCCCCCAAGAGAAGTTTTTCCCCTCTGACATCCGGAGGATATTCGACAGGAGCTCGCCCACCATCATCGCCGGCGACCTAAACGCCAAGCACCCGGCATGGGGCTCACGAACTGTGAACCCCGCAGGACGGGCTCTATTCGACGCGTCAAATAGGGAAGATTTTGACGTCGTGGGACCGGACGCACCAACCCATGTGCCGACCGATCCCAATCATCTTCCGGATGTCTTAGATATAGTGCTCCGCCAGGGCCTAAATTCCCCAATGCACCTGGAGGTGCTGTACGACATGGACACGCAGCACCTTCCGGTCCTAGTCGCACTTGACTTGCGACCAAGCGCGACAACGCCCAGGGCCTTCACGCATAGGACAGATTGGTGCGCCTTCTCGCGCAAACTGGCAACCGTCCCTCTCGGTGGCCCGATACGGACATCGGAGGATGTCGAGGCCGCCGCGGTCGCCTTAACGGCGGCCATCAGAGAGGCCGCGGAGGCTGCCACGGTCCGGGTCCCGGTGTCACGCTACCGAGAGGAACTCCCACACCGTTTGCGCATAATGCGGGAACGCAAACGCGCGCTGCGAAAGCTCTGGGCGCGTACTCGCTGTCCACGCGTTAAGCGCGAACTTAACGCCCTCGCCGAGAGGCTGTCCGAGGAGATGCGCAGCTTCAGGGGACGGGCCTGGGACAGGCACGTCGAAGAGTCAGGCGAGAGGCTGACTTCCCTGCATCTCCTAGCGCGACGCCTCTCCCGCACGAAGACACCCGTTCATCCGCTTTTAAACAGTGCGGGTGAACGATGCTACGAGGCCAAAGATCGTGCCGAGATCCTGGCGGAGCACTTAGTGACCCAGTTCACTATGAATCCTGCTGCCGCTGCCGTCGCCGACCGTCATCAGGACGTACAGGACCGCGTGCGGGAATTTCTGGCTGCACCACCGCCCGTCCCCCTCCCGGAAGACTACTACTTCTCTCCGGCGGAGGTGAGGAGGGCCGCGCTACGTCTGCCAAGGCGAAAGGCGCCTGGCGACGACGAAATTCCCATTATCGCACTTAAGCAGCTGCCCAGGCGAACAGAGGTCGCCATGACACGGCTCTTCAATGGGGTGCTCAGGACGGCGCACTTCCCAACATCGTGGAAGACTGGGAAGGTCATCGTCCTGCCAAAACCGGGTAAGGACAGACGTCACCCGGGGAGCTATCGCCCTATAACTCTGCTCCCGCACATCGCCAAACTGTTCGAGCGCTTGCTGCTGCGGAAAATCAGGCCAGAAGTCACACTGCGCCCTGAACAGCACGGCTTTCGCAGCGGCCACTCGACAACAACCCAACTGACCCGCGTGCTGCACCACATGGCCGTGGAACGAAACCGCGGCCACTGCACCGTCGGGGTCTTCCTCGACATCGAGAAGGCCTTCGACCGGGTGTGGCACGAGGGTCTTTTATATAAGCTCATCGAGCAAACCACCATGCCGCCTTCCATGGTGCGGCTGGTGGCTTCATTTCTGCGGGAGCGGAGCTTCTACGTTTCCGTCGAGGGCATAGCTTCCACCACCTATCCCGTCGAAGCCGGGGTCCCCCAGGGCAGTTGCTTGTCGCCTGTCCTGTACGCAGCGTACACAAACGACATCCCCACCTTGGAAGGTCGCCTCCGAGAGTGGGAATCCGATGTCATGTTGGCGCTATACGCCGACGACAGCGCATACTTCGCGTCGTCTCCTTGGGTCCAAATGGCCGTGAAGAGGATGCAGAGGCTGCTGGATCTCCTACCCGAGTGGCTGGACACGTGGAGGATGTCTATCAACGTAGGAAAGACATCGGCCATCGTGACCGGCCGCCGAAGATTGCCGCCACCCCTCAAATTCCGGGGGCTAGACGTTCGCTGGGAGGCCACAGTGACGTACCTCGGAGTTCGCATCGACCGCACGCTGAATCTCGCAGCCCAGGCCAACCATGTGGCGAATCAAGCGAAGGCTGCGCGTGCGGTCCTCCGTCCGATACTCACCACAAACCATATACCCGTGCGTACGAAATTGATGGTCTACAAGGCGTACGTCCGCTCCCGACTCACCTATGCAGCTCCGGCATGGTATGCGCTAGTGTCGGAGTTGCAGCGCAAACATATTGAGACCCAGCAGAATCTGACTCTACGCGCCATCGTGGGGGCACCTCGTTACGTCCGCAACGACGTGATAGCGAGGGACCTCAGGGCGGAGAGCGTTCACGATTTTGTGGTCCGGTTGGCTCGAGGGATGTTCGACCGAGCCGACAATGGGCCACATCTGCATCTAAATAAATTCGCCCCCCTCCATGCGCGTCCACCCGAAGGACGCCCGCTCCCACGAGAACTTCTACTGTCGCCGCCTGGCCCCCGAGAGGGGGGAGGGCCTGCGACGGACCCAAGGAAGGAAAAGAGCTAAGTCACATCTAGACGACGCGAAGTCGGCAGGATTCCACTGGGGTTCATCCCCGAGGCTCGTTGGGTCGTTGTCTCCGTTCGCTCGTTCGTTCGTTCGTTTCGCTCGTTTCGTTCGTTTCGTTCGTTTCGTTTTTGTTTCGTTCGTTTCGTTTCGTCTCGTTTGTTTCGTTCGCTCGTTTCGTCGGATGGATGACCCAAGAGCCGCTCGTTTCGTTCGACCGTTTCGCTCGTTTCGTTCGTTTCGTTCGTTGCCTTTTGTTTCGTTCGTTTCGTTTCGTCTCGTTTGTTTCGGTCGTTCGTTTCGCTTGGAGGGATATTCCCCAAAAAGCCGCTCGTTTCGTTCGTTCGTCTCGCTCGTTTCGTTCGTCTCGTTCGTCTCTTTTTGTTTCGTTCGTTTCGTTTCGTTTCGTTTGTTTCGTTCGTTCGTTTCGTTCGGATTAAGGATGCCACAAAAGCCGCTGCGAAAAACAGCGGCACCAAAGACCAGGGGGCGGTCGCCCCGTTGAGTTCAAGCTCGAGTAGTGGGGTTCATCCCCGAGGCTCGCTCCTACACCCCTCCTTGAGGGGGTAGATGTCCCCGATTGATTGACCATGAAATAAAAAAATCCAGAATTGTGTAGGTGATGTACATATGTATGTATTATATTTAGGTGTCTAGTATCGAGTTTGTATGAATTTTTGTTTGCTTACTATTATGCATAAACTTTAACCTTTATTACAATATTACACTATATAAAAAATTACATTTTCCGAAATTAAATGCTATATGTTTTTATTTTTACAACCTAAAATATTTAATTCAGCAAAAAAGTAATTCAATAAACGGAAAAGTCCCATAAATTATTTAAAAAGGAAATACTTCAAAACGGAGAAGTAATTTTTAAATTGCTTAATTCTATCTAAACCAAATTATTTCGGTTAATTGCGAATCGCGGGGCCATAAAACGTAATTAAAAAGCCCGATTCCGTAAAAAATCTGAGCAAAAAAAAGGCGCGAGGTATCCGCGTCATCAATCTGGAGAATTATTTCATTTGCGTATTAAAATTCTCGTTTTGTCTGTCCATGAGTTATTTCGTATCGCGTTAATTACTCGCGCCTCGTGTACTGTACCCTCGCGATTTAGATTATACCATAGAGGTGTGAAGTCAGAAGCGACAAGTCAATTTTTATACCTAAACATTATACCAATTTATGAATGTCTTATGTACATTCTACTTTTTCATTCCAACACCTATATGTTTATCCCACCTCTTGGCACGGGCCTCCCTTATTCTGGAGGCACAGACATTAACTCACCACACTAAGACTTGTCTTATTTAAGACGGATTGGCGGCCCATCCAGGTTCGTAATAACTTCTGATAGAGTCTGATAACCCCGCCAATCCGCATAGGACAAGCGTCGTGGGTTAGCGTCTATTCCTCCAGAAATGGAGAAGCCCAGAATTCCACATGTTAAATTTTTATCAGATAATGAAACAACGAAAAACTCGACGTTTTCAGATTTTTAATAATGCTAAAATAAATAAATTTTAAGTCATGAAAAAAATAATACCCTTGTACTACAAGTAGTCACACGAAAAAAGCCCAGTTTTCGATGTGCATCTTTATTTCATACAATCTTTAAGTTTTTCTTAATCGAATGCCCAGTTATTATAAGATACTTGGTACGTAATTGCCCAAATCATTAAGGTACGAGCACGTACGTAAGGTAAGGTAAGTACTATTGAATAGAGGAGTCGAGGGTTTTTGATATTTATAAAAGCTTAGTAAAGATGTATTTGACGTTTTCCCTTTAAGTATTTATAAACATATATACATATTTCCACACGTTTATCTGATAAATTTGTGATGATTTGGAATTGGTTCCATTATAGCCCGATTCATTCGTACATTTAGCTCTAAAATAATAATGTAAGGCCTAAACGCGGGCTCGATTAACTGCTAAACCGTAAATGTCTATTACAATCAGCGCGGGCCTTGGTCTAGACTCCCCTGTTTTGGGGTTGGATCTCCAAAATTTACGAGTTAGGCGGTGATTGCAATATATAAGTGGTAGCATTTATAGCGTCACATGGAATCGAAATAAAATTATGACTGTAACTCGACAGGTTGACGTCGCAGATATCAGGAAGAAAAGGAACCCTCTTCGTTTACAATTTCTGTTAAATTATATTACAATGTTAGCTTTGATAGTTAGTATATATCTTTGTTTTTCTTATGTTATTTGTTAATTTACTTTAGTTTTACCAAATGAATCAAAATAAAAGACTCCAAAAATTAACTATTCTTACGAAAATTATTTTGTAATACTTGAAAAAATAAAATAAATAAATTAATAATAATTTATTTATTGATCATAAATAAAGTTTATAATTTTGTTTCACTGCCTGCTGAACCAGGGTGATCCCTGTACTACGGCAGACAGTTCCCTTCTATGAAACTTTTATGAATTACATATATTATTCTAATTGCCATACTTAATATAATTTACAAAAGACAAACAAAAAATTAAATTTTTCCTTCATCTGTAGTCATCAATTCTTCCTTTGAACTGTATATGACCTTGGAATCTTGAAGTAAAACTCCTCTTAATATAAGGCAACACTTTTACGTAACGCCTAAAGTGTTACAGCTGTTTATGCGCGGCGATAATTGCTTTCCATTAGGCGAAATATGTTCCTTTGCCTTCCTATTCAAAAAAAAAAAGAAACTAACAGATCACGTGTCCCGCTAATTAGGTGAGTACATCGCATTAGTGTAACGCTATGCTTATGAAACATTTGTTGCCATTATTAAGTATGAAATGATGTAAAAGTTCCCGATGTGTGCTTGCTGAGGTAGACCAAGCCATTACGTAGGGTTGTCACGTTCGGCTAATCACGAAACCTGTGCCCTCACGTGCCTCATAGCCGCCTCACACATTTACAACTCCGCAGATCTTTTGGTTTAATGATATTAACATGTTTTATTTGCCTCCACCAAACATAAAATTATCATTTAAATGCTTTTCAGCTTGTAAAACACAAAAATAATGTGGAAGTTTTAAATTAAATTATAAACGTATCAATATATATTAAATTTAATTATAGTAATATATTAAATTATAATAATATATGTATATATACATACATACATATCGTCACGCCTATCTCCCGTAGGGGTAAGTAGAGACCACAGATCTCCATCTGCTACGACCTCGGCATACTTCCCTTGCTTCCTTCACACTCATTATTCTCCTCATGCAAGCCCGCTCGGTTAAGGGTACTCTTGACCTGGCCTTTCTTAAAAACTTCTTAATTAACTAAACTTATATGAATTAAATTATATTTTATTTCTATTTATAATACAAGCTTTTCCATTTACGTACCGATATAAATTTGTTAGACTCCGTTCTTATTAGAATTATAAAGAAAAAGAAGAACAGTAAAAGAAGATGTGGTGACAATAGTTGAAGAAAAGAGATACTTAGATGGTTTGGGCACATAGAGAGGATGATTGAAAGACGACTGGCAAAAGAAATTTACGCTGCGAATGTAGATGGTCGATAGAGGAAGACTAAGGAAAACATAACTTGATCAAATTGCCGAATTTTTTAGGAAAGTATATACCGAGATGGCAGATGGAGATCTGTAGTGTCTGCCTACGAAAAACAGGCGTGACGATATGTATGTGTGTAAAAGTAATTATCAATCAGTACCTTTCTTGTGCTTGGCAATCGGATTAGCCTACCTGTCCAATGGCATTTGCTTCATACGACGCCCATAGTAAGAAACATGATTATCATCAGTCCACGGCAGTTCTCTACTGGACAGTGGACTTTTGTGCGTGCCAAAGCGTGCCACCTAACTCGATATTCGGCTATACGCATCCAGTCTTTGCCAAGTGCCTTGCGCAGATCGCAGCCCAATAGGTGTGGAAATCCATAAATACGTTTGCTATCGGAACTTCTTTCCAGCACTCGTGTAATCTTACAAATGTCGGTTCTCCAACAGACATGTCCAGGCAAATAGGCACTTCAATTTTCTAGTTTAAAGAGTTATGTTAGTGATTTAGATTCTCCGGTAAACTATAATTAATGAAATATTTAGCTTAAAATATTCTCTAATATATGTAAATCAAATCTGTATTTTCTGATATCGGTAAAGAGTTAGTATGAAGGTTAATACACTTTTTTATTGGTACTAGTGGTTTAGTTGGAACTAGTGGTAATTTATTTTTCTATTCATTGTACATTTTGATAATATCTTATTCATACTTTATTAGCACTTTTCACTTTACATATTATATCTCAATTTATATAATTTCAATTTCTTAGAGAAGAAATAAACAATTTATTTCTTTATTTTAAATTTTTATTTATGAATTTAAAAAGAAGGAATATAATATAAAATGTTTTAATATATTCAAATTAAAAGTTTTATGACATTTATTAATGTTTCACTACAGTACCTACGTACTTTAATTCAATAATTAATACATTCTATTGTGTAATATGAAGTGGTAACGTGTATAACATGAACGTAAAACGTAGTTACACGAGTTATAGCAATTTACGCACAAGCGTACGTGCAATTAAACGCGTCAAGCGACAGTCATTGGCACGTGACGTCATTAGACTACGTGACACCAGGGCTTGGTTAGAAATGTACTCACCATGAGTATTACCATCTACCAAAGAACATACTTATCGCCATAAAAGTTGTACAGTTACTTCTCTTCTATTAGTACTTATAAAAATGTATAATATGTTTGTTTTGTCCCGTTATACGCTCTTTTTATTGCGATTGCAATGAATCTATGTTAAGTTTCGGTTCTTACAATCGGGTAGGTTTTTGAATTAAGAGAAAGCAGTAATAGCTCAGTTGGAAGGATAGCGCTTACGATTTAAGGTCCTTCAAACCTTCAAAGTTCCATTGGACTTCTCATGTGCTAGGAAAATATGAACCATATTTCCCTAGCACAACTACTATTAGCTAGGTTGAAATAGTTAACAAGAATTCTTTTAATATTAAAACATTGTTAGGCTATTTAAAAAAAAATTAAATACAAAGTATGGGAAGTTTTCAAGTTAAATAGAGCAACAATTTGTCCAGAGTGATTGATAGAAACTGAATGCGAGTAGCCTAAATTCAGGTAAGGTAGTGTGCCTCTACATCGAGCTTTATATTGTCGCAAGCTCATCTCGATTACCCTTTTAGATTTTATGTTCTATTGGACTATTAAAGTATGCCATACATTCTTTTCTTAAGTTGAAAAAATATTGCTACTTTATTTTTAAAAAATGCGTAGTGCGGGACATCATCCAGCTAGATAGAGCGACCATCTGCACAGGGCGATTGGTAGAAACTAGATGTGTATTGCCGAAGCTCTGCTCTGGTCTGGTAGCACTTCTCTACGTCCAGCAGTAGACTACCGCAAGCTGACGCTAATTAGCCTAATTGATTAGGGCATTAGGTTAGTTCAGTTTGACTCTACGTCATTCAACTATTGACGTGAGCCATACTTTATTTAAAAAAAGCGCTGTTTGCTTAATCTTCTTTCTTCATATTTATTTTTTATCTCTTTTCTCTTACTATAATTTACTTCCTGTGGTGCGTGTTATGGCTAACACTAGGAACTCAACTAAATCTAGAAGTAATGTAAGGGTAACAAGAATTATATTTTAGTCATATTAAAACATTGTTAGCCTACAATAAAATATCACAAAGGTATTTACATCAATGACAAAGGTATCAAATACACGAAACAATCATTAATAATTACCAGTATAATATTTAACTTTAATACTAACTTCTAATTGAATACCCCAAACGGTTTAGATAAGTTGTAACTAATCTTGCCGCAGACACCTAGCAACAGTGCGCAGCGCGCTGTTTCGGCTACGTCTGAGCCAATTCCCTGTCGTCGTAACGTCTAATTCCCGTCGACTTACACACATCAGCGTTTTCGATATCGTGCTCTACCCCCTTTATGTACAGAGTACTTCTGGCATCGAGACCTTTAAGAAGTTTTATGAGAAACAAGGTTTATTTATACTTCGCTGATTTAATATCCCAAATTGTGTTTTGTTATCCAATATAAAACACGCCACTGGATACTTTAAGCCTGTGCACGAAGACTTTTAGCAGCGCGATTTTCTCCTTCTCTATCTAAGTGTCCAAACCAACGGACGAGATATTTTCCGGCTTCCATCTGGTTTCTGGACCCAATATCCAGGTAATAAGTTTTGTATTATGTTACAATTCGGGCAAAAAAATTTGTACAGATCTGTTTTCATCAATGTGTTCACAGTTTTTTGCTTAGTAATAAAAAATACACGCACAATGTACAACAGTTATCACGCACAATATAAACAAGTTAATCAAAATAAATAAAAATATTGTATGTAGTACTTTCGGTGTATTTTAATTATTTAAAATAATAATAATATTTTAGATCGTAACCACCATGACTATAGATTCACCAAGAAAATTTGTGCTGGAAACCACAACATGTAAATGTTTATTATACAATGAATAACTTATTTTTCATTCATGTTTACATTTTATTAATATGTCATAACTGCGTGAGAAACTTTTTAAAGATAGGAAGATATGTGTTGTGATATATGCTTACTCACATATATCACAACAAATATATAAATGTTGTACATGACATTATCATAGGGCGGTGCTGGAGGATTTGCTGATGGCCGTTTCTCGGTAAAAATTAGACTTATAATTCCCTATACACTTCGTCTTCCCTATACACAATATAATTTTTCTTACTGGTGTTCGTGGATCTTAGCAAAGTAAGTTTGACTGTCCATCTTTATAAATTTATATATTTTTAAGCGATTACGTTACTTTAATATAAAAAAGTTTTCTAGGGGATTGATTAGGTCTCATACGCATAACAGTAAAGGTCGCACAAATCTCAAACGCATTGCATTCTTTGAAAAAATGAATGCAGTGAACGTGTTAAAGAAGTCTCTGGGATTGTAAGTTACTCTACATTCTTTCTTTTTCCACTTACACGGAACCGCACAAATATTGCAAACTAAACGGGAGCTAGCACTATTTACAATTTGGCGGCTCCGCTCCGTCCGTCCGTCCGTCCGTCAGGGCACATTGGGCCCATCGTTACGTTGCCCATGTTTATATTGCCAGCTCGCAACACCGCTTTTATTGCCTCGCCACACGGACACACGGACCTCTTATTGCGGTTAATGCGGAAATTCGAATTTGAATTTTGACACCCCGTTTTGGTCCAAAATGCGCAGACATTTCCGTAGAATTTTCGGTTTATAACCGTACTTGTGTTTCTCTTTTCTATGTATATATTATTCTCAAGTATCAATATCAGCCCGCGCCAGTCCACTGCTGGACATAGGCCTCACTTAAGGCGCGCCACCTAGCCCGGTCTTCGGCTACACGCATCCAGTCTCTGCTAGCCGCCTTGCGCAGATTGTCGCTCCATCTAGCAGGGAGGCGTCCCACAATATGTTTGCCGAGTTTGCGTTTGTTCCAACGATTGTCGGTTCTCCGAAAAACGTGTTCAGCCCATTGCCACTTCAGTCTGCTAACTTGAAGAGCTATGTCGGTAAATCTGGTATATTCTCAAGTATATATTGTTAAAATTTAAAAACTAATGTATTAATTTCAGTTAAAGTATCTTATTTAAAGGACATCTTAGTGGGCATCTTGATCATTTTAGTGGACTGCGCAGGCTGTTGATGATGAAGATGATCTTACTTAAATTACGCAGGGCCGACGAAACAAAGACTGCATATAACAGACCTATAAACGTGTGCATGAGAAATGGCGATGGATTGTAAAACGAGCCACCACCCGAAGTGATGACCATGTCCTCTCTGACAACGACTAAAAGGAAGTTTAAGTTAAATAAAATTAATTAATAAATAAAAATTAATTAATTTTTATTTACCTGAAAATGAGACCTTCCTAGCGCAGGGTAAATGATAAATAAAAAATAATTAATTTTTATTTATTTTTATAAATCATAAATATAATATAAATCATAAATAAAAATTAAATATTTTTATTTATTGTTATAAATTAATTAATAAATTATTGTTGTATATTAATTAATTTTTATTTCTATAAATTAATTAATTTTTCCTTATTAGTTGGGAATTCGTTCGATTGAATATACTTTTAACCAGTTGATATTTGAATTAAGTCTATTGTTATTACTCACAGTACGGTATATAGGTTATGGAATGCTGAGACTACCTTCTACACACATATATTACAGATGAAAGTTGCGGAGAGGTAAAATCACTACAGTTACAATCTCTCCACCAGTTTTTGTAATAAAGGCAAAGTTTTGGCATAACATCTTCGTCACCCATTTTTGACATAGTATCCATCAAAATATCTAAACGAAAACATACAAAGTAGAAAAATTTTTAAACAATAAAATATCTTGAACTAATATGCACGATTGCATAAAATTTGTCCGTATAATAGATGGGATTATATTTCGTATAAGATTATTAAGACCGAAAAAACGCAACAGTTTGATTTTGGAATGAATAAAAAATAATGTAACTGTAAACACTATGCATTTGCATAGCAATATTCATAGATCGTTGGTAAGATGTCTGACTTCAAGCTAGACTGACACCGTGCCTGGAGAATTCACGCTCCATTATCGGTTTCTGGGGACATGGTGACTGTCGCCTTTGTTGCCACTTTAGGCGCTTACCTCGCATTTTGTTTTCAGCTTTAGTCTCATATTACTTTAGTATGTTGTTTGAATATTTGACACAACTGTTCATACTTTTCGATTAATTTATATAAATATTACTTAATAATTGAAGACAAATAAAATTATAATTAGAATTTTAATCTGTATTTGTCTACACAACAAAATGTTTAGTTATTTTGAAATAAATTAAATAACTAAACATTTTGTTGTATTACATTGAAATTCAAATACCCCTTTTTTAATTACATACTGTATTTATCCCAAATGGCTCATCGACCTTTTGTATTTTTTTTTATTATAAAAATGTAAGTAGGTCTTCCCATATTTTAAGCTTGCAAAATAGTTTTTAATTTTTAAAATAATGGAAAGACGTGCCCTCTACCGCTTATGTTATTATGAAAGTAATTTTAAATTGTTATGAATAATAAGTAGCGAAAACTAGTTTTATAGTTGTCCAGGGACAGTGGAAAGTACCTCCAAAATTATTAATGAATATAAGTAAAATCGATAATTAATTAATTACAGGTAGACAGCCGCGCCCGGGTTACGTCGTGGCACCCGTAACTAGCGAGTAACAGTCGATTTCCCATGAGGTACACGTTCAACGTTACGTCAAAGATTAAATAATACTATTATTGTAGAAAGTTACAATCAATCAATAAGCCCTTTATCTTGAATTTGAATCGATACTGTTAAGGTATTTATATTATGTCTCTTATTGTGCCTTCTAGCAAAGGCCTCTTGTAATATTTTTCATCTTACAGAAACATACACATAAAACTTACATATTGCACCCAAGTGAAAATATGTAGTTCCTTAATTTAGTTTTGGTATAAGACCAAAACTGAATTCAAGAACTATACTCACTAAGTATCAATAAAACTCTTCTGCAAGTAAATTGGCATAATACTATAATAATGAATTGTAAATCTTTATATTTCAAACAAGTTTATCTCCAATAAGAATTTTTTGCTACAAACATAGCTTCCGCGAAAAGTGAACGTAAAATGGCGGATAAGTACACATTTTTCGACCAGAGGAATTCCAAACACAGTCCTCTTGATTACTAGCAATTTTGAGCTTGTGGAGAAAATGAACAGATGGTAATTAAGAAAAAAAAAGATTTGATTAAAACTAAAATATTTCCTCAATACACGCAACAATCATATCGCAATATTTTTACTTGACCATTCTGTTTAAATTTAGCTCTATGGTGTTAGTAGCAGGCCGCTCCCGCCGTGTTATTTCGCCCATTAAGGTACCTGTCATGTGTGTTTACAATAAGTAAATAAGGACGCGCTGGTAACGGGAACGTTTGCTGTTATTGCCTCACTATTGGCGACAGTGGGGTCCGTTTGTTTACGTGAAAAATTAGTGAGATTGTTATTAGGCGAGATAAATCGCTCAGTTATTGGAAAATTGGTTGGGAACAGTTCGGCTGCACAATTTTAAAAACTTGTACATTACAATCTATCACATGAAACATTTTATAGGAGAGCCAAAAAAAGTTGATTTTTAACATTTGTCTGCATTACAGTTGTGTATTTCTTAGATATTTTCAATTTTCTATAGGTTTCATCTTTCTACGGGTCTTCAAAATTCTAAAGTATCTAATATCAATATTTCTACAAATTTTGACAGTGCGAATTCATACTTTATGTCGTAATAAGTTGCATAATGCAAAATTACTAGGTTTCGAAATTTGAACCAAAAACCAATTAAAGCCCAGAATCACTTAAAAAAAAATCTTTAAATTTAACTAGTTTTTTTAATTAAAAGCTTTTAAATAAAAAAAAACTAGTTCAATATTCTCTGTACATTGAATTAAAATTACTCTAAACTCCTATTTATCATATTCTAATGCCGGATATAAGCCTGCCTCAAAATTGAGGGATGTTTTCATAATCGCTACGCTTGGAGGACTAATTGGCCATTACAGATCTTATGTAGTCATTTCTGCCCAACTGATATATGTTTCCATAGCTGCCTTGTATGTTACCTATTGGAAACAAACGGAAGCGGACTATACTATACCAGGAACCATACAAAAACTATTATATCATATCACTTAAACTTTAAAAAAGATGTTGCTAGCGCAAGGTAAAGGTAGTTACGATACCTCTACATTTGGTAAAAGGGTAACAATTTTGTTATTGCACAATATATATATCTAAAACACAATAAATCTTTATATCAGAGGTCATTTCAATAAAATACATTTGTTCACCTTTACGCCAGTATAAAAGATGAAATAAAAACAATAATCCAGCTCGGCGTGTCCCGGCGGGCACATTTTCGCCCCAATAATACTTTTTATCATATTTATTGACTGATAAATGGAAAACACCGTTGCGAGTGCATTTATATGTTGCTTCTAACTCTGTTATACTTAACATTTATTTGTTAGGGATAATGCTGAATAAATTATAAAAAAGATAATGCCTGCCTGCCTTTTGAATTAGATTTATGGGTTTAAAGAAAATAATACTTTGATATTTTTGCACTCAACATTATGTAAACGTTTTTCTACGTAAAGACTTCGAATGAAGCCTTAGGCTTAAAATATTATAGACCATTTAATCTAGTAGTAAAATTGATACTACATCCATTATACATTTAATATATAACATTTGTTTTTATTAGTCAATAATTTGTATGCAGTAGTAGTATGAAATAAAATTATAGTTTGAATGAAACATTAATGACATTTGACAAAAAATATGGTATGACATAATATATTATATTTTCACATATTATATTATATTATGTCATACCATATTTAGTAAATATTTATATTTAGTATAATATTTTAGTTATTACTTATAATGTCATGACCAATTGGCGCACTGACTGGACGGACGCCTACGGTTGTCACTACAATTGACTAATTGTCGTGGGTTCGATCTCCGCATTGGAATAAATACATGTATAGCCTACAGATATTTATTCTGAGTCTGGTAACCCTGCCAATCTGTTTTGGAGACGTGTGGTGGGTAAATGTCCCTTCCTCCAGAAATGGGGAGGCCCATGCTCAACAGTGGGACATAATTGAGCTGTGAAAAAAAATATTATGTCATACATATTTTACTAGCCTTTATCTTGTAAGTATGTTATGTGATACTCTTGGTCACAAGCTCAACGGCATGGGGCTTCTGATATCTGGCTGTATGTACATTAACTCACCACGCTTGTTCTAGAAGAATTGGTAGTACACCCAACTTTGGAATAAATACGTAGATATGCATATAATTAAACCAAAATTGAACCCTAGACTATTGGCTCCAAAAGTGGTAGGCTTTACCACTGAGCCATTAAGGCTTGCTACTTCACTACTTTTGCCACATTTTTTACAATTCTTATGACATCTCTGGGTACATTTGTCTCCAGCACCAATGAAGTGGTTTGTGCGAAGAAATGCTATACTCCCACGGAAGATCTTTACTTCTAAGCTCCGTTCGATAAATACTTAGAGATGGAGGCCTAATTTCATTACTTTATGTTTCTCTCTCCTTTATTTCCTCCTTTACGTTTACCTTCTCATTGCATCCAATTATAAGTCTCTTGTTTTCAGGTATCTTGGCGAAAGCGATTACTTTACGAGATGTTACTCGCATGATAGTCTCTCGTTTACCTAAGAAAAATAGGAAGAACAGTTGTGTAGCTGTGAAGTAGTTTTTAAAATTATAGACACATGGTGACTTAGACATTTAGGTTTTCCTATAAAAATGTAATTGTAGTAATATACTCAACAATACAAAATCATATACTTATGTATTATAATACACCATTGTATTAAAATACATCGTATAAAAGGGAAAAGTATATCAAAAATATAAGAAAAACAACAAACGTTAAGATATCTGTATCTGTAGAAAATATTGTATTTATATAAAAAGCAGGTGCCTTTGAGTACAAAGCACTAGTCGCGATCCCATGTGGCATTAGTAGATAACACATATCGTATGCGTATCGGGTAAAAGCGTGGGGAATTCAGATTTCCATCCAACGGCACTACCGCGACTCGAATTTCAAAGGGTTTTTTCGTTCGTGACGTCGCCACCGAGAGTGGGGTTCGCTATTAGTGACGAAAGTTGTAGTTTCTTACGTAAAATCTTACTGTACGAGTATTCCATGCTGAACAGGTATTGGTTTTAATTTAAGTCGCATTGGTATTGGTCGTAATTCGGCCGCAGAACTAGAGAAGAATTCATAGTTTTGAGCAAACTTTTATACTTAAACATGAATATCCTAGAACTCGTTCATATAATGAAATGTATAAAAATGATACTGATATATGAGCAGAATTTTTTTATAAAAGAACACTAATAACCGTTGTTTACTAACGTTCTAAAAGTCTGGGCAGTATTTGAAATTATTCATAATAGGTCGCAATTGCCGAATAAACTAGAAAAATATAAATTATATAAATCACTGCAACAATATATGATCTTTCAAAAACAAAAATATAAAAAAATTAAACATCTACACACCCTTTCGACTTTTTAAATTCAATTTATATTTGAGGCGTCTTCTAATACTTCCTTCGTTAATTGGATGGGATGCGACTTAGTAATAAAATTGTAATTAAAAATTAACTACTTTATACTGGCTGAACCTCCCCGAGGGTGCATACTAAGTAGACATGTATGGTGCGCATTTGTTTACTAAATTAAGAATAAACTATATGAATTTACTACAATGCGCCGTCGGGGATAATACTAGTTCGTATTTCGTTCAACAACAAGATTACATTTTAGTAACATCATTTACTTTGACCCTATAGGGTGCGGCGATGGAAAGCTTAAATTGTGGGTAATATTTTTTATATTACGAAAATTTCCGCTTAATTCTTTTTACGGAAATACACATCAAAAACTATATTATTATTTCTATTGCAAATATACAATCCTTTCATTCAATCAATAATTAATTTCAATCAATAATTATTAAAACCAATTAAATGCATGTAGTCAGATACACTCTCTGGCGAGATTCTGAGACAATTTGCATCGAAAGGAAAAACTGGACGTGCGTAGCCGTAAGTCTGACCTAGGTGGCACGCCTCGATACACATCTATGTAAAGCGATAGATTACCGAATGATGACAACAACGAAGATCAAATAATACGTATGGATGTATCCATTTTCATATGTGTTTAAAATTATAATAAATATTTAAGGAACAAGCAGGAGATATTAAGATAATGAAAAAATTCACAAAACTTATTTATATTAGACATTACACTAAAAATGGTACTTGCCAACATATTGAAAGCTTTAATAGTGCATTGAATTTAAATTAATATATTAATGATGATAATTCATATCTATGTATTATATTAAAAATATTTTTTTATCTTTCTGCACTCTTTTATATGAACTTTAACCTTTTTTGCATGCATAATATAATATAAGTATATTACTCGTATGATCAATAACTAAAATGCATTTTAATTATACTTTTTAATAATTAAACCCTTTTACTATCTGCTTCACTCACTCATTCAAAAGTACAAAAACGACCTTTTTAATTTACTAAAATTGCTAATTAACTCCACTTACTCCATTCCATTAGCTGGTCACTCGAGGGTATCATAAGCCCTGGTGTGCATTATAATAAGTTATTACAACGTAATTTATTATTCTGTCATTACCGTGACAAGATCGCGTGTTGTCCCATCATAAGTTAGCGCCATCTAGTCTACCGTCGTTAATTTCATTGGGTATAGTGACAAAAATTCTGTTTACTTTGCCGGTGGTGTTTAAATGACGCTGCAGGAACATAATCAGCTTATTTAGGGTTGTAATGATGTATCGTGTAACTATCGATAAAATATTCGCTTATAAATAACATAATATTTATCGGGAAATGCTTGGGGTTTAATTGCTATTTCTGAAAGTTACGACACTTCAAGTACGACATTCATAGATAAGTTTCTAAAAAAATGTATCAAAAATGCTCCTAAATTGAGAGTCGTCGTTTTGTGGTTTATCAAGTAGGTCATTCAACACTATCAGCGTACGTCAGCCACTGGTGGATTTTGGCTCATGGCACACTCCTTAGACTGATCTTTAGCATATGTATTCAGGTTCTGCCAAATGCCAGATACATGTCTATTTACGAGAACCACCTCAGATCGTAATTCTGATCATTGCCAACTTAGCTATTGCTACTAATTATAATGACCGTTCACTGTACTTAGATGTGTGTGGAATTTGATATTTTGTAGAATATTAAAAAACGTTTTCATTCACAAAAGTCCTATTGTACAGGATTGACGCGTAACCCCTAAAAGACAGGGAAAATAAATAGTCAAATTCCGGGAACGCATAAACACTATTTATTTTCATAGTTACATATACTAGTTTACAAGTCAAGTAACCATATTGCAATTTAGCTCATAGAAACATATTACAGCGCCATCTATGGACAAATTTATTCAACACTTGAGACATATATTTATAACCTCGTACTCCCTATACAACTTGTTTTGATTTTGATTGCCTACGTAAAAACGTGTACTACAATACGATACACTATTGTAGGATATACTAATCTTCCATAAGCTTTCTTAATGGTATATATCTTTGAACATTTCTCCACATATTACAACGTAATATAATTCTTCCATTTACTGCACCCATACATCCCTAAGCGACGATAATGCTAAGTATGATAATGAATTGCATTTAATTAAGTAATTTGTGTGTTATGGGCTTTAGAGTGGTTCCCGCTGTCTTCTTGTGTTTAGATTGTGAGATAGAATATGTTAAAATAAAAATTTCATTGTACGTTCCACACATATATTATATAATAATAAGATAGTCAGCAAATAAAAATGTATTTACAAATAAATTTAAGTTACAAACAACATAAAATGTTGTTAATACCGTAAAAACGGCTGTCTTCCGTATAGTCTGTATACAGTACTATACCTGATGATGCCTCGTGTTGAGGAGAAACACGTATCGTTTACATTGTGTAAGAGTGTGCGGTGTGTATTTGGTGTTGGTATTGTTGATAGTGGTTGGGAAGTGGAGAGTTGCTGACAATCATTTTTTTGGTAAAATTTAGTTTAAGTTCCCCGTAAATCCACTTTTTCGAGTAAAAAACACACATTATTATTCTTCTATTTTTGTTTGCTTGTCGCGGTACGGTTTATTCACATTAAGTCCAATACATGAAAAAGTCATGTAGTGTATGTAATACGGAGGGTATTGCACAGTGAAAATAAGCGATGGATCAGTTATAAATACCACTCAGCGAGCAGAACTGATTTTCTGCAATCATTTCGGAGATTAAGCGCAGCGGAACTTGCGAAATCCGAGCCCTTTTGTAAACAATATGTAAAAACCACAATGAGATATATGTGACTGTAGTGATACATTCATAAATGTATCACTAATAACTTTTTATATTATATTACTTTTTTTACATTCGTAATTTTCAAATTTAAAATGAAAAAGAAATAAAATGTTTTATAAAACAAAAATGATTCGATCGACTGACGCCTCCAATGTAACATATCGCCTTTCATTGCACACATAAATACATATTATTTATAAAGTGTGGATGAAGTATGGATAAAATATATAATAAATGTACAGTAAATAGAAAAATTAATTAATTTCACTTGGAAGAATTTTATTGTATAGAATATAAAACCCCCTAAAGATTGCAGGTGTCGCCGTAAACAGGACGGCTGGCACGTTACATGGCACCTCCACCACGCCTCCACCATGTAACGTGAGTGACGTGAACCTATGAAAAAAGATATCCTCGTCTGACGCAAAGAATAAAAATCATTAAATTATTATTATTATTATTAAGGTGATATAGCTATCTCAAAAAGCTTTTGTAAGATACCGTGTATGTTTAGATTATCGCGCATTAATGTTAGGACGGAACACGTAGGTCGTAAAGTGGGTGAAGAACGGCTCGTCCACGCAACTCGGACAAGTTATCAGTTACAGTGGGTTATTGATATTGGCGTTAGCACGAGCGTGAGCTAAAACCATGCGGTGTCTTGTTCATAGGGGAGCATCTATATTTATGATTGTAGAATAAAGTTACTATTAGGAATTGTTTTTATAATATGTCCGAACTATAATGCTGAGACGCAATTTTCAAACACATTTATTGCTCAAAAACCATTTCTGAAGGTTCTTGAGCAATAAATGTGCCCTTCTATTATAAAACACACCAACCTGTTTTTTTTAATTTAATGGAAAGGAATTGCCAATGCTGCTTGTATGTTGACAGGTTGGGAAAATGAAATACCAATGAGAAAACTCCCACTGAACTTTCAAATAAATAAGTAACCTAAGTTTAAAGTTCAATTAATATTAAGTTGTTAGAATTCGGCATTCAATGTGAGAGCGAATAATTTACATTAATAATTTCAAGTCTAAGATCCACAACAAGCGACAAAAATAAAAAAAAAAATTAATATTGTGTGTTTTTTTTTCTACTGGAAGAAGTGAATTTACGGGGAACTTAAAGTAAAACTTACCAAAAAACGGCCGTCCACCACTTTTCCACCTTGCAAACGACACATGTTTCGCCTCAACACGAGACATCATCAGGTATAGTAGACTCTACGGAAGACAACCGTTAAGTTAAAAAAAAACACACATATATTTTTCTGTTTTTGTCGCTTGTCGGAGATCTTATCTAAGTAAAAGTTCTAACTGTCCACATAGTAATGGATTTCCGACAAAGTAACGCCTGACTCCATTAATAATCTTTAATTAAAATCTTATTTAATCGTATTAGTATATTAAGAGTAGGCTTGGTCCCAAAATTAGTTGGTTCATTTATAAATAAACTTTTTAATAATATAATCACATAAGGTACATAATCAACATACACAAGTAACGAAAAACATAAGTAAATCACACAATGAAACGGAAGCTGAAAGCAACCAGCGGCGAGACAACACCTGTATTACCATAACAAGACGTGAAATTTGAATGGCAACAAATCGAATAATCCGGCCGTGGCTTGCCGGAATTAAGTTATCCACTTTTTGCAAGAAAAGACGGGCACGTTAACATATGAATATGACAAATTGTCCGACAGCGGTCGGACTGTCCCGGGTCAGACAGAGTTTTACGGCACCCTGGGGACATAGGGGGGAACAACTTGAAAAATTTTCATTCCAACCGACTAGCCGGGAAAGAAAAACGGCTAGGTCACTCGTCAAAACTGTAACAATTTCTCAGAAACAATAATGGGATAAAAAGCGTGCCCCAAACTTGACCAGTGAAAAAGCTATTATGGGTGCTGTCAATGTTATTTATTTGAACGCCGCATGTTAGGAATTTTTATTCCATCATGGGATTTCAACTTTTATTGGTATTCTATATGAGTTTTCGATGTCGAAACAGAATTGTACGTAGAAACTTTTACTGCTTTTATAATCTTTCAAATAATTGTATATAAACGTGCATTGTTATTATTTACACATCGAAATTAATTATTTATGCACATAAACATAAGTTTAGTCCTTAAAATTATGAATGAAAATTTTTTGTAAAACTAAAAATTGTAGAAAATTTGAAAGTACTATACAATGATTCTTTACAAGAAATAATAACGTGGAAAAATATTTTGAGGAAATCAGTGGAAAGGTTTTATTTTATATTTATTTAACTGTTTTTAAAAATAAAGTTGCATTTTGAATATAATAAATTGATAAATGGTTTACACTCATATATTTCGTAATAGGAATCCCATTGTGGGGTTATAGGTGTAAAGCGGAGGTGAACTGGTTATCATTAATTATTAAATACAGATATATCTAGGAAAAATATACAGACTCAAAATAAATACCTGTATGTCGTACTAACAGTTTATTTATCTATGTTTTCAGATAAACATTCTACTAATGAGTTTGTCTACAATAAAAACTTACTTAATAAAAACTAATGTTAAACTTTAAACAGATGATTGTTAGATGTTTCACAATCATGAGACATTTTATGTTTTTATTTATCACCACTCCTTTTTGGGTCTTAAAATCATTAAAATTGCTTTTCGGGAACTGATTATTTGCTGCTACTCTAATTAAATTAAATTAAACTAAGTATTAAATTAAATTAAACTAAGTATTATATTACTCGTGTTTTTTTGTTATATATTTGATTATTATTATAGTTCATTCGTCATAAGTGAAAAAAAAGGAAAGCGTGTTTAAGAAATAGCTAGAAATGAAACTATCACGTAGCATCATATATAAACCTGTAATGAAAATACTGATTTGTGAGTTTGTGGCGACAGAGTAATTCCCAAATGGAATCAGGAAGAGTGCAACTTCGGCCGTGGACCGAATTGCAAATACGCATATGTTTTCGATTTTATTCTATTCCGTCGGAATTGCGGAAGGACTTAGGCATTGACTTCAAGTCATATTCAATAAGAATAATAAATAGATATATGTAAGTACTTTATTAAGACATAAATTATTATTAATACGCTATTTGTTGATTTCCATAATGTTTGCTATTCGTTTCAAGTGTTGATAAACTAAATAAAGGCAAAATATATTTAAAAGCTTATAATTTTTAAAAGACATGCCCCAGCTGTTCGATAAACAAAGTATTTATCATTTGACCGTTTTGGTGATTAGTGATAATTCTTGAGACGTGACTTTTACCTATTCTAGCTTCAAAACTTCATCTTAATTTAATTTTAATTATTGAAATAAATAAGCTAAAAAATTAAATTCATTAACACTTTTCAAAATTAAAAGAATGTTAATAATTTAATAGTTATTACTTGTTCTACTATGAATGTGATTTTAATAATCCTTTATATAATATTTAATAAAACACTTTTATAAACAAAAATAAAATAATTTATATAACTTTAACAAAATAATGTGAAAAATACCCAAAAGGCATCGCAATATATAAATTAAAATTTGTGTGAAATCATAATATTAATATAAAATTTTTATTGTCAGCTTATTTTATTATTATGATGCAATTTTTAAAATCTTATTAATAAATTATAAATTTCAACTACCAAATCCCAAATAAAATGATTAAGTGATACACTTGGAGATATTTTGAGATTATAAAATATATTTCTCATTAAAAAAACTCTTTAATGAAGTTATTTTTCGCTTCATGTACCCGATTAAAACAGTTAAATAATTCTTTATCTAATTAAGAGTACTGAAATTACAAAATATCAAACCCAATCCAAACCGATATTGGACGAATGCGTCCAGCTATCCGCGCCTTCCAATATAAATGTAAATAGAGACCAGCCCTGGTGAAATATGACAGTTATAATTGCTTTATTGTACTCGGGACCCGACACTGGCACCTGAATTGTCACGGCCCCGGCGTATGCTAATTTTAATGTAGACGATATGGAGGAGTGAAGTCACGCAAACTGTAAAACTTTCAGATATCCAAAAGTATATTACATTGAACAATACATCCCTTATACTAGTTGTAATTTAACAAATGCATTTTAATAGACTGCTAACATATTTTTCCTTTTTATGATGTAAGGAAATGTGATGCTTTACTTGTGACTATTTCTAGTATTAACATTAAACTGAAATTATTATATCAATGTGTTTGGTATTAGTCGAAGAAGACAGACAATTCGCAAATATTACATTAAGATGAATAATTGCATTATCAAATGCTAATTACTTAATAAGTTTATAATTTACATAAATTACAATAACATTTTATATTCATCAACATTTATTTTTTCTAACCCTAATATTTCGCTGTTCAAGGATCTTCGGAATCACCAACATTGTCTTATTTAACATTAATGCCATCTTTCTTGCACTTTTTTGAATCTGACTATTTTGAATAATCAATCAATATTTTATGAAATGAATGTCCAATAAATATCCAAAAAATAAATTAAATAAAAATAAAACCAGTTTATTAATGGAGTCAGGCGTTACTTTGCGGAAATCCATCACTATGTGGACAGTCAAAAGTTTTTACTTAACTAAGATCCGCGACAAGCAAACAATAACAGAAAATTAATTATGTTATTGTTTGCTTATTGCGAATCTTAGCTAAGTAAAAACTTTTGTCTGTCCAGAATATAACCATAAAAACACTAAATTTAAGCTTAAAATTAGAATTTTAAAATAATAATTTTAAGTGAGAACTTAATTCGATGGTTAGGCATAATAACAAAATTAAAATACAAAAAGAACAAAAAGTAACCTATGTGGCCTAAGGTTTAGGTGATCTAATTGTCGTAGTCTATTAGTATGAAATGCCCGGCATTACGGTTGTCTTCTTCAGGTGGAAAATACGTCCTCTTATCTGAACTTGAACAGTGCTAATTTCCAGCAGTAGAGGTTTAAAGTTTTTGTCGAAAACATTTCATCTTATATGAATAAGCATATAAGATATGACTGAAATCTTAAGTGTGTAACGAGCTTTACATAAAGCTGTTTTTTGTACGAGACTCAGTAGAAGTGATAGTCATACGATTTAACATACAACTTTATATTTCGTACAATACAGGTGCAACTTATATATTTATATATGTTTATGTATGATTCACTATTCCTGGTTAAGAGCAAAAATAATATATATAATAAATAATCGTTTGTACCACATTGTGCATATCACATAAACATTTCTAGGGCTAAGTCAGAAAAACCCATAGACTGAAATTCAGATGGTATACATAAATACATAATTTTTAATATGGGCAAGGAACCCTAAAAAATTATATTTCAATACCATAGTGACCTAAATTTATACGACGTTGAAACTCAGTTACTTTTCATAAACCAAATGCCCTTATTGAACTTATACTTCCATCTATCCATCCCTAAGTTTATAGCACTTGTCGGTGTAGTTAATTCCATAAAGTTCTCTTCTATCCAAAGCCAGATTCTATAATTCTGTATTCGTCACCACTGCTGCCTTTTTATTTAGTTGATTCCTCCATGATATTTAGAATAAAATTGTATCATGTTGATCAAAATGCCCAATCATGCCTTCGCTATCCTGAATGTGTTTGAAGATTTGTCATGTCTCTTTACACTTGTACGAATAGAAAATATGTACATAATGTGAAATTTAAATTATTGTAATATTATAATATAATTTTAAAAAAATCTTTATTTTGGACAATGTTAAAAGTGTTATTTAGTATATAATACATATGTTATCAATCAATAATTGATTCAAGGAAGAGATGCTTTCCGTTCTGTTCTCAAAGTGTAGCACGATTGCCATTATTTGCTGCCCCTTGTTACACTTAAACGAATACAAAATAACACATCTATACATGATGTTAAATTCAAAGTTTTGTGATAAAATATTCACATAAACAGAACGGCCACTAAAAAGTTCAGTATTGTTGGACAACGACAAAGTGTTGTGTAAGTAAACACATTAAATAAATTCCATCTAGCAGCAGATAGCCGCTCATAAATATTCACAAGTTACCGGAGACGGCTCATTTAGGCCCTCTGCCCCTCTTTTTTGCGTTATTGGCTTAATCCACCAGGGGGTTGTTGGATCAACTTATTACAACAAGAAGCATTTGATCGATACTGCCGTTAATGGAGCAGTTTTTATTAATTAGAGGGAAATTTTCGCATAAAGCAGCCAGAATTTTTTGAAGAAACTATATATATACTGAAGATACTGAAATACTGATAAAATTATTTTAGTTGAAAATACCGTAAAGTAAGTACAGTTCTCGTAGATATGTTTTTATTAGTGATTTCACCTGATAAACAAATAATCGAGATTATGGTATACATATAATATGTACATACATGTCTATTCCTTTACTTCTTTATTTCTGTTCTTCAAATCGAATAGGTGCATTTTGGTCGAAAATTCCACCGCCGAGATTTGAATGATTAGTACAAACAAGAGTTTACAGAACGGAGAGCGTCCCGAATCGTCGGCGGCTGCAGGATTTCCGATATGCTCAATCTTTTATCTATACACAGAGATGTATCATCTTTTTGCGTACGGTATCGAATTTATTACAGCGAATGCTCTGTGAAGTTGTTTAATCTCCTCCCAGCCACATAGTTCCACCATGGCACCACGCGCCACAAAAATAGGTTTCATCCCCATCACCTGGATGACTGGCCGTAAACCACCGTGCGATTTAGTCGCAATTTTTTGCCACGAACTGTGGAAATGTGGAACAATATAACACCTGCCGTTGTTCCTACGTGATTATGACATGGGGATATTCAAGAAAAGAGCGTATGTGTACGTTAAAGACCGGCAAGACTTCGGCGACGCCTCCGATGGTTGGGATTTTTATGGGCGTCGGTGATCGCTTACCAACAGGTGACCCGCATGCTCGTTTGCCTTCTCTGCTATATAAAAAAAAACTTTACATATACACAGATTACAAGCTTATACGCAGATTTTTTTATCGAGCAGAAAGTCTACGTACCGTTGATTCTTTCATGAAGTGCTTCTACTACATCTGCAGTGCTCTCTATATTAAGAAGTAGTCGTGCCCTCATAGTATGAACAAGTTCGTAATTCAAGTGTACGGGCTTAGCTAGATGGCCGCATTAGCGACCCTTTCTTTAACTATCGTTCTAACCTTGTATCTTTCCTTTTTCTTATTGTAACAGACGTTCACTAATTTCGAAAGTCATTTGATTACTGGGCTTGAATTGAAAAACAAATATATACATTTGCGTTTTTCGTATATTACTTCTAAATATTTATATTACGTTTATACTTTAATTGCACTATGTACTTTTTAATTGATAATGGATAATGTATAAATAAAAACATTAATCTTTATATGCTTGTTCTATATACATACATTCCTTAGCTGTTCATTATCTTGAGTTATTGATTAACGTTTTGTGAAGGATTTGGAATTAGTATAATCATTTTACAATAGTGAGTCCAGGTCAAGATTACCCTTAACTTCCCGGGCTTGCATGAGGACAGTGATGAGTGTGGAAGAAGCAAGGAAAGTATGCCGAGATCGTAGCAGATGGATATCTGTGGTATCTGTCTACCTCTACGGGAAACAGGCGTGACGATATGGATGTATGTATTTTACAATAGATGAAGCAGAAGTTCTCAGGTCATTTCATATTTTTTCCTCGTATGAAAATTTAAATATTTATTTTCCTTTAAAGCATTGTAAAGCATGTTGGTGGTTGGCTTGTTTTACCCAAAAATATTCACAATTAATAAAAATTTACTCGGCTTTGTTTCGGAATACGAGTACCTAATCCTTTATATGAAGTATTGAACGGCTTAAATACGTATTGAGAATTGATCGAGAGTTAAGTCACGATTGTTGCAGCGTCCGGGATCATTCCTACGGGATTCATTATTCCGGAACATCGGACTGATTGTCGGGACTACTGCGGGAAATTCTATACCGACCAATGTAATGTATTGTTCGTGATATAGCTAGGAAATAGGAATTATACGCTTATAAGGAAAAACTGTGAAGTATTCAAAAATCCACTGAAGACATCATAACTCGTATTGACGAATGTAATCGTAAATCGTATTACGTTAAGAATTTCTCATACTTATTGTTTTCTTTCACATACATAGTATGGCATGCAGAAATTGCCGATAAGGCTTCTTTAGAGAGGTACATGTGCACAATAGTGGATTGCCGCGTATCGACAGTTTGTCCCATATAACGTATGATTTAAATTTGAGATTTGGTAAAAGTGATCAATAAGGATTCGTATAGACAAGTGTATGTCCTAACAATTCGCTTTGGACGTGCGTGCTGGGTTAATATTCATTTTTCTAAAAATGTGAAAGCCCTCACCCAGTAGTAGAACATATATGGGCTGTAAAAACTGCCTAGAAGAGCTTACTGCTAGAGTGATAGTGGTAGAGCCTCGCTGCAGACGAATACTTTCTCAAGAATGGCATAATATTTGTCTGTAGAATGAATGTACTGGCTCGCCCGGGGAAGTACCACACCACACGCGGAAACCGGCGTCTGAGTGGTAGCTTAGCTATCGCGCTTTTTACGGTGAGCAGCTGAGTTCCGGAGGCCCAAGACACTTTCCCACCCCCTTCCACTCCCACTCCCATAGGGACACTTTCCTTAAAGGTTGGCAACGCTTCCGCACTGCCTATGGCGCTGCGGATGTCTATGGGCGGCGGCTATTTCCATCGAGTGACACGCTTGTTAGTTTGCCTTCTTATACCATAAAAAAACTCAAGCAAAAAAATATCTGCCATAAACAATCAAAACGACACTTGTTCTGTCAATTATAACAAAAATATTGGTTCATAGTCATTGCCACTTATAATAACTTATATAATCAGCTCTCTTTTGTTACAGGGAATAATGATTTCGATAGCGAAGGGGCGTGCAAAATTCACCAGGAATAATTTATTCAGCGCAGCGGGTGATTCTTGCTCAGTACAAATTGCATAACATGTGGCCCTGCCCGCTCAAGTTTGTGTAATCGATAGGCTTATGGCTTTTGAAATTTCCTATTGCGTAAATATCTCCTCTCCTCTTCTTTTGAGCATCAGAAAACACATAATATTAAAAATAAACATAATCTTCTTCGGTTTTTATTATTTATTTACATTTAGAAATTTGTTATTTAGCAATAACTAATTTCTGGAGTTAAGACGATATCAATATCAGCCCGCGGTAGTCCCCTGCTGGACATAGGTCTCACTTAAGACGCGCCACCTAGCAGGGGGGTATCCCACACTACGTGTGCCGAGTCGCGGTCTCCACTCCAGCATTCGTCTACCCCAACGATTGTCGGTTCTCTGACAAACGTATCCCGCCGATTGCCACTACAGTCTGCTAACTTGAAGAGCTATGTCGGTGACCCTGGTTCTCCGGCAAATTCCTTCATTTCGAATTCCATCCACCAGCGATATACCGCAATAGAAATATCAAAAGGCGGAATTCAGAAAAATATTTTAGATGTATCAAGAATTCGTAAGCACGTACGTTTCTAATTATGTAAACAATCTTTATTTATATTTAATTACTTATACGAAACTACAAGTTACCTTCGTTATACATTCTATGATAAATAAAATTAATTATAATACAATAATATTTTTTATAATATTTTACAAAAGTTAGATTGGTACAAAAAGTAAAAAAAAACTTTAACATTATTTATACATCAACGAGAGTAAGTAGCTAATGCAAAATGATATAAGCGTATAATGGAATTTATCAAAATCGAAGGGGTGTGTCGTTGCATCATCTTCCCCTAATTTGGTTTTTATTTTATTTCAACCCCACATGTAAGGGGCAGTGCGTGGAATTAGTCTTACCATATGGGCCCGTACTTGTGTTACACTTGAGCCGCGACTGTTCACTTTTGGTGTGTGCGTTATGGTGGAAGTAATACAACAAAATATATATTATATAATAATAGCATTTTTTATATAACGTAAACTATGATCATACAAATATAACATTAAATATTTTGAAAACTTTGTTTTTGAAACTGATACTATTGTTATTATTCTTAGCATTGACTCACACTGCAAACCATTGACTAGACAAATATTACAAATTCCACCCTAAATTAAATTAAAAAAATAAAAATTAAGGTGCAGAATCGGTACGCAAGCAATCATTTTTAAAATAATTTACAATGATTGACTTAATTTCTTTGATAAGAAAAAAAATGATTTAATAAATATTTACTACAGAACACTATCCAATTATATTCAGAAATTGAATATTATTGAATAGTGTTCGGTATCTAGAACAGCAATAGCTCAGTTGGTAAGACTCGGACTTATGATCTGTACGCCGTAAGTTCGTATCCTTTTCCTAGCACAAGCATTATAATCTTTGTTGGAATGGTTAAGAAGAATTCTAGTAATATTAAAAACATAATTAATTTTTTAAAAAATAAATGAGAAGATAACATAAATATAAAACTTTTAATTTTAAAATAAACAATGACATTTCGTCCGCAAATTGCATTTTAAATAAATAAGTGTTATAGAAGTAAAAATAATTTTTTTAACGCACACGATAAGTGTTCCTCATGACGTAATCCGAGCTCAGAACATGTGCGTGTGGCTTTAAATTTTGATCCAATACCGATTACCAGCACGCGCCGGCTACGCTGAAATGATGTTTTCTGTGTACGCGAGTTATTCTATATTATTGATAATTACTACCGTTTATTTTGAAGTTTTTTTTATTTTTTATGGGATAGGACAAACGAGCAAATGTGAATCGCCTGATGGAAAGCGGTCAACGCCGCTCATATACATCCACGACACCATAGTTCGTTTCCGTAAGTAATATACACGCCCTAGTTTATTATTAACATTATTTGTTATGAAACATTCTTTTTTGCAGTCCATTAGTAGGTCTAGGTAGCCTATAGACTGGGTGTTATCACAATATAAATATATTGTATTATAATAGCAAAATTTTGTCATAAGAACAAAAACTCGTAAATAATAGTGAGATATTTTTTTACCGTTTCTATGAAAATGTTTGAAACCTTAAGGTTATGATTAAGTTGTAATTGTGAGCAGACTAATCTTATAGCAAACATATTTTCTTTCCTTTTTAATGATATGTATGTATGTATATATTAATCTTTTTATATTTGCAGCTGCAAACAGAACTTAAATTTAAAAATAAAGATAAACTTTAAAAATAAATAATCTCTTTTAAAATACAATAATTTTTGAAAATCTTATTATATTATTAGTATTACTTTTCGTTTTTTCATATTCCTTACACTTAACAGTATAAAAATCGAAAAAACAGCCATATTGTGCACAGCCAGGATCTTGAGACGGTTCCTTTCTTTAATTGCCTAAATCCTTATAAGAATGTTTAATAATCATAGTGTTAATATTTTTTTAAAACACATTGACCTTGCGCATTAGACTTCGGCCATATGGAATGTTAATTCCAGATGGCGGAACAACATTGTTGTGGGATTGAAAATTATTACTGTGGTTATAATTTTGAATTTTGATTTTAGATCATATCTATATGTAAATGGAAAAAGTCACATAGTCCATTGGAATAAAGAAAATGCATTACCCATTTCTTTTGTAAGTATAAACAAGATTGTATCGACAATGAAAGACGTATGCAAAATGGCGTAACGGGCCTTATCATACGACCATTATTTACTCTGGTAACATCATTACAAGTTTTAAGAGGCACACACACACGGTATCTGAGACACTTGATCACCGTACAACGCATTAAAGTCACGGGACGTGTTTAATCTATAATGCGCCTTATCGCAATATTTTCCATTTCCGGGGTAAAACCGGGAACGTCGGCGGGGCATCGCCAGGGGAAATAAGGAAGGCTGAGTTTCACTTTGTTGTTTTTTTTCGTGCCGGGAGAATTTTTCGTACTTTCCTCTTCGTTTACACTTACAGCAGTTACCGGTGTTTCGAGCTCGATTGTTACTTGCATTCTGCTCTCCTGAATTAAATATAGGCGCCGGGCAAAGGGTAAAATGTCTGGATTTGCATTTCGTTTGCAACAATGAGGCGAGATTGGAGTTAGTTCTTCGTGTTTAACTTGGATGCGGAAAATAAGAGAAGAATGTGTTTTTTTTACACAATTTTGCACATAACATGAGTCATTTGACGTAAAGAAGAAGGAAGCAAAATTTATATCTTTTACATTTTTAGTTCGTACCCAATTCATAGATTATTCTTTTATTAAAAGGCACAATAAATAATCTTTCTCGATGATTCATCCTGTAGTGCTGGATTTTTTTGTTGATGTTTTTCATTGATATATACTCATCAACACTCATGGAAATCTCCAACTCCAAAATCATTGAAAATGAATAAGGAAAGCGCAATAAGGAAATAATAAAAGGGTAAGGAGCAAGGTCTTTCGGTTCATGATGCGCAACAAAAAAAGTAGCGAATCACTATTCCAAAATCTATTTTCTGCGAAAGTTCCCCAGACGAGTAGCATGTCCATTTTGAACACAAAAAAATGTAACTTGGAAAATATTTAACTACCACTAAAAATACCATATTAAACAGCGAACATTGCCACATTACAATATTATTTATTTATATGCACGCATGCTTGTATTTTTGTTTCTTTTTTATTTTAAGTACCCGCATTCAATAAACTAAATTAAATATATTTAAAAAGAATATATGTACTAAATTGTAAATAGAATTGAAGAGCATAAATTATTTGCCCATTTATCATTTTCTTAAATTGTCTTGCCAGTATCGCTCAGGTATCGGTGTAGGTAATTAGTTAATGTTCGAGCTCATCTCCGATAATTTATTGAGACAGAGCACCATGATACCTCCTCCACGTAATATTTCCCCCTATTTTGTGCGCGGATCAACTCCCGGGAATTGTCGGCGGTGAAAAACTCAACCAAAATATTAATGCACCAGTTCTATGGTAAGTATTGACGTAAAATGTATATAAGGGTTTGACATTCTTGATACTATTATTAAGTAACATACACATATAATCTGGGGAATCGTAGGGCGTAAAACCTAACACCACAAGGATGTGAAAAATGAAGGAAAACGATTCCTTGGGAGGGGGACAAGAAAGTAATGAGGAGTGAAGAAAAAGAAGGTAGGAATAGTTAAAAGAAGGAAAAAAGTAAGAAAAGTGCTCCGATCTTTCGGATCACAGCACTTACCCTAAGAAACGCCGTCTCACAGTAATATGCTACAACTTAGCGCCGATATTCTGTGAGCGTGTGGTATCTCACTATTGAGCTGATCTTTTTGTGTTACTATAGCTCCACTACTATTATATTATATTTAATCATAACAAAGAAATCCGCAATAATTCGTAATTTTAAATCAATTGACATTTTAATTTTAATTTCATAATTCATCAGGATAATATTCCATTTAGTATTAGGTAAAAATCATATTAATTGTAAATTGTATTATATTATATATTAGCGTAATAAATAAATAACAAATATCAAGATTATTCCAGCTTCTGTCATACAAGTTGAGCTTCAATAGTCTCACAGGCGGATTAATCAGGGACTGTTCCTTTCTCACTTTGCAGTGAAAAATTGTCGCCATCAGCCGAGTCGGCATCTTTTCCGTTATAACACAATGATGTATCGCCCTTTGGGTGTGTAATAATTTTTGATTCTTTACTTTCCGAAATATACAAAATTTTAATTCGTGAATAAATTATTATAAACAAATAAATTATTAGTTTTATTCTGTGTAATTGGTGAGGTGGTTTACAGCCTAAGGTCATGGGTTTGATTCCATCATTGTGTTAATGATCTAAATCATATTTTTCTGACACAAGCACTATTGACTTAGAATGATGAACGAAAATTCTAAATAATAATATGAAAATAGCTGACCTTATTTAAAAGAAATTTTATTGACATACTGAATTGCATATTGCGTCAGTGTTTCTGTTTTATAATCGAAGATCATAGCTTCGAATCTTATTAACTATATCTAAATTTGTCTAAGTGTTTAATTCTTGAGAATGCGTCTAATCAGTATTCTATATAGTAAGTGCAAATTTGAATATAATTCGTTGATTATGTAATCGCTAAATAGATGGAGGAATAAATGAAATATACTTTGAGGAAAAACCGTATTTCATATATTTCTTAACTTAATAAAGCTAAGTTATGAAGAAATATATGAAGTTTAACAAATAAATAAAAACCTAACAAACAACTTTTAAGTTTAATCTAAGTGGGTATAGACTCGATATTGGTTCCGACTGTGGTATCGACTACACAGTGGCACATTTAACTAATAACACTAAACGCAAAAAAACCTAAACAAATTATACATACGAAGAAAAAAAAAGAAAATGTATCAGAATTTTGATTAATTAAAACGCATCAACATCTTTAGGTAACATTATAAAAAGTACTAAGTTCAAAAATAAAAAAATTAAGACATCAAGTCTTTAATATCAAGTCAGTTAAATTGACACCAATGTCTAGTTCTAAAATATAAGAGTAAATATAACATTTCTTTACAATTATGAAAAAAAAAATATTGAAATAAAATCTTTATTATACATATATATATATCCTTATGCACATATATGTATATCCTACAGATGTATTAATCAGTTTTAGATATTACTATATAAAATGACTAGCTATACTTTTTCCCATAATAAGTTCAGGTTTCACTCCTCGCGCCGTGATTGGCTCTGTTCCCGAGGGGACTGAACTTCGTCAGCAAATGAACTGTGAGCTAACACCATAATAATTTATAAGACATGCAGCGTTATTTATTATCAACGCTATAACATTCGATATAGAAACATTGTTCTTACATATAATACATTAACAAATTTACTTTGATCACTTACACAATGTATTCGTTATATACAAATAAACGTACCTGTAAGCTTAATAAAACTTTACAAATTATATTTATTTATTTCATACAAAATTCACAGCATATGATATGCTAATATTTATACAAATTTAGAAAACTACTGGAGCCAATTAAGGGGTTTACATTTTAATTATTCTATTTCAACTAATATTAAAAATATATACAGAAACAAATAGATAACTAATTTCTAGTTACTACTAATCAAAAGCTATTTATGTATCTATACGTAAAAATACGACCACCAATTGTCGTAGTGGCGGGACCCCCGCCCACGGAGTTAATGGTCCCGAGTTCGATCCCTGCATTGGAATAAATATATGTATGTCTTATATGTATTCCGAGTCTGGTTATCGTTCGTTCCTCCAGAAATGGGAAGTACCGTGCTCAGTAGTGGGACATAATGTGGCTGTGAAAAAAAAATGTGATGTTGTATGTGTGTAAGCGTGTATATGTGTGAGAGTGTTGTAAGTGTGTAACTATTACGTACTAAACTTTTTAGTTGTTTCGCCTTTGTAAAATTATAAACAGCTGTATTTTAAAATTCGTATAGCTCTATATTCCTGCAGCTTATAACATTAAATTGCTGAATGAGAAATATATATTTAACTTTAGTTATATCTAAAGCGTTCTATCCCACTACCGTTTGTTCAGAAGGTGAACATTTTGCCACGGCGCCATTTGGGTCGTTCAAGGATGTGCTGTTATTTAACTTCTAACACTATTTACTATCCATAGCCATATAAATATAAAAATATTAAGAAAGAAATTATATATTACATTTTTCTTTTAATTACTCAAATGATTATCTGAATGAAAAATTAATAGAGTACCTAGTTTAGTTGGATCTGTAATAGCTGTAGACTTAGTAATTTTCAATATCTTTAATATCTTAAATTAATGTTCAAGCAAAACAATTATTGAGAAATTTTCTTCGTTTTTCAAAAACAAGTAACTGTATGAAATAAGTGAAAATTATTAACACTAATATATTAAACTTTTACCTACATTACAATCACGTAAGAGATGTGTATATAACTGTACTTTTTGCTGTTACTCTAATTAGAACGAATAATATTTCAAGTGTTAAAATTAATTACACATAACAGTAAAGTGAAGGAGCGTGTATATCACACGCGCGACAAATGGGCGGTATGAATTAAAACAAATTTAGGCAGATGCTTGTCTTGGGGTTTACAGAGTTATCTGATTAAACCCTTCCGTTTTAAATAGTATACTGTCAACCTCATGCGTGCTTCAGGTATGGATAGAAAAATAAATAAAACCAAAATTAAGCATCAAGGCTTTAAAAAAGTCTTTATTAAGGGGCTTTTCATTATGGGATATGAAAGTAAAAATACCAAGACATCCTCAAAACCGATAGCAATACGTTGCTATTCTATGGGTGATATTTAGATTTGTTTTTTGAAGGTTCCAATGTCTATCTGTAATTTTGGCTTGAAAGTACCGCTGATGATAATTTGTTCTACATTAATGTACAGTACAGTACAGTGCGTGGAAAGAGAAGTACATATCTACGTTGAAATCGTTTTTAAATTATCATCTTGATATGGTAGAGACTTAAAAACTGAGAGCCTATTTAAAAAAATATTTTTACATACAACTTAATACAAACAAAAAAAGTAGGGCACAGTGCATGTTTATTAAATAATAACATTTAAGAAGTTTTTTTATACCGACAGTACACGGCATGATTTAAAAATTCATAGTCTATATCTTTATCTTTTTTATTTTACGAATGTGTGTGGGTTATTGTAGTAGTTTAACATATGTTACTATTTTCAAATATTCACAATTATTAACGTGCGCACATGGCATAAATCTTAAAGTATAACAAACACATAACACTGCTGGACACAGACCTCCGCCAAGAAGCGCCACCTAGCCCGGTCTTCGGCTTCACGCATCCACTTTCTGCCATCCGCCCTTCACAAATCGTCGTATCATCCAGCCGGGGGGCGTTCTACACCACATTTGCTGAGACGGGGTCTCCACTGCAGTACTCATGTGCTCCAACGATTGGCGGATCTCCGAAATATCTGACATATCGTCTGCAAATATATTTATACATACAAACATAAATTAATTAAAATATGCTATGTTAGTAGGCGTACTCTTTGGCAAAAAAGCATAGTTACGCGATACTAATGTCAACCCTGTACTAGATGGGCCATCTATGTAAGTGATTTAAGTGTATATTAATTTAATTTTTTCTTATCTTCCTTATAAATGTAGCTGTACATGCTCACAAGGCAAAAAAGAAACATACGCTTAAACAAAAACATTGGGAGTGAAGTCCGGAGCGAGTCCCGAGTATGTTTTATTCAAATTTACTTACATTTATACTAACGGGAACGACCTTTGCTATCCGGAATTGTATTCCCTCGCCACACCATACATCTTCTTCACGCGGGCGGTTGTACTCTGTATTTATTTATTTCTGTAACGTACGCGGAATAGGAGGCAGACTGATACTTTATCTTATTTTGCTAAACTTTGTACAACTTATTTAAATCATAATAGATTTATATTTCAGCTATTATAATAAATCTCTATACATTTTTAAATTTTTGAAACAGTTTACTCAGGCAGTCTTTTAGTTATAACACTAATTTATTTCATTTTGGATAAACACTTCTTTTGGAATTTAGATTGGATTCGAAGATGTTAATGCTGGTAGCCTATTGGCTTTAACAGTTTTATCGTATTCAGGGCATACTTGCCCGCGGGCTTTCAGCCCGCGGGCAAGTATAATATAATTGGGAATCTGCGCAAATCGCAGACTCCATCGGCCTGATGCCGTGTCGGAGGTACATATATGTGTGTGTGCTGATTTTAAACTCGTTATGATTCTACGTTAAACATGTAGGGGAGGTTGAACTTTAGTAACTATAGTCCCTATTAGTCCCATAGACCCTAAGGTCTAGGGGGTGAGAACCGACCGGGAACGTGAGAGAATCTCGTGTAAGCAGAAGTGTTCCCTACTCTACGTGCTCGGCTAGAGCCGGGGTCGCAGTGGAGGTCGATATTGCGCTGGAACCACTGAGCACCGGTGGCTCGACGAATGAAGCGATTTTGTATCACTTGAAGTTTATTTATTTTTCTTTTATGCACGTGCGCGAAGGCGACACTTGCGTAGGAATTTATTGGCCGGACGCATGTTTTGTAAAGAAGCAGCTTGTGTCTGGGGGACAGTTTGCTGCGGGCGTTAATTAAAGGGTGAAGACGACCTAAGACGAAGGCCGCTTTGGATCGAGCGTTTTGAATGTGTTTAGTAAAATTCAGGTGATTGTCGAGGGTGACGCCTAAATATTTGACAGACTTTTTCCACGGGATAGGTCTGCCAAAGAGAGTGATATCTAAGAGTCGGCCGCCTCGTTTGTGGGAGTCTCTACTGGTGCCCCTTGAGAAGTAAATTGCTTCACTTTTCTCGGGATTTACCTCGATTCTCCATTTTCGGAACCATTCACCAAGAGTAGTAGCCGCGGTTTGGAGCCGTTTGGAATTTAGATCGTCCTTTAATTTTGCTTTAGATGTCTTATATATGTGTATTATAAATGTACAATATCTATCCCCACAATAACAGATGATGATATATTTCTTTTATTAATAAATTATTCTTCGATCACTTACATAGATTAATAAATGGATATTTAAACAAATTCCTCATTGTTTCAACTTCTTTTATTTTTTTCAACGTTTTTCCTAAAGGCAAGTAATGAATCTGCGGAATTTTAGGTTTTACAAATGTCTAACATACCATAGTTTTTGCTTGCTATGCTTAATCTTTTGCCAACTTTTTCCATAAAAATATAATGAAATAGTGTAGAAAATATAGGTTTATAATATATTTTAGCAAAACTAGACATCTTCAAATATACTTTTTTATAATATAAAAAAATATCGATTAATGTAGTTAATCAGATCAGATATAATAAAATAAATTAAAGTTAATTAAATTTATATTATTTAATTAATTTTAATTTATTTTATTATATCTGTAGGCAGCAGAATCTGCACCACATTCAAAGAAATTTTCTCTGTTACACCCGCAGATTGACTGGGAGAGAATACCCAATGGCATTTGGTGCCTGCAATTCCGCCTGTTGTGCAATTTGTGCAAAAAAGTTTAAATAAATAAATCAAAGTTTCACCGGTAGAGTAAATCTGCCAGCATTAAGTCACTCCTTATTTATTATATCTATATACTAAGATTAAATTAATTAATGAAAAAATAATAATTTAAAATAACTGGAGAAAATTATATAGAATTATCATGTTTGTAGTTCAGTTAAATAAAAACGTGTTTAAAATATAAAAATAGAAAGGTTCGGCGGGCTATCCATTATGTCTACTCATTACAAAGCGAGTAGATACTGCGCTCGCAAAGGGAAAGTTTGACAATCCGTTGGCGGCTACCCAGAAGGGTGTTAAAACGAATGTATATCTTTATGGGATTTTCGTGTTATGTTAATGTGACCGCCTGAGTTTTGTGTTACACCATATTTATTTAAAGAAATTTGCCGAATGTACTTTTATATCTGAACGAGCTATATTTCTGAAAACTTCAAACTTAATTGGTTTACATAATTAACTATTTGTTGGACTCTTATTATATAGTAGTTTATATTTGTTGGTAATTGGAGAGTTAAAACCATGATTGTGTAAAATTATGAAAGTGAGTAAGCTTTCAGTATCTAACTAATTCTGAAGACGTAGTAGAGCAGCATTTCTCAAACTGTGGTACCTACTTATGAGGGCGCGACCCATAAGTGCGTTGCGAGTATGGAATATTGGGGCACTGAAAATATGTCGATACAACGATCGACCAAAACAATGGGTGGGCGACCACTAACGGGCTACAAAATTCAACGAATTAAATTTGTATTTGCAAGGTAAAATGAAAAAAAAAAAAAGAATCCTACTCATTAAAAAAAATACATTCATTGTATTAAAGTACTAAAATTTTCAATTGAATTTCATTTTTTTTTCTTTAAAATTCCTTCATACATATAGTCATGCTCCTTTTTATTCATGAAAACTAAGAGGTACATAAGTACTAAATTTGAAAATTTTTATTGGGTGGGTTGCGGTCTAGTCAGCTTTGGGAACCACGGTATTAAGGAATTCAAATATTTCTCCACAATACAACTCTCTAAGCTTGTTAGCTGCTTACTTGCGCAAGCAGCAATAGTTCATTTGATCTAAGGTCACGATTCAAGCATTGAGCTAATAATGTAAACCATATTTTCCTAACACAATAAATATAAACTTGGTTCGAATGGTTAATAATAAGTTTAGTAATATTAAAACATTACTAGTATTTTTCTTTAAATATTCATTCATGGTTTTTGTATTCTGGATTATTGTGTTTAAGTAGGTACAGTTGTCTTAAGAATTCTAAATTTTCTATTGTAAATATATGGAGTATTCATTTTTCGTGTACTATTAAGCATATATACTCGTATATAGGTATTCAAGACATCCGCAATACCATAGCTATCTATTATAACAATTTAATCCATAATTAACAACAGAGTCACTATGAGTAGAGTTTTTGAAGTTTTAATTGTTGTGATAAATATATATGCAGACGGTTACAACAACAGTCAGTACGTCAATCACGACAATCAACCGCAATAGACAACAAAGTGAATTACGGCACTGTGCGGTCCGTGACCACCCTTCCGAAGCTAAACTAAGCTAAACGCTAACCCGATCAGGCATAATTTGTGACCAATTAGAATAATGGTCCGCAGCCCGTGATGTATGCATGGCAAGTGCTGGATAGAAAAAACTGTTGAGCGTACACTACATATTTATTATTTCCTTTTATTTAATATTGTTTATTTTAAATTTAAATTTACTGAAAAGTAATTGAATAAAAACTTTAGATTTTTCGGTGCCTACGAACAAAAGTGTTTATAGCATTGGCATGATCTTTCATTAACCTCTTCAGGGACGAATTTTTTTAAGTGAGAAAACATTGATAAAATTTTCCTTTTTATTACAAGTTATTCACCTTATATCTATAAAAATTCAGTAAGAAGAAGAAAACAGAAAATAGTAATTTTTACAAAAAAAATAGATAATGTCCTCATATGTGGCTAATTTCTCTTGAAATAACTAAAATAAAAAAAAAGTTAAACGCACACACATGTGCCAATGTCCCTGAAGAGGTTAAGGATATTTCATATTCTTTAATTAAAGATCAGACCGATTTTTTCTTAATTAATTTAAAGTAGTTTTAATTTCCGTCAAAAATCTTGGAAAAGTGGGCTAGAGAAAGAGCGAAGTGGAAGAAGATAGTTAAGGAGGCCAAAACCCATAAAGGGTAGTAGCGCCGCAAGAAGTAAGTCCATATGATCTTTAATTTTGCCAAATCTCACACTCCTTCGAGCGCACAACATGCATAAAAAACTCTTCAAGGGGTACAAAGTACATTAGTTTTTATGTAAATCATGTAATATATGTGTTACTATTTTTATGATGAATATATCATTGTAGTGTACTTGGAATGGTAATTCTTTAAGTGTACTGCAGAAAAATATAAAACGACTTCGACTCCATTACATTTACTAATCGTTAATAAATGTTTGGGGATGCATGGGTTCGGTGGCAGGACGTCAATGTCGCCGATTGTACCAACGAAACTATTTATGCACACTAGTAAATTTTGTATTGGTTTGTCTGCCTGTTTGAACCATTATAGAGCTAAATAAATAATAGTTATTTCATTCACTTATCGGAGTTATTTTTTTATATTATAACAACTATAAATCGTGACTTTGATAGAGAACCAGCGAAAATATAACTGTTTTATGTTTAAATTTATGCCACAATTATTGTGTCATTACTTGGTCAATTTTGTATCGAAAGCTCGATCCCACAGTTGAATTAATGACGTAAATAAAGCCTGGTTTTAACCAAGCTTTTTCAGCTAGTTTTATTAATGAAGACTAGCAGTATTTCAACATAGCTGGATTTGTGTGAACCATTCCACATAAGCTATGCATGCACTAGAAAACTGTAGTCCATGTTAATAGATCGCATATATGATATAATAGTGGTAGAGCCACGCTGCAGACGAATACTTTGTCAAGAATGGCACAATATTTGTCTGTAGCATGAATGGGCCGGCTCATCCGGGGAATTATAACACTCCCACAGAAAACCGTCGCCTGAGTGGTAGCTTAGCTACCGCGCTTCGTGCGGTGAGCTCAACACCCTCCCACCTCCCCCTCCCATTCCCACTCCCATAATGACATTTTCTTTAAAGGTCGGCAACGCTTCCGCACTGCCTATGGCGATGCGGATGTCTATGGGCGGCGTCGATTACTCTCCATCAGTTGACACGCCTTCTCGTTTGCCTTCCTATCCCATAAAAAAAATATATATAATATGATAAATGGTAAGCTCCAACCTTCGACTTTATGAACGTAAGGACCCGTAGTTGGTTTTTTCTAAGATATGTGTTTAAAACTGGTAAATTGAAACAAATACAACTAATTACGAGCTAAATGTCATATTAAAATATCAAATCGAAACCCTAGTAAGGATGTCCGACGCTACTTGTCACACGTCATGTTAGTTGTCAGAGTGGCGGTGGGTTGTTGCGGTAAGGCTCTGGACATATACAAAGGCTTGAAATACCTATAAATATAGTATATATGTATATACATACCGTGAATATTTTTAATGGAATATAAATGTTTCATCCTCAGTCGCATTTCTTTTTTTTAAATTTAGGCGTTTTTTTTTTAAATTTTCGCGTAAATAATTTATATTTCCAGAGTAAAAATTAATTTAAACTAACACCTACAATATCTGCTTTCGAAATAGACTTTAAAAAAAGAAATGTTTTCCTGTAAAAAAGAATTTTCTGTTAAAAGCGATTTAAACATTAGTAGTCATATATACGGACAGAAAGGACGAAAATAATTTGTATACTTGTTAGTATCAGTGTCAAATTAACGTGTATTTACAATTTTAATACCTCCTCTATTTATACGGAGGAAAGTGAAGGGGTTTGCTCTCTATAAAAGTTGAAGGCTTGACACTTTGCTTTGTGGTTACAGCCAAGAAAAAGGCTAGCCCATGAGTGTTATATGAGACGACTATCGGAGCAAATAGTAGTGGATAGCTAACAAGGTCTATCAGAGTAATAAAAACCAGTGTGTAATTCCCAATCCGTTTATTTAAGGGGACGTGATTTGTGAGGTAGGCCTATGTCCAATAGCGAACTATTATATTGGTATTTATGATAATAAAAATGATATAAGCTTTTACTAAAGTATAAATTAACAAAGAAAAAACATGGCGATCACAATATAACAATATTATGATAGTTTCATATATAAGGTTAGGATGTATCACTATGTACACGTATGTAACAACAAATTGCGTATTAATTTATTGAGGCGTGTCCGAGAGCCCCATTGGGACATTAGGCAATGTTGTCACTGTATTCATTCTATTGATACATTGATAAAATAGCGCCATGCCTATTTTCCATGTAAATAGATGCATTTCTAATATAAAGCATGTGTAAATATTTATATAACAGAGTTTAAGTGATTTCACATTCACATTTTTTTTCCTGCATAGAAAAGCAAACAAGCAAGCGGTTTTCTATTCTTAGTGTAATGCATAGGAACAGTGCGACATTAACTATATACTACGTTTCTACTCGTGAAACTGCATGCGTAAAGCTGAAAATAAGTGATGCTTATTAGAATAGATATTTTTCCAGCAGTTGATTGATTGAAAGCAAAGAGGTGGAAGTATTTAAAAAATATAGGAATAGTAAGTTCTTTTATGTATGATATGTTACCAGTCATTGATCTATGCTGATGTACACTGATATTTCTTGATGTTATAACAAACAAAATTTTCTTTTAATTATATGAAGATAGGAAGATATAGGATTCGTAAAGAAAATCCAAGGGTTTAGTGGATACATAGGTCGATGTAGAATCACAGCCCGAAAATATGGATTAGATATTTTAAAAAATATATTTTACAACAATACTATAGATTTTATAGATAATATGAATTTTGTTATTCTAGAAATGTTCTACCTGTGGTCACATACGAATGTTTTGGTTTATAAATAGTCATCAGTCCATAAATTAAGGTGGAATACCTTAGGAGTCATCACAGCAACAAAGCCAGCTATCCGAACCCATTTACAGACAACAAAATAAAAAAGAGTATTACATATAATACAGAGATACAAGAATAAAATATAAAAAAAATAATTATAGGAAATACATCAAGTCATCCTTAATTAAGAATATACTAAACATTAAAAAATATCTGAGTTGGTAATGCTCTTCTGATTAGTCAGAGATTTGACTAACGTTAGACGAAAACTGGTAATAGAGACTATGTCTAGACCATATACAATCCTGCCCGCCAGGATAAAGCGACGATCTACTCAGGGCGGTTAACAGAAACGGGATGTGCACAGTTGAAGATATGCTGAGGTGGCGACGTGCCTTGAAGGAAACTTATGTCCAGCAGTGAGTGTCTGTAGGATGATGAGAATAAGATACTATAGTTCTTCAAAAGTTATACACTAATATTACAACATAAAAACCCATTATGCGTCAATAGTATATATTATTTGCGTATATGTTGTAATTGTTTCTAGAGTTAACATGCGCGTGGTGTCTGCATGCATCAACATATCAAATGACTACTATTATACAAATTAAAAACCTATTTTCTGATATTTTCGCGCTCAGGTGCTACATTTTAAACCTTCCACGTGTCAGACAAACCCATGTCAATCCACGGTTAATTTATGCTCACATTTGTTTAACCAAAAAACGTTTAAAGTTAACGATTTACAACCCCTGTCTAAAGTTTTTCATGTAAAACGAATTGTCTTGTACTACATTTTGTTTAGAAGCTATTTTATTTAAACAGGGGTAAGCAAAACTTCCTGTGAAAAAAGATACTGTTATTAAAGTGTTATGGAAGACTTCAACGTATTTATCTGTGGACTGCCGTAGAATAATGATGATGAAAATGATGATAACCTATTAAGCAATAAATTTATATTTTACTGTAACAATGTGACGCTGAGAGCAAGTTTAGTATGCATCATCAATGGACCGACTTATGTAGTACACTACACTCGCGCAGCCCGACTTCCGACTAGCTTTAAGACGCTTTAAGAAATTTATTTTATGTCTACAACTATACTTATGTAATAGCTTAACGAATGACGTTAAGTTATTACATAAGTATAGTTGTAGACATAAAATAAATTTCTTCATTCATCTTTCAATCCTTTCCCGTCTCACCTTCTTCCCCTCTCATATATATCACATTTTCAGGCGGATGTTGTTTGCGTTCTGTGTCTGTAATATAGAAGGTCTTTACTGTCTGTGGACAGGGCTGATTATTTACAATCATATAACCAGCTTACTACTTTGCTATCTATTTATGCATAACATTCAAAAAATGGTACGAATTTATGGCCAGTGCGTATAACTTTGACTTAACTTCCAAGTTAGTGCTATTTTTCATCCTATTCCCCACGTTGCGGGGCGATGCGATGCGATGCGGGGATCGAACCCGCGACCATTAGCTCCGTAGGCGGCATCTCTGCCACTGAGTCAATAGGCCATCTCCACTCCATGTGGGCTATTAAAAAAGTATATGCCTAATTACTGATACATTTATGGAGCATGAGTTATGCTAGTAATACAATTTTTCAGCCATCTGATGAATTAACTGATAACTTGCTGTTCTTATTTTGGGCGGGCCGCTTGGACACTACATAGAGCCACTATAGTAAACATAACTCTAGTGCTTGTTACTCCTGCTACGGTACGTATACGGATATGAACTGCAATTAACATGATACGTTTAATTACCCGCGCATAAATTACGCAGCACTGAGTGTTTCCGGGCGCGCTTGGACATTCTGAAGTAAGAAAACTTGAAGGTGGCTTTACGTTGTTTAAGCTTCAGCTTTTTTATTCAAGTAGATTTTTCATAAGTAATTTACAATTGTCACTTTTTTTTTCTAGTGGCCGTATGAGTTTTAAAATTTTATTTTTATTATTTTTTGTCTTATTTCCGTATGTACCTATTATAAAAATGTATTATTGTAGAGATACCGATTTGACTGAAATACGTTTACGATACGTTTGCTTTTTATAGCAGAACAACTAATTTCTAATAGTGGTAGAGCCACGCTGCAGACGAATACTTTGTCAAAAATGACATATTATTTGTCTGTAGCATCAATGGGCCAGCTTGCCCGGGGAAGTTTCACACTCCCGCAGAAAACCGGTGTCTGAGTAGTAGCTTAGCTACCGCACTTCGTACGGTGAGCGGTTGAGTTCCGGAGAACTAACACCCTCCCCCTCTCCCTCCTATTCCCCCTCCCATTCCCACTCCCATAATGACACTTTTCTTATAGGCCGGCACTGCCTATGGCGCTGCGGATGTCTACGGGTGGCGTTGATTGCCTTTCATCAGGTGACACACCTGCACGTTTGCCTTCCTACCCCATGAAAAAAATTAAGTTAAAGCCCTGCCGCCCTTAGATATTCGCAACGTCAGAGGCATCACAAACGTGTCGCTGACCTTTCTTGAAACCATATGATCATATCTTGAAGTATCTTCATCGTAATTTTTTCGAAAATACCGCAAAAGATCGTTCTACAGTTGCACGATTTTGGCTGAAAATGGCGACTTAATCGCACGGTAGTAGACTGTAAGAAATAGACATAATAATATGTAACTACTCATTCAATCTCTTCTCATCAGATCACTGAATTCTGAAAAAAAAAGTCCAGCATTGGAAGGAGGTGCTGTCGTGGTATAAATTGCATTAATCAATATAATCAATTTGATCTCCAGTAACATAAAATTGTAATATTGTTATGTACCATATAAACGATGAATTCAAAACATTAACTATTTAATAAATATTCATTTTTTGTTCAACGTTGTACACTCTTTTAAAAATCAGTTATTTCGTGGCTGAGTGTTGTCAATAGTCATAAATATCGGCGACAAATTCCCGCCAATCGCGACAATGTACAATGTGCAATGTACTCCCTATTTGTTGTGAATTTCCAGCAGTAAATAATAACGTGGACGAACGTAACTTTATCAAGTTTATTTATTGTCTCATTATGGGGATGCATAGCATTTTACACATAAATCAAATAAAATAAACTATTTTGTATGCTTAACTATTTTTGTATATTTTACAATAAAGTTTAAAATCAGATATGGTGTTCGTGTAATATTTTAGCAGTAATTCTGAAAAATAAAATCCATTTTATTTATTTATTACAATCTTAAAGAATCTGTCACAGATAATATATAACGATGTTCCGGAGGAATCGCATTTGGTAAAAGCGAATACTTTACAACTATACGATATGTTGTATCACAGTACTAATATTCTGTGCCAATTTATCTACTCTTGGGAGAAATTTGATAAGTTTCTCCCAATAATGTTGTTCAACTCTTAATGCGGCCATGTCTCGCTAAGCACGAACCTATAGAGAAGCCACGACGTCTTGGCGCATTTGCTAACTTTTTTATGGGATAGGACGGCAAACGAGCAGGCGTTTAACCTGATGGAAAGCAATCAACGCCGCCCATAGACATCCGCAGCGCCATACGCAGTGCGGAAGCGTTGCCCATCTTTAAGGAAAGTGTCATTATGGGAGTGGGAGGGGGAGGGGTGGGGAGGGTGTTGGGCCTCCAGAACTCAGTCGCTCAACGTACGAAGCGCGGTACCTAAGCTACCACTCAGACGTCGGTTTTCTGCGGGAATGTGGTACTTCCACAGGCGAGCCGGCTCATTCATGCTATAGATAAATATTATGCCATTGTTGACAAAGTATTCGTCTGCAGCGTGGCTCTATCACTTATAAATGCAGCTTTATCCCGTTCCAAAGATTAAGCCAACGTAGGCTAATTATAATGGTTTGCTTAGTTTAAGTATGTTAGTTCTTAATTAAATTTTATTCAAATAGGACTGACCAAATGAACTGTTAAAAGTTTCATTTTACCACGTTTATTGGCAAATCAAGCTGGTTACGCCAATGAGGAGCCATTATTGTTCAAATTTAGTGAATTTCAGTATCGGCGGATAGTTTTAATGTCAATCCTGGGGGAAATATTACGAGCCGTAATGACACAAAGCCCTTGTATTCGCTTCGTTGAGTAATTTCAGATCAATTTAGCCTGTTAACCTATATGTTTATTGGGTACAAGGTAGAAAATAACGTGTAAATCGTACCTTAATTTTGTTTTAAACTAAATGTTTCAGATGATTAATGGAATCAGGCGTTACTTTGCGGAAATCCATCACTATGTGGACAGTCAAAACTTTTACTTAGCTAAGATCCGCGACAAGCAAACAATAACAGAAAATTAATAATGTAGGTATTCTTGCTGGATGAAGTGGATTTATTAAAGATGCCTCGTGTTGGGGCGAAACACGTGTTGTTTACAAGGCGAAAAAGTGGTAATGCGTGTTTGGTGTTGTGTATAGTGGTTGGAGAGTTGCTGACGGCCGTTTTTTGGTAAGTTTTTGGTTTAGGTTCCAAATAAATCCACTTCATCCAGCAGGAAAACACACATTATTAATTTTCTGTCATTCTTTGCTTGTCGTAGATCTTAGCTGAGTAAAACTTTTGACTGTCCACATAAATGTTTTAGTTTTAAAGTGAATTTTTTATGAAAGGAAAGCAAACGAGGAAGATTGTTACCTAATGGAAAACAACCAACGCTACCAAATAGACATTTACAACACCATAGGAATTGCAGGAGAGCTGTAGGCCCAAAGTAATAAACTAATATATAAAACATATTCTCTATAATGATAATATATATACGTTTTTATTCGTATATCTTTGCATTAAGACAAAGCCAAGTTTAAACTGACCGGTGACATTCTGCGAAATTTGAACGGTTCAGTCTTTAGGGAGCGGCAGGCAGTCCGAACGTTGCAAAGCCATAGTAATATTGGACGTCCACGACCGCAGATAATCTATTTATGTAGCTATATCTGAATGTCTGGGATCAGCTTCGAAATGTATATAAATTTGTGTTTACGCTTTCTAACTTTCGTAATTAGTTTTCACTGCACAGATCGTTTCATTATAACTAAAATGTGGTTATACCACAATACTAGGAATATGTTATTGTCCCTTGTCATGGTTTCATTTGATGAACTAAATATATAAATAACAAATGATAATAGTATTTATTTTTAAGTTTTTTGTATTTAGAAGAATATTAAGTTTAAGCGATATGTCCGCTTTATAATTTTTTATGTAAGTAAATACATAATAAATATTTAAATAAAATAGTTAATTTACAATTTTTTTTCATTGTTTAATACTGATATAAAATAACAATCATTTTTTTAATTAGGAATTATATTGTTTAGTTCACACTCTCCTTATATATATTTATATATCTTGTTATAATTTTTAATCGTTAATAAAATACTTTATTCAAGGTAAAATACATTTTTTTAAAGTCGGCTAATACGGCACACAGAGAGAATGGTGGTGGTACTGTTCTATCGCTATAATCGTATTATAATTCTAAAACATTCAAAACTTTCCAAAATATTATATATTCCGAGTATATTTTAAAAAAATATCTTTTTCTACAGCATTTATATATCAGCTGAGAACGGGTCTTTCTATTCTTGGAGGAATGTATATTGACCCACCATGCTTGTCCAAGACAGATTGGCGTACCAGCCAGACTTGAATAAATAACCGTAGGCCAAATATATGTATGTTATTGTAGGGTAAATATATGTAATTTATCTTAAATAAAAAGATATTCTTATATTTATGTATACAAATTTTTCTAGCAATTTTATGTTTTCTATTTTCCCGCTTACACAGAAACAGGCAATGTCGATCTACCAGTAGTATATCAGGCGACAAATTTTCAAACCAAAAAATTATGCATGAAGCAATGTTATTCAATGAGGTGTACAATATTCCTCTACACCCTGCATTCTCGCTACTGAATATTTAAAGCGCTCGATGTCTCGCCGACCTGAAATTCATTACAGCGTCGTGTAAAAACGCCGCCCCTCTTTGTTTAAACACAAAATCACAATAAACTTGCTCTTGTAATGGGCTATGCATTTTGAGGAGACGGCGGAGCTTCCTTTGGAACGTTCTGTTTATTATTTTAATCTACGCAAGTGCCTCGTCATGTTGTTGAACTGGTAATGTTGAATGAATTTACATCGAGTTGTAACACGAGTTGTAAAAAAATATTATATTGTTGAGTAATACATTTTTTTAATGAAACGATTAAAACCACATTTTAAAATTCCAATCCTGGTCAAGCAAGCCGTTACAAGTTTTAAAAATAAATTGACAAGACCTCCGTTAATGCGTAACAAGAACAGTTACTAGGAATATTTCCTATTAACTGTTCTTGTAATAACTGCGCGCGGGAAAAAGACAAGACGATAATTAGAAAACACTACACATTGCTGGAACATTTTCGAATTTTGAAATGCTTGATCATTTTACCTATATAAAGAGGCGATGGTACATCGAAGGAGGGGTTTTAAAGTTTAATACGAAAGAAAATAGTAGAAGAGAAGCAGTGGAAGCAAAGTGAGAGAGAAAGTGAAACTTAAAGTGAAGAGAACTTAAAGTGACCCCAGCTTGGAACACTATAATTCTTAATATTGACAACAATACAATTTATCAAATCATATCAGTTAAGTGAAGTTAAAAAGGATGAAAACAATTATATATTATATTATACAATTATCGAAAATTTTCTAATAAGAGTGTATGAAGTAAAATAAATATACAATGAAGTGAATTTGTAAGGCCTGGTAATGATACAATAAGATATGTTTAATTATAGAATATTTTAAACATTACATGTATGTATTATACTCTGTAAATATATAATACGACTTATTTCTTTTCATAGTTTGAAAGTACGAAATACACATGGCTGTTTTTTTGCGATATTTTTGAACATTATTGATATTTCATTAAGCAATCTTTTCGATAAAATTTATTTCAATACCGCAGAATTAATGATATTACCATGGTTAAAATGTTATATTATATATGTATACTTTTAGAAATATAATTAGTGGAAATTGAGAGTGTTTAGCTATAATTTAGTTTAGCTATTAATTTTATATGAATAAAATATACTGAGACCTATTCGTATTTATTATTTGTATAAGGCCATGTTTGGATATGTGCAAAAATCAATGAACGCTCCAATATATGTGGAGTTACCCGAAACTTTTCGCCCTTTATTAGCGAAGCCAACAACTATAACTAATCTAATTTCTTGTTGGATCATATCCTGAGGGAAGCGACGTCGGGAATAAGGATCAAAGTTGTCGCTAACACAATTAGGGAGACAGATTAGTTTCGGTCAGAAGTGGTCCGCGTCACCCACTTTACCTGGCCATTTTCCGGAATACTATTAATTTTGTGAATACACTAAATGGCTTCAGGAATTAACTTGATGAATTTAACAAGCGCTTTAATAAACTTTTAAAGACTTGGTAATATTAATGCAATACTATGAATCCGGCGTATATGGGATAGTTACTAGATTATAATATTTCATACGATAATATTTTTATATGGAACGCGATATATAAAAACCTGTAAAAAATACGTACCTACTTACAAACTGCCGTGTAAATTTTCTATCCTTAATCCCTTTAATCGTGGGGACATCACTAAGTTTGACAAATCGCTAGCCGTCAGTGGATTGTTAGTTTTGTGTTAACTATTTTTTTTTACAAAAAATGTTTTATGATGAAAATAAACTGTCAATTTTATTTTAAACACAAAATAATTTAGTTAATTGTATTTTTCAATTACTACTATTAGTTCACACTTTCTCTACATACAATATATACATTTATATAACTTGCACAAATTTATAATCACTAATAAAATACATTTCATTCATCCACTCAAGTTCAAATACATTTTTTAAACTTGCAGTGGATGAAACTTGATGCAGTTCTCTTCAAATATGAATTAAATTAAATTTATTAATTTTAGTCTTAAACGGGAGCAAAACATTCTCTTATATAAGATATTTAGCAGGATATAAATTTAGAAATAAATACCCGTCAGTGGTGAAGCGTGTAAATCGCAGGAAAGGAGCAAGAATTGACTTTAATTATTTTTATATTACTTTTTATTAATCCTTATCTCAAGTTTCCCCCAAAGCGATTTCAAAATTAAGTATTTCAAATACACAATTAGGCAGACACCCCTGTCTGCCTAACTGCGGGAGGAGGAGGACTGAGGATGATGGTTTCACTAACGACAAGTTAAAACATAAATGTTTTGATTTTAATGTAAGTAGATATTATATAAAATCTAGAAATAAAGGCATTTCAGCCGCGCACTATGAAGTCATTTCCATACACATGCAGTCGCGCATATTCCCGCAGGCCCGCCGTCGGCCGAGGTAGCCGGTAACTACATGCTTGTTAACTCGTCTCATATATTATGGAGCTGTTTCAAATGTATCTCACTCTATAACATACAGTCTGTTCTAAAAGGAAAATATAAATGCCATATACATAATAGTAAGAAAATATAACTTAGGAGAATTTGCTTTAATCACCTTTAGCAGTGTAAAACTATAAAAATCTTTGTTTAAGCATAACGAATTTATAGGAAAATTCTGTTGTTCTGTTGGATGATTTAAGAGTTCAAACTACAAAGTTAATTTTCAAGCAAAACTATCTAGCACCTTCTAAGAAGTAACCAAATCGTTTATATTTTTGGCTTGCTAATAATCGTGTTCATCTGTCATCTCAGTATAATAGCAGCTAGAAATTGGTCTACCTCACAAATGAAGTATTTCCACAATCTCCACACTTGGTAAATAAACATTGAAATAAACGTATCTGATTGTCTTTGTGTCTGGTAGGTGAAATGGGTACAGCAGATTATATTTATTACTCAGACGCTACCCGTGTGCTGGTATATGCTTCCATAGTCGCTTCTTTGGACACCCATGGAAACAAAATTAGTTATTAAATAAACAAATTAAAATTCCCTTTTTTCTGTAGGTATTTAAGTAAATAGTATAGTTAGATTTTAAGTTTATGCCTTGTGCTTTAATGATTATTTTATGTTATTTATTGATTTATAAGCTTATTAAATTTTTAAGTAGAAGTAAGAGGTATCTGGGCCCAACAAAAACCATTAAGGTTTAATAGGCTCACACTATTTTAAATTTCATTTTAATCTCTATTAATAAATAAGAATGTCTGTTTTAGTTTGAAATAATTAAGTATATAATAGTAAATAGAAACACCAGATTACCGAGTCACTTGCTTATATTTATGTAAACTTTATAATAAAAAATGTAGCTCTAAAAGAAAGACTGGCATTATTTTACTTTGGTAGAATTCAAATTTATCACTTTTACTAAACCAAAAGTGTTTATCAAAATATCTACTAATACAAAATATAACTTTGATATTCAATGACTTAATAGTCAATGGTAGATGTTACGACATTATATCTTAAGCGCTATTTCTATCCAATTAGGCTATTGCCACTTTCATATGTTCCATAATTGTACAATATACAATTATAATACAAATAACTCAATCATCCTGTGGATATAGGGTGGTTACACACAAGACAAAATAAAGGCTCGCTGAATGTCGTACGCTGCGACCTTTAGGGATTCACTCACGGCTTACTTATTTAACTTCATGTGGAACTATCTCCGAGTCCAATATTTGCATGAACTCTCCACACAGAGCTAACGACATCATTTAAAATGTTCCCGTTTGTTTTCACCAGTGGTTACTGGAAGATTTATTTAATTCATCTATTTTAATATTTACAGCAATGATAACATTGCTTTATCAAATGATTATATAATCTATTCTCCGGCTGTAATGAGAAACTATAATAAACAACATCTTGGCTCAGTGATTAGAGTACATGACTTTTGAGCTATATGTTCCGGGTTGAAATCAAAATATATAATAATTAATAACATAGTATCCAAATATGCATCCATTAATAGCATCCAAATTTTGGTCCAATTGTATCGAAAAATATCATTCTATTAGATAAAGGAGGATTCAGACGAGAAAGTGCTTTCTGGGTTCCACACACTCTCTTAAAGCACTTACATATTATGAACAATTTATACTTTAGGGATTTTATATATATATATATATATATATATATATATATATATGTATATATATATATATATATATATATATATATATATATATATATATATATATATATATATATATATATATATATATATTAGATTTGATATATTTTACCACCCAGCCCATTGCCATTTCAGTTCAAAACTTTTAGTGCTCTGGTGGATTCTGAATTTTCCATATTTTAAAAGACATTCATAAGGTGAAAAATATAATTTCTGTATTATCTTAATACTTTGTTACCTAAATGGAAAAGAGAGAAGTGGAGGAAAACGACTTAATGTTTAGCCTATTATAATAAAAATCCACAAAATTTCACCTCAAATATCCTTACAATAAACACGGCTTATCTAAAATGTGTACAAAGAAAAGATGATTTGTCAAAATAAATTAAGCATAAGACAGTCGGCGGCGAGTCGTCACAACGTTGTCAAATATTTACATCGGGGTTACCGCCGCGGCCGGATGTAGCGAATCCGAATGTGTACAGCCGGCTACACAAATTGGGGAACCAAAAATACTATTAAATCAACGAAGACTTTTCCCGCAAACTTATTGTGTTACAAACTTACGGTGTTTTTTATTTTTATAATCGTATATTATTATCAGTTATATTGTTTAATTGTGGTGGTGTATTATACATGATATAAAATAAATGCGGGCATCATGACTTTTTAATTTGACTGAAAAAATCCATACAAGGTCTTGGTATAATATCCACCATTTTATAAAGACGTAACGTGACAAGCTGACAAGTGACATTGCAAGAGATTTGGTGTCTTTTTAATTTACTTTACATTGGCATAATAGTTATAATCAATTGCCATTAAAGAGAAGAAAAAACAACGTAACTAGGCAAATCAGAAATAAAATTTCCATTCCACTTAATAAATGATTTAAAGATGATGTGGTGGATAGAAAACAATGATATTAATGGCCTTTGGTAAGCGTTTCATCAAAACTTTAATTTAACTTTGTTAGTCCAAAGTTTAGAATTCACGTAGTACTAAATTTTAAAATAAGTGTGATTTTCAAATGTGTCAAGTTTGTATGATTTAATCAATTTTCAATCTAATCAGCGTCATCTTACGTGACTAGTTTGTATACGTTACAATGAATTAGGATATGTATGCCAACATTTAGTAATATAATTAACTTATTGCATAAACTCTGTACATAAACATGTTACTTCTATTTACGGAAAGAAAACATTTATGAGAAACAATGAATGATTTCATTTTTCTTTTCGAATATACGGTCTCATATAAAGAATAACAAAATAAGTATATTTAAAAATTACAACTGTTGTGAATATAAAATAAAAAATTTGATAATAATAAATCATTGTGTAGTGAACCGTGCTATACAGGTAGGTTCAAATCTCATGTGATTTGGTGCTTACAATCCATCATCGTCCACAACGTCCGTAATAATACAGCCTCTCGGAACGCCAAATATTAGAAAAAGGTACAGCGAAAGAATGGAAATGTTGTAGTAATAAATTATTAGAAAAAGAAACACCTAATCTATTATATACATCGTGCATTTTGAGGTAACTCAGGTTAATAAGATGAAAATTAGGTATTAATTACAATCTGTTTATTCCACATAAGTTCATAACGCTTGTGCTAGGAAAATATTGAATTGAAATGAATTATTATAAATAATTATAATCTTAAGCAAAAACCGAACCGAAGATGAAAACGTATTATGTATATTACGGTTCAGGGCTGGAGTTACGATTTTAGGAATCAATAGTCGCGAGTACAATTTCCACATTTGAATATTTATTCCCAACGTGGGTCTTCCGCCAATCCGCCTTGGACAAGCGTGGTGGGTTAAATTCATTCCGTCAGAAATAAACCGTTAAAACTTTATATACACTTAATTAGAAGTATATTAATTATGATTCATATTCTGATCAAATACCATTATTTTTAATAATTATAGAGGACATAAATTGTAAAATTTTAGTACATTGAAACTAAGACAACATGATATTCAAATGTTGTAGGAATCGGTTTCATACATGATTTCCCTTTTAAATTCCAAATCAAGTCCTTTGGGATGGAAGAAAATTAAGTGTCTACTCACAAGATGGCGCTTTTGTTAAATGTATATTGTGACGCGATGGGTGTGCGTGCACTTAATATTCATTAATTCAGAGTTCAAAATGAGCACTCGCTCTTCCGCTTCGTTGGCGGGCTAGATTTGAGTGTGGGTTTCTTTCGCTCACTTGCGCTTTGCCACGTATTGTTTAGAGACCGTTATTAATAATAATATTATAAAATCTGAAAGTATAACAAATACTCTTAACATAAATAATAATCTTGCCTTTTAATCATTCTCTACATTTAAAAAAAACACAACATAATTACAATATCATGTCAAATAGATCATTACCTTCTTAAATACTCAAGTCAGTAATCTTATTGCCTTTGAGAACGACGTTTGACGGTATAAATAACTAAAACAATTTCTGGGTCATTCGCCGCTCTATAATTTATATATTTACCCTAAGGTAGGAAACATGCTCAATTTATTACCTATTCCCTAAAAAATACATTATTATATACACAATTTAAATTTTTGCATTTATCTGTGGCTATATATTTTATATTAATTAAAATAAATATTTATTAGACTTTTCATGGTGTTAACAGAAAATGCGGCCGAAGCAAGAAATTAAGAGTTGTGTCGCAGTGAAATCCTCAGGGAAATTCGACCAATCACGGCTGGCGGAATTGCTCATCGTAAGAGTGCGTCCACACACAGACACCATATTATAATATTTCGTTGTTAAACCAATAATTATACAAATATAAGATTACGCCTATGAACTGTATCTTTTACGGTGAGAAATAATCACAAATATTTTTATTTCTAGTTAATACATACATACTTATGTGGTTAATAAAGTTATTATTATAACTTATTGTATTCAATATGGTAAAAAATGGTACGTAGGTAAAGCAATTAATTGTTTGAAGATCAGTGATGAATAATACTTTAGGATATCTACATTTACATATAATCTAATGTTTAATTTGTATTCAACGATTTTTTTTAATTAACTTGTTTGAGAGCGCTAAATCTAGTTAAATTATAATAAAAAGAGAGATAGTCCATACAAAGAAAACTTTAATTTAGCTATCTAACTCTCGCAAATCTCATTATGTGTTAATTGTTTATGTTATTTAGAATTATATCGTGGGAAAGTATTTAGCACTTCTAAGCGATATTATTTTTAATATATTATTTTACTAAAAATTAGATATCTTTAGGAAAAATAGATTTAAATCCTAAATACATTTAAGTCATTAAAGTCAACTAAGAATGTAAATATTTTATTTTATATTTAAGTAACTTAACATATGTATTTCATTATTTTAAAGTAAAAATAGTCAGATTTTTAACAAATTTAAAAAAGTTCGTGTGCATTATGGTCATATATAGTTTTAATGTTATGGACCTTACACAATAACATTTGGTGCATATAAAAATATCTAAAAATCTTACATATATATTTGAATATTTTTATTTAATATAATAGTTATGTTATTAGTGTCTCAGTGTGAATAAAGACGTCTACATCGCGATTTATCTCGCACGTTTTCCCCAATTTCTCTCAGAGCTTATGACGTGGTCATAAGATCTTATATTAGTATTATCTGACATTAGCATGACTTTTATTGCTCACACTGTAAAGGCTATGATACCATAGTAACATATAAGGAAGAGTATTTGATTGTTTGACAATTAGATATAATTTTAAGTACCTACTCAAATTGTGGGGTGATGAAGTGTTCTTTTTCCGAGCTTAGAGTGGCGGGTTCGATTCCCGGCTTTTCAATAAACATTTTTATGGCTTGTAGGTGTATATTTGGATTCTCGACATTTGTTCATTTTATTTTTTTATGCAATAGGTAGGTAAATAATGAGACTGATCACCGAATGGCAAGTAATCATCGCTGGCCATGAAGATTAGCAACACTAATGACATTTAAATCAATTTATTTGTAATGGTCCCCACGACATACAAAATTTAAGAGTAGATTTATCAATTTAAATAGTTATTTATTTGCCATACACACGTGTGAACTGTTTGTAAACTGTACAATTGCTTTTTGAATAACGATTTAGAATCACATCTTATTTACCAATAATCTGGATGTATCTCCCAAATGTTTATATAAATAATAACTTTACATGAATATCTGAAACCGCTACTGAAAACATATATACAATAAAGGTTCAACCTTAATTCTGGTAAGTAGTTCGTCAAATAAAATATACTACGCCCCCACAATGGCGGCTACCAGTTACAATAATAAGAAGTCGTTGTCAAAACATCAATAATCACCGGGCCGTCCCAGAGGAATCCAGGCAAATTCTGAAAACAAGCGTAAAAGCTTTTAAAATTATAGCGCATTCATTCCAAGTACTCTTTGTCGCTAACGCAAAGGCGTTCGGTTTTTAAACGCAAAGCCATCATAAAGAAAAAGATTTGAATCTTTGTTCGAATTTCAAATCCCCAGCGGTTTGCACGTCACTGCCGCGCGCGACGCTTCTGAATTTACTGATTGATTATGCATTCCCGTCACCGTCACGGGTGACGTGTGGCGGGAAAAACAATACATCTATATTTTTATACTTCGAACGTTCTTTAAAATTATTGAAGTTTAGAAGGAACATATTTCAAGTGAATTAAAATCATAATATTTCTTTAATACATTCATAATTATAAATAAAACGCTTTACACACATTGTAGAGATTGCCTCAGTGGAATTCCTTGTTTCTTCTTTAATTATAAATAAATCTATGATATGGAGAAACAACCAGACCAACAATAAATTTTATCTTGATGCGGAAATCGAACTTATGGTCGTCGAAATGTCTCCGAAATATTCTTCGCACATAAAGTGAACATTCTTAATAAGATACTTATGATATGTATATTTATCTAATCATTTATTTAAATTTGTCATACTCTAATGATATATAATAATACCAATATTGAAAGTACGATAAGGATATTTTGGTAGGTATTCCGCACGGAAAACAACTCTTATATCGTTATTACGCATAAAAATATGCATAACTTAAATGAGTCAAAATTAAATTGTGATTTATTATCGCCTCAAACTCATTAAGCGAGTGACCCTTCTCATAACAAGCTTTTCATCTTGACACTACAAGACCTCCGCTGACCCCACGCTGATCGCGACCACAGATAAGCCCCAAATGCCCTGCAACTGTACAGATAAAACAGTAAAGGCCGAATGTTACCGCACCCCTTTAAATTCTCATAGGGATTTAAATATAACTTATTTTCAATCACTATATTGAAAATAAAAGTTTTCTCGTAATTAGTTGCTTATAATTTAAAATTATTAATACACATTACATATGTTTAATAAGTAAATATGATTCCTTTAAGTACTTACCTGTAAGTATTATTAATAAATTAATTACGCGTTAAGGAATGTTGAACAATTTTGGAATGAAAATTATTCTTACATTTTTACATTTAAAAATATGAATATAACATTTTATCTTTCATTTTGTTATTGTCAAAATTTTTTTATCTGTTCAAATTTTTAATCATTTCATAATGTGATTATTTTATTTACAATGCTAAAATAAACAGTTAAGTATAATGTGAATATAATCAAAAACAACTTGCTTTAGCGTGAGTTTGTCCACATAGTAATTGCCCAATATTATAAACACATAATAATGGAATATATTTAATCTTTAACCTATTATTCAAAACTAATATAATATTACATATTTTCATTAGCAAATTCATTTCATCAGTCTATATCGATATAACGACAAAGTGAAATAGTTTAAACATCCCTTACAAATTTAATCTTTTCACTAAGCATGTGGCGTATGACCGCTGGAGCACTTGACTCAAATTAAGAGGTACTTATGTACATAAAAGTGCTCCCTTATTTCCTTTATTTACATTATTTAACAAAACAGGGCAACATTTCCTTTATTTAAATTATTTAACAAAACAATTATGTCGCACCGAATCTCGCGAGATTCGATGCGACGTAATTGTTTTTTTCATAACATAATATTTATTATAATACAGTTTAGTACTTTTTTGTAAACTGATTACAGTGATGTCCATTTTTAACTCATTGTTTATTATTTATCAGTTTCGGTATCATTTATCATATAAAGGCATAATTCAAAGCATTCAAAAAAATTAATTAACTCAATATATTTTTAAACCAGCATTAATAAATCCTAACTTCCTAGAGTTATCAAGAAAACTGCAAAACAAGTAAATATTACCGATGTTTCTCAATTACAGATTGACTTGTAATTGTGTAAAGATATTGTTCACATGTTATGAAACCACTCCACATCTCAAATCAATAATGAATAGTAATATATAGATGATAATCATATGTTTAAATTATCGGAAAAAAGAATATGACGACACAAATTTAAAAATACAAATGTACAAATGTGTGAAACATACAAATCTTTAGTGAGATCACAGTAATAAAATATATTCCGGTGATACAATTTTTAATCGAACTAATTTCAAGGAATTTAAACTTTAGAGTTCGATTATAGTGGTGCAAATATAAAAATATTAATTACGTCATTACATAATAAGAAAAAAATATAATTTAATTAAAAAAAAAACTACTGGTACGTTATTAATGGGGCAATGTAACCATACTCTATTAATAAACAAAGATTATTATCTGTAAAGCCAATTAAAACCAAAAGTTCAGTGCGACAACTGTTTGTCTTGTTAGCAATATTTTTAATTGAGACAGACCCCACGTACGCTATCGAACAATAGTTTTATAGTCCACTTTAATACGATCCTTTCTAAATTTCTTTGTTCCCATTTAAAGGTAAGATTAGGCTCGTCATTTCATTTTTAGGGGTCAGTGTATACTGGATATATGGTTAGCACGGGGTTGTTGTTTACTTAAACCGGGCAAATAATTAAGAATGTTCATTGGTTCTGTCAACACAGTGACTGAGCCAGCGCGGTGTGATTGCTGAGGGATTCGATTGTTTGTTCTCTTTCAAACGTGTTGTTGATTGAAGTTTATTGGTTTTTGTTTCGTTCTTGATTAATATTTACCAGTGCTCCATTGATAACATACCGTTATACGTACTGTACCGTTCTTGTTATGAAATTATAGTAAAAATGTTAATTAAAAATATACCATATTGAAAGACAAAACTTTAAATAATTTTTTCGTTTTCCATAGTTTCACTGATAACTCAATTCTTAATCGATAATTATTTTATAGACAATTGTCAACTATGAGATTTTCTAGAAAGTTACTCTAAGATACTCTTTTGTCCTAATTTTCCTTATTATTAATATTAAAAATGCGCAAATAATATTCAGATCCCGATTAACTAAAGTATATTACAATTTTAGTTCCTTTTAAATTTATAAATTATTTAAATTTATATATATACTATTTATTATACTTAAACCTTTTATTTTATCCTTGAAACGTTCAGTTTACAGTTTGTGATTCCAATATAAAAATATATCCAATATAAAAAGATAATAAATGCTATCAAATTATACGAAGTTAAATATTTTGTAAGTAAAAAAAGCGATAAAGTAATTTCTTTTTAACTCGAAGGTTTCTTTCGGGAAACTTATCCGAGCCCTTATTAGGGAATGTATTTATTTTGTCCGGGTCCCGGATATCGCTCGGGAGATTCTCGGGTCATTATACGGGAGCGGGACACGTGATGCGTGAAATTATTTCGTACTTTACACAATTCGGGGTTACGACGTGCGTATGCGCCCCTTGGACTCAGGGCGACGTAAGAATTAATATGGATGTACCTCTAATTACCATAGATTATTTCATATAATACTTTTACCATTTACGCTTCTAACTATATAATAACCTACAGCTATATAATAACATATAGCTAAATAATACATAGTTTATAAAAATATATATTATTTAACGCTTGTATATTGCTTAATTAATTGTTTAGCATTTATTATAAGCTATGTAAAATCGATGTGTCATACATAATTTAAAAAATAATGTAATTAATTATGAAGGTAAAGTAACCTACTAAGGAATAGCTTTGCAGTCACATAGTTCGCATGTTATCTGGAAGTCAACATTTCTTCCCCTTATTTTCTTCTGTAAAGGGTTTTCACAGTCCTTATCATTTGCCTTTCTAAAGGATCATTAAATATTGCCAATATTTCTAGTATTACAAGTGTTCTAGGAAAATTATGATTGCAACATAAAATGACCCGAATTTAACTAGCTTACAACATCATTAGTAAGTCCCCCACTATATCCCATTGTAATCCCATGATACGCATTTGTCGTCTATACAATAATATACAATAATATAATATATCTATTGACCACGGTACAGAAACGTTCGATATTTTCAATATCAAAATACACCAATTAAAGCGATCGCTCCGTGATATCTTTGCCAGCCGAGATCACAAAATTATTGTTATTCTTTTTTTTATATTTCTTATTTTTTTTTTAAATTTAATTTTATCTGTTTAATTTTATAGTATTTCATTATTACATAAGTAACCCTATTGTCCAATTATAGCTATGCTGTGCGCAAATTTAAAGAGTTATAGTCCGGGCGTTGTTAAGTTTATATTATATCGTATCGTATTATTATATCGTATTCTTTAAGACTGTAACTTGTTTTTGTGCCTAATAAATAAAATAAAATCATTAGTAAGTAATGTTAGTACAATAGTATCGATATTCTCCTTTAAATAAATAAAGAAACATCTTTAAAAAAACGATCAACTATTTTTTCTAAACATCAAATCAAAAATATAAACTCTAGGTTTTAATGACTATTTATATTTTAAATCAATATAAGTCCAACGTATTAAAGACGCATCCGCGATCCGTCCCTCGCCCGATAACGATACCTACAAAATGAACTTGTTATGCCATACATCTGCTACAATGGTGTTTGGCACCGCGGCGCATTGTGCCCAAGTAACGAGCCGATGTGAGTCCAATTCGTAATTGTTTATGTAATTGTGTTTATTGTATAACCATTTCAAAGCCGTCTGGACTTAATAAGGCGTTTAAAATCGCAATAAAATTTAGTTCAATATTGAAATTGATTCCAAACTACAATAATATTAACTACGGTAACGATAGGTATTTGTTAATTTATCTACGATTACAACAAACTAGCAATATAGTTGTTTATAAAGTCGTTTTTTTTTACACTGTAAGTTTCATTATTACAACCAAAATTGTTATAATAATGATTAACCGAAATATATAAGAAATTAAAAATTAAAAATTGTTTGATTCTGGCGAAAATATTTGTATGACACAAACACGTTTCGAAAGAAAAATGCGGTTTTTATCTTTTGCTGTATTGCAGAATAAAAGTTATGACAATAAAAGTTATTAAATAAGACAATCTATAGGCGCCCTTAATTAATAAAATATGAAGAAAATCATCTCCCAACATAATTCTTCGTCATTCGCCACATTATTTTTTAATCGCTATATTCATTTATTTTTTAAACATCACATAATTCATTTAGTCAGGTTGATGATAATGATTCACATATATCCATATGGACGGACAAATTACTCTTATTTGTAATGTATGAATAGAAATGCTTTTAATGGCTACTTACAAAATATTGTTTAATATTTTACTTCAAAGTTAAGCAACATCCTATTTTAAATGAACAAAGTAATCTTGACAACATCTTGCTGAAGCTACAAGGGGAAAATAAATCTGATAAACGTGTGTTTATTTGAAAGAATTTGAATCGTTATGTGCCCGCACCTCACCTGTCGTGGCCCTTTACCGCCGACGGGATATTAATGAATTTCACCAGATTTCCCCTCGCTTTACTTACGCTTAAAAGAAATTTTGCATTACAACATAAATTTATCAGCTAATATATTTTGTTACACGATAGGGGATCGAAAATGCGTTTTACCTATTCTTTACACAAAAAAAATTAGGAAAAATAATTAAAATAAACCAATTTCTTAAACTCCTGAGTTTAAAAAAGTATTTAATTATTATTTATATAAATCTACAACATATTCCTTTGCCCTAGCAAATAAATACTTTATGTTGTGTATCTATCGATGTTAATTATAATAACCGAATTTTATATTTTAATTATATATACTGATGCTAGCAAAATAAAGAAACATTTGGAAAATTAATTATTGTTTCTACATAAATTACTGTGCTACATTACCTTACTTATACTTTTGTCCGTGTGAAATGGCGTTGTTAACCCTAGGGCCTTTATAACTTCGCCGGAAGCACGTACAAACAGGAATCCTGCAAGAGCGAACTTACATCTGAAAAGATGTTCCAAAGACTACTAACAATCTTTGCGGGAGACATTAAAAGAAATGACAAATATATTTTTTAACAATTTCATGATGATGATTGTGGAAGAATCGATTTGTTGTTGTCTGTTTCCTTCGGATGTATCCACGAAACGCTGGCAATGCATTTATGGCGTCTCCGGCGTGGCAGATCTCTATGGGCGGCAGCGATCCCTTACCACCAGGCGGGTCATCCGCATGCTTGTTTACCAGCTCTGCTATAAAAACTTTACAATTTGATATCTCATGGTCTATGTGTCTCATAACATATAGTATATAGTCTATCTGTCCATTTATGGTAGCTACTCCAATCTTTAAAAGTAAACTTATAAGTATCTTAGATTAATTTTCGCTAACGCATTACTGCTACCACTGGCGTTAAAATAATAGTCGACGGTAACTATTTTTCGTCTGATGCGACATACACCTGCTTCGCTAGCCTACTTAAAAATTGTTTATAATTGTTTTTTTGACTCAAGTTAGTCTTCAGAAATATCCATAATTCGGTGAAGAGTGGTATTAACGGACATGAAATAAGTTATTCATTAACATTATATTTGATAACATTTAGGTAGTTTAAGAGATGATAAAAAACATGTAATGGAATATCTATAAATATGATAAATTATCGTATTTAGATGTAACTCTATTTATAATTGAAAAATACATTGATTTTGCCATTTTTTAAATCTACATTTCAAGCTACACCATTGTAACCCTAACAACTCGTTGATATCTTCATTTCATAGTACATTGAACGTCAATAAAAACACAAAAGTTTTGTTCAAATTGAATTTATTGCTTGTCAAATTTTCTCACTTGTTACTGCTCCCATTGTAGTGTGGCCATTCGTGGTAATTGTTCCAACACATGGTATTATGACGTTGCCGATGAAAGGGGTGACGTGGATCTGCAGCATGAAAATGTCATTACGAACATTTGATCGAAAATAATATTACAATATGTATTTATGACAACAACGAACAGTAAAATATATTTACGTTAATATAGTTAATAGTTTAATATTTTGCCACTCTAATAATGAAGACGGCTTAAATGGCTCAGTTGTAACGTTATCGCTTTCAAAAGCAATGGTCGCAGGTTTAATACCCGCATCGGGATAAATACGGCTACAGGTATTTTTATTCCGAGTCTCTTCATATAAAGTAATGTCCATTACTTAAACAATCGCGACATAGATATAGCTGTAAAAAAGCTCTTTAATAATATCTACTTAGATGTAGATGTTTGCATTTTGTGTAAAAAATTACAGTAATATTTTCATTATCCATTTTAAATTGATGTATTTAACATTAAAATCCATGTTATAATGTAAATATTCGAAGCAATATCCTAAACAATAAAATGTCATAAAAGAAATTCAAAATGTAACCTACATTAAGAACTTTTAAAATAGTGCTAACTAATAACGTAACTAACATTTTAAAACTAATCTCGCTGTCGATTGCAATACTGTCATGTATGCTTAAAGTGATAATACGTCGCGTTTTGAACGTGACTGTCCCTTTTTCGGCCACCGAATCCCGTTATCCCAAAATAAAAAGCCGGGATGCCATATAGTCCCGTTTTCCGAAACCGCACAAAAATTTAGAATTAACACGTCAGACACGAGCGATAAAACTAAAATATTTCATATTGCAATAATAATTACTACCACAGAAACTTTGATTTAAATAAGATTTATTTTTATTTTTCATATTTTTATTTAAAAAGAATATAATGAATGCGAAGACTGATTGCACTGTTGCAATTGTTCAAAATAAAGAACATTAAAAAGTTGTGTTTATTTTCATTGTTAACTTTTAGTAAGTTATGGCGTATTGTTTTGGGATAAAAAGTATTCTATATTTGACCTGGGATCAATTATCTTCATGGCAAATACCATAAAAATTGGTTTAACAGTGAAAGAGTAACAAACAGACTCACCCTTGTAATATTATATAAATATGGAAGTATGAGCGTCTCGTCTTAAGTAATAAAACAAATGGTCAGTTTATGTATGCTAAACTTAGGTACACGGCAAAAAAAATACAATTCTTACTACTATGTACATAATTGATAAATATACAAAATTGAGCTAAGATAGAATACTAGCTAACTTCAAGTAAAAAAAGGCTATTATAGTATATGTACAGAAAAGCTAAAGTAAATGATAGCAAAAGAAGACCGATCTTCTCCATTCTCTTTCTTAAATAAATGCTGATAACAAAAGTGTATTGCTTTTACTTTCAATTTGTTTCGTTTTCGTTCTTGTTCAATTTTTTTACATTGAATTATGATTTTACGATGTTCTAAATAAAAGCTAACAATGTAAAAATTATTAACATATGTAAGTTACGTTATGTTTCATGATATTATGCTTATTTATAAAAAGGAAAGCTTCACATTTTTCTTAACATTAATAAATTAAATGTAAAACTTTCCCCCGTGTTACCGAATTCATTTCCAACGAACATCGCACTAAACTAACCACATATTCACACCCGAAATACTTCGCGTGTCACTAAAAAGTACCCTCGTCGAGTTTACTTTAAACTTTACAGGAGCGTGTTGGGTTGCCTTAAAAGTGCTAAGCCGTGTCGAGACCGCGGTATTCCCAGGGACAGGACGCATATCCATCAATATCTTTTGCATATAGCCAAGGCGAGAGCGAAATGTAGTTTGCATCCTAAGTGAATATGTAACTATATTACATACGAAACTAACCAGTTTATTTAAGAGAAGACTCGTATCCTTCTAGATGTTGTTCAAAATCTAAAATACAGGCACCATGTGTCATTGTTGGGCACGATCTCTGGTAGCATGGATTTTAATCCACTATGCTTGTTAAAGTTGCATTGGCGGGTGAGTTCTGGGTGGTATTGGGTATACCACCCAGAACTCTGAGTAAATACCTGTATGTCATTCATATATTTATTACGATACAGGAATTAAACCGACCGTGGACTACGAAAGCGATAGTCCTTACTGAGCCAATCGAAGTGTCTAAATGTATTGTTATAAATCAAAACATTGCAATTAGCCAGGTCCTTCAAAAAAGTATCGTATTCTGAGCAGTAACTCTGATTTGTTTTATTCACCGCTAAGAGCCGCATGCCCAAATTCTGTCCTCTTTCTTTTCTCCTTCACCTCCCAGTATTCACGTCGTACCCTGAGGTAGACGACGCATGATTGCTTTTCATCAGGTGACACGCTTCTTTTTCTACCTTATATAAGAAAGTTACAATTAACTAACAAGTCAACTTTATTTGATTTTTTTAGAGTTTTGATAGGAATCAATGATTTCACTCTTTAGTTCAACATAACTTTTTGTTAAAGAAAGACAACAGTATTTTTTAAATAAAAAATTATGATGATTTTTTTAAAAAAAGGCATTGCTGGGAGTAGACTTGACCAAAAAGAAGATGTATCCCGTTATCTATAACGGGATACATCTTCTTAAAAACGTAACCAGCCCATTGCTATTTCAGTTTGCTACCCCCAAAGCTACTGATATAAAATCAGTAACTTTAGTTTGCCGGCGGATTTATTTATTTCAAATCATGCCCACCAGAGAAAATCTGATCGTAGCTAGCTCTCCATAGTTCCATCTCCTTAAAAAATAGTTATTATATTGAAGTGGTTCACAAGTTTTAAAATTCAGCAAATCAGTTTTTAACTATTAAATGTCAATGTTGATTAAAAAAATAGTTTACCTAACTTCGTTTGTATTTATAGGATTTTAAAACGAATATTCTTTTAAAATATTTATATTTTATACAAGGGTTTTTAAAGTAGGTACATATACATAGGATGCTGCCCATACGCTGCACCTTCGGCAATTTATTTATTGAAGATTGGTAATCAAAGACTTGTTGAGAATAGACAAATAATGTACTTAGGAAATAATAATAATCGATACATAAGTTTCATATATCATCTTAGTGCGTATTGGACATAATACTAAATTAAGTTTCATTTTTGTTATTACGTGAGTAATATATGAAGATCGAAACTACAAGCAGATTAAAATAGAACACGATACCAATTTGATTTAAAACCTTTCGTATCCATAAATGTAACATTGATTTCGCATTCAATCAGTGTCTCAACACCCAAGGGGTGATTTTACTAACCGAAGTACGTACTCACATAAAGCCACAATTACGTCACCTGCAAACGACATTGGAAATTACCTATTGGCAACATTTTTTCCATTCAACTCCCAGTAGGCATCGAAACTGGGTAGGAGTGGCCAATTGATGCAAGACACTCCTATTGGGCGAAACGAAAACTCCCACCGGCCTAACAAAAACGAATATTACAGTACGGCGCGGTTCGCCCAAAACGCGACGAGAAACAGAGCCTTGAGAATTTCTCTCTCCCTTTCTCAAGCAGTTTCGTTGTTTCAGGACGGAGCAAACTGAAAGTGGGTTTGCATCGAAATCCCCGGAGATCGAATAGCGCCATCTAGCAGAAAAGGTGAGAACTACGTAGTTTCAGCTTCAGAAAGATGGCGCCGCTTATCGTCCGAAATATTATAAAAAGAAAGTGTTTGAAAGATTTAAAAAGTTATATAAACAGCTATTTTAATGCAAATCTCAATTTAGTTTTATTTCTAATAGTACTTTTGTAAATTTAAGCAAAATATAAGTGTAAAATTTAAAAATAATTAAAATAAAATAAAAAAGGGAAATCCATAAACGTCATTTAAAAATTAAAAATATAACGCGTTCAGGGTGCTGTTGGGGCTACCTCGATACTGCAGTGCCTCAGGAATGTTCGCTGAGCGCGTGTTGACTGTTTTTACGCCCTCATGAGAAAAAGATGCGGGTCTCTGGTGCGAAGGGTACGGGGTAGTGCCAACAGAATTCTGAGCATGATATCTAATAGACTGGATTATATACATGAATCATTGTTGTTCCGTCGCAAACGGGACGGTACAGCGGTGATTCGTGCGTATTTGTAATATTTTTTACTAACCATAAAGATTCACTGGTCACTTGAATAAAGAATATTATTATTATTATTATTATATTATAAACATCACTTTATTGATGGCATGTGAAATCTGCTAATTCTGAATAAAACTTCTTGCAGGATTATGATCCATAACTTATGGTAATAAATTTTCATATGTTAAATATCTAAAGCTAATTAAAAGAAATGATATTGATTTTAGTTTAGTGCAAATAAGCATACAACTTATAAAAAATCCAAATAGTTTTAATTTTACATATCCCTATTGTCTGTTTTTTTGTTTTTTGCCTATTTCCTTAACGTCCGTGTTCATTGTTAGACGAGTAGGCAATAGATCTACTAGTCTAGCTGGTTAAGGTTGTACTTGGCAATGATTCACCACTGTCCTATGTGTGTATACTGCATTATTACTAATTGCAGCTGAAGTAACAAAACATGTCCTCCTCCTCCACCAAGGCGCACCATATGACTTGAAGTTTGGCTAAATGTATACGATTTCTGCTGGCCACCCTGTGTAGATCGTCGCGTCGTCTAGCCGGGGGGAGTCCCGGGACGTTTGTCAAAACATGGTCTCCATTGCAGTTTCACTACTGTTCAGTAAAAAAAATTATGTATATATTTTAAAATCATAAATGTTTTAATTATTTCAAAAGAAAGAAAGAAATTGTTTTTATGTTAATATGAAAACTATTACCATGGCTTTGGAAACAAAGTAGCCCCCTAAGAAAGAAGAAACTGCACAACAAATTCTGTCATTCTTTTTTGCACTCATACGTTATTGCAAAAAATGATGTAGTTTTTGATATATAACTAGATATTATAACATATTTTGTCGCAGGCTGATTGGTCATTTTATTACTCTATAATTAATAATATATACATACATAAACTGATAAATTAGTCGACGACCTTCAAAGGTATAAATCTTTTTTATATAAGTGGATATTTGTTCTTCATATTCACAACGATAGATAAAGTAAAGACATTTGTCCTAAAAGCTTTAACTTGGATGTCCCACCAGTCCCGCCTGCCCCGTCTGATCGCTCTCTACGTAGAAATGCGCAGTCTATAAAACATTGCCGCATGAAATCGATCTCTGATAAGTAGCTTACCAATTTTATAAGGGAGCTTAGCGTGGCTCGCTGTACTCCAATACTTATCTTTCAAAAATTGTACCTACAACTTAAAATAGCTAATTATATACAATATATTTCAGTTTGTTTTTATGTATTACTAAGTAAAAGTCAAAAATATGATATTCAAGTTACGCTTACTTCAGTAGGCATATCAAATACAACTGCTATAAAGATCTGACATTCTCGACGAAAATCAATCGTCATTATTAATAAAGCGGTAACAATCCACGTTGGCCTCCTCAAATATGAGGGGTGTTATCGTAATCCACAAATTTGGAGGGCTTGTGAATTTTTTTTTTAATGAACTATTTATGTTTTTTTTAGAAGCCCATATATGTCCCACTGCTGAGCACGGGCCTTTCCATTTCTGGAGGAACAGACGTTAACCCACCACGCTTGTCCAATGCGAATTAGCGGGTTTACCAAAATCGGAATAAATATTTGTATAATACTTACATATATTTATATCGATGCGGGGATCAAACTCGCGACCATTGACTCCGCGGGCGGAGAGCCCCGCCACTGAGTTTTTGACAGACATATTTTATTTACATTTTAGACAGAGAGACAATTGGTCATCATTTATTTTTTATTATATAATTATTTTTAGGTAATTGCTACTGTCCATCCTACTGGTATTTAACGCTATAGATGACTTCGTACGACACCCATGAAATGAAATGGGATGTCCATTTTAAAGTTGGAAACCACACTTAAAAGAAAAGAACTAAAAAATAGCATTAAAAGCCACTTAGCCGTAACGTCGACTTCAGATATGCAGGTCCTGTTAAACGCCTTGCGTAGATCGTTGCTTGTCGGTGCTTTAACCTTCGTCTTTGCTAGAAGAATTAAACAATATGCGCGTATTACACCTTCGGTAGTGACTGTACAGGCCGATGCGGAAGTCGCAAACTAGTCAGCATGACTGTCACGTGTGTATATATACTAGCATTTAAAATACATCGTTAAATATGGAATTATTTAAACTTTTGAGTTATTGATTTTATAAATAATAAACGCTTAACACCCACACCCCAAATTAGATTTGCCTTTTTCGTGAAAACTATTGAAACCATTGACAAGGCCAAATATTCGGACTTGAAAATACCTATAGGCCCTACAAATATTTTCTGATGTAGGATTCAAACACATAACCTTTGGTTCAGTAAGCGAATGCGATCACTTCGCCACTAAGTTATGCGTCTGTTAATGATTATGTAATGTATTTCTGAAAAGAACAGTACTAAGCCTAACTCTTAATATATTTTTCATCAAATATTTATTCATTAATTAAATTTAATTAATTTATTTGAGTATTATATGGCTGAAAATTCTCTTATATCAGATATTTAGCAGGATATAAATTAAGGAATAAATATAATATCGTTAGTGGCGAAGATTTCTGGAAAAAAGTAGGAATCGACTTTATATTTTTTTATATTACTTGTAAGTATATTTTTTACAGTGTAAGAATAAGAATACTTTAGCTCAATACTTTTTAATTTTTAGTGAAATTATTTAGCTGTCATAATATTTTATTGCATGTGAGCGTATCTTGTACACTGCCTTATGCTTTACCTTGTGGTCTTAGTGGGTTTAGCTTGTGCTGTACCTAGCAGTCGTTCTTTTGATCGATATACCACAATTAGCGACGACGGCATGAATTTAACGTGACCTTCGGCGATATATTATAGTAATGGAGGATCCATTCATTCCAATGGCACATGCATTATGAATAAATTTTATCTTTTGACCCATCAGGTGTACTATCGGAATAAGTTCAAACTGCGGCTGTCATAATATTGCATTGCAAGTGGTTTAGCGGAAATAGACTGGGTTTGACAAATCCTTGACAAGTTAAATATAATATATACATGTGACTAACGTATTAAAGGCGCGAAATTGCGTACTAAGTTACGGCATATCGGCAGTAGCTAATTAGCTGTAATCCCATAATCGGTCAGGATAGGAAACAGCCCGCTCGGGCCCTATTTGCGGCCGCTGCGATTAGACCCATAAAACTCGATGTGATCTTGATAAGGGACGCGCGAAAATCGGCAACAAACCTATCTCGTTTGTTTTCGGAATGTATGGTTCACCTTTGTAAAACGTTAGTACAGTTGGCGACAAAAGTACTCGACGACAAAGCAGACAAATTAATATGGGCGATTAAATATGTATCAACTAAAACGTTAATTGATATGTTAGTAAAATGAACAAATAAGTCGAAATGAATGTTCTAATAAAATTATCTTGTGGTAAGTATAAATTGTAATTACACATTCTGTATACTTAACATCGTTTTCCGTGACTGACAATAATAAATGTTTATATTTTTTATCTTTTATTTTATTTATGACAATTGGATGGAGCATAGTAGGTCTCATTAAGCATGCCCGTGCTAAGAGCTTCCGATTCGCTCATTATTCAAATTTGGAATACATATATAAATACAAATAAATAAGTACACACACACACACACACACACACATATATATATATATATATATATATATATATATATATATATATATATATTGATGGTCATCCTTATATTACTTTCTTATACTCATCTTCCGACGATGATATAAACGCCCTAGGGGTAACAACACTATTACAAGCACAAAGTACGAAGCTATGTTTTTAAAATTTAGTTCCCAACTGTTAACTTTACTATACAAAGCAGTAGTTTAATGTTTCGAGTAAAATGTTTGACGGTGTGAATGTGAAATTTTTGCCAAACTGCCACTGGAGTGCTTGATTTTTGGAACAAACTTTTGTGCGCTAGTTGGCATGCCGGTGAGGCGTCCGCGTAGAAAATATCCGAACCGACTACTGTGCAGTTGAATGTAGTTTTATTAACGTCTATGCATATTCAAATAGTTTGTCTTCGTTTTCCGGACAAGTTTTATTAGAGAATAAGCTGCATTTAACGTCGGTAGTTTATCCTTACATTTTTTGTGTTGCGATGGTGTCCATGATTTAAAACATCCACAATCTAACTTGTGACTGAAAGTTAAGGCCATATTTATCTACAAATTTATAAAAATATACACCAATACACGTGCCCCGTTTCCCGAAGATACACACTATGGATAACTCATGTCAGACGGACTCCAAACAAAGTGCTACAATTAAGTCGCGACCCGCTCGAGTGGAGTTCAACAGTTTTTCCCTCGTAATTCTATTACATTATTAACTTACACCGTGTTAAGGAGCAACAGAGATGTAGTGACATGTACCTTGAGTATTATCGATATTTTAATTATTTTAAAATAAATATAATTTAAATATTTAGAATAATGTTCAAAGAAAAGAAAATTACTTCAAAGTATGTTTGTTAGAAACTGCTTTTAATTTTATATCCACTTTCAGGAGAATATAAATGATAATATAGCTTAAATAATGCCTTTCTAAGACATTATTTAAGCTATATTAAAGTCTTAAGCCTTAAGAACTAGTACGGACGTGTAAAAAGTTCGTTTTAACGTTTTTTTAAATTCCTTTACAAAGAAATGAACGTGATTAAATCAAATGCATTTTTTAGACAAATGAAATAAGGAGCAATATATACACATATTGGTTCGTAGACAAAGGTCGGATAATGTAATTGAGATGTGATTATAGTTTTTTCAACTCATATTAATATTTTGTAATTAAATAAAATAAATATAAGAATACAAACAAAACAGTATTCAAATTAGGGTCTAGGATTTGGAATATCTTATGTGGATAGAATATATTTTGCAATATCGATATCGATATCTCCCATTAGTTAGGTACTGGTACTTCCCTTAGGAGCGTTCACTGCAGCCTCATCGGCTCGCTCCGCTCACAAAGATCGCTAGCTGAAAACTTTTAATACTTTAACTTGACTCTCACTCAATTTCGCTTAACGCCCTCGCAGTTGACACGGCTCGATGCCGCAGCGATATCGTCTTATAACTGTTTTACAACTGTATTATGCCAGCACTCCGGAATTGTTAAGTTTCACAGCAAGCTTTGGAGTTTAGTAACGATTTTATGTATGTGGATTTCGAGGGTAGTTCAATACTAATATTATTTTTAGATCTGGTCAGTATCAGTAATAAATACCAGAGTATTTCCTATTCGATAAACATTGCAGTTTGTATACATAGTTTTACAGTCACGATAATAGGTTTTCATTTATTGATGTTATTTATGTGATACAAATAGTTAAGAATCAAAATAAATACCTATGTATCATAAAAATACCTATTACATGCTATACATACACTGACTGAAACGGGAAAAAAAATTGTAAAAATTATTTATTCCGGCAATCGAACCCGTCATCCTTGCCTCCGAGAGACTTTCTCTTATTTTAGTAGGTACTAAGTATATTTGATTTGTTTTAACTTTGCAGCAGTAACATCCTAAAGTCAGATCTGTGTTTGTTTATATGATATAAAGTACGTATTTTGATTCTGTCAGAATTTAGTGCAATAAAAATATCCATAACATAATTATATAAAGATACGGGCTGTGATATATACAAATACTCAGAAATACTCGTATATGCAAATTATAATTGTGCAATACAGATCTTGCTCTATTCAAGTCCAGAACTAATAATATATGACCGTTACATATTGTATAGCAATCCAACTATCTCTATAAGAACTGATAGTAAAAAAATTGAATACGCCGAAACAAAATAAAACCCCATCACGAGACGACAAATTGACGTCATCCATCCCTCTCTAGCTAACAGTCGCAACATATCACTCCGCGCACGACCTCCACATTTTTCCTTTATATAATATTAATACATAAGTACATGCATGCACCGCTTACGCGCGGCAGTGACTTATAAGTCCGTCCTTTTCTATATTGTTGGGTCTAGTTTTCCCAAGCGACCGAGCCTCGAGGGTAAAACTCCCTAGGGTCGGTATTGACTCTACTATGGAAGGAAAGTTATCTGTACACCTATTGTCGGCCACCTCCTCCTCTCTCCTTTTTGCCACCCCGCCGCTCCCGATGAAGGACTTTCTTACGCGTTTTACGCTTTGTTTTATTTCCACGAGTTTTCCCGGTTTTGAGTCTACGCTCCACGTTTGATACTTCACCGCTGATTTGTTCTAGACACTTGTTGATATCAAAGCACTCTTTTTCTTTCTAAGCGTAAAATTAATTTGTATAAATATAATAGCTTCTTGTTATAAAAAATCTGTCTGAAATAAAAAAAAATAATTATTATCACCTTTATTTACAAATTGCTCTCTTAATAAAAATATTATTAATGTAAAAAACTGCATAAAAATAATATTGTTATTTATTTACGTATTTTTCTCTTAGTAACAATATTATTAATATAAAAAAATCTCTATAAAAATAATAATCTCTATAAATATAATCCTCCGTGGCGGGATAAACCAAGCACACGAAGAATTATGCATCCAAGGAAAGATACCTTCTCATGCTTCTAGTCGTACACAATATGGCTGCTTTTTTAATTTAACCAACTTACCTAAATCTAACTTGGACAGATGACGTCCAAATTTTTACCGATAAGTCCATTCGCAGAGACCACTATGGGTACAATGACAGGTGACTTTATTATTATTATATAATGTTTGCGTCTTATGAATGACAATAAAATAACAATTAAAATTAAATATTCTGTTGATAAAAAGAAAACTTAACTAATGTGCAAGTAAAATAATTCTGATCACATTAAAATTTCCCCGAAAAATAATTCGCGTTAGGAATATGACCCGCCCACACTTAATGCGATTTAAGGGTAGGTGCACACCGGATGCTAATTTATTGGAAAAAGTAATATTGTTATTATTATTATTATATAATATTTGCATCTTATGACTAACAATAAAATAACATAACTAAAATTAAATACTCTGTTGATAGAAAAGAAATAATGGGCAAGTAAAGTAATTCTGATCACATTAAAATTTCCCCGAAAAATAATTCGCATTAGTAACATGACCCGCCCACGCTTAATGCGATTTAAGGGTAGGTGCACACCGGACGCTAATTTAGTAATGCAAGTGGTCACGTGTCGCGCGAGTGACAGGCGCACGCGACTCGGCGCGACTACGATTTGTTCACTTAACCTATTTATCGGAAAGGGACAAAATTTCTTGTCTGAGTACGTACTCTTTCTATGTTTCTCCATATCATTTTTAAAAAAAAAAAAATTTATAATCCATGTATTTTGTGATAACTAGATAAAGATTTTTAACATCTTGTCTTGCACAGTGTACAATACAAACTCCTTCGCAAGAAGACCTTACAGTCATTGGTTTTTCTTTGGATAATATTAATATTTTTAGTATGTTTAGCTTAGATGATTAGAACTTTCTTTTTTCTTTTTTAGAATAATTTTTAACACTTAATTCTTAGAATCCGTGTTTTAGTCAATGTAAACCGAAATCCGTGTGAAAATGGAAATTTTTATGAGTATAGTGAAATAAAGGCTACGAGTGTTTTTATGGTACTTTAATAAAAAAAAATTAATTACGAGTATGACCTCCCCTTGCAGCAACTATGGCATGTAATCTTCTTGGCATTCTTTCCACCAGGCATTGATGGTGTCCTTTGAAATATTTTGCCACTCAGCCGAGATCACACGTTTAAGTTCTCTAATGTTTTATGGAGGTGGTTGGACAGATCGTACTCGCCTTTCTAGGAGTTTCCAGATGTATTCAATGGGGTTAAGGCCGGGGCTACGCACTGGCCAGTCCAAATAACGAACGTAACGTTACAAGCTGAATAGGACATTTCAAGATACTTGAAATTAGATATTATATTTAACTTGACACTGGCATTATATTTATAACTAATTGCCATTAAAGAAAAACAAAAGAAAATGCACATATAATACATATAATGATGTACAAATGTTTATCTGACAAACTTAATACTAAGAGAATGTCAGTTGTCACGTGCGCGAGACATCGGCACGTGGACACCACGCGCGACAAACGACAGCTACAAAACGCTCATTTAGATTATTACAACATAACAGAGTTACATCAATTTGTTTAACATACTTCTTTTTTGAGAAATGCATTTATCCTATCCTACTAATTTTAAAATAAATGCGAATGTTTGTGAGTATGGATGTATGTTTGTTACTCTTTCACGAAAAAACTACTGAACGGATTTGGATGAAACTTTACAGTAATATAGGTTATACATCGGAATAATATATAGGCACATTTGTAATGATTTAATGTAATTTTGGCCGTAATACAACGATACATGTCAATTAAGTCGGAAAAAAATCTGGCCTCTGAGAGCTATTTTGGCGTAAGCTGCCTAAACCATTGGAGTTACACAAAGATGATGTACCGTAGGATTATTTGTCTTGAATAGTTCTAAATAAAAGTCCGCGACAGCATATATAAATCCATCAATAATTAAGTTATTTATACACCACCTACACGTATGTATATATCCAATACCTGAGTCGAATGAACCTGGGAAGAATGAACATTAGCTTGTCCAAGACGAGTTGGCAGATAGGCGGCGACATAAGTTATAATAAATAAAGTTATGGTCACTTTTAATGTAATAATTAAACTTTTAATGGAATAAAATACATAAAACAATCCTAAGTACTAAAATTTCAATATAATGGCTATGTTAAAGTTATGTGTAAATGCACCCTTCAAAAGCTAGTTGAAATTATCATAATTAATTTATATTTATAAAGAGAGCGTCTGCAAAACACTGCTAGCCTCTTTTTATGCTAATTCAAGTAATACAATCCCCATTCTTTAGTAGCACAATTAGGAGCGGTGATAAACCCATGCATTATCTAGTCACGGGTAACAATGAAAAATATTACCCTTGGATAGGACAGAAATTGTAAGTATAATATTACAAGTGGGGTGCAAACGGTAGCATGTGTGAACTCACAATGGTACTCGTACCGTACGTGTATTTGTACCCAACTATTTGCGATGTTTTGTTTGAACCACGAGTATGATAGATGGGTTGGATGCCAAGTTTGGAGACAATTGTAGAATTGATGTTTTTAGAAAGAAGTATTAATATATACTTATACTATTCTTCGTTTATTATACTATATAAAAATCAATTGCTGTTCGTTATGTCTCGCTAAAACTCGAGAACGGCTAGACCGATTTAGCTAATTTTGGTCTTGAATTATTTTTGAAAGTCCAGGGAAGGTTTAAAAGGTGAATAAATATGATAAAAATATTAGGAATATAGTAAAAGCAACAATAATAATAAAAACCTATTATATAACATTCTTTTTGTTCCTATTAATTTTTGACCACATTTTTTACTAAAGTTGAAACATTATGCAATTATCGTTCAGATTTTTATTTATTGATTCTGAGGCGGTACGAAGTTTGCCGGATCAGCTAGTAATAAATAAATTGTTTTAGGTTTCGACTTAAGAATATTCTTTAATATATATATATATATATATATATATATATATATATATATATATATATATATATATATATATATATATATATATATATATATATATATATATAAACATGTATTTTTTAAAGAAAATTAGGCATCGGGATATTTCTAGAAAGTTTATCAGCACGTTTTATTGGCCGCTTGTACCTAGTTAAGCAATTAAATCATTCGATTGGTACATGAACTCGTCAATATTCAGACATATGTATATAATCTTGCTTTTTATGAGCATGATAATGATGATTTTTTGATGATTAACACGCAATACTATGTAGCAAATGTTTTTAAAACATAATTATTGCGTCCTTTTTGTTCTCTTATTATTATGTATGTATATATATTATTGTGTTGTAGGTATATGTCGTATTATTTGTATCCAGTTTAAATTGCTTTCTGCTTTTATTTGACAGGCTTTTTATAAAATTTCTAATATCCATCCGAATTGACACAACACAGAAAACCATGTAAAGGTATATTGAAATGTATTAAAGTAATAATTAAAAACCCTAAAAATAAAACTAATCTTTAAATATTATGTATTTTTATTTCATATTTCGTGACAATTGTTTGTGAACGATTACAATGTACAAATTTTACATTGATATACAATTGCATTGAAATACATTAGTAACTACATATATAATTATATTTTGAGAGTAATATCTTTCCAATTGTGGTTATCCAAGCAATGTGTTCGGGATAAATATTTTTTTCGTATACATTTTCAGCGTTCCTTTCAGATTTAATATTTCGTTGTATTTTATAAGCATTCCAATTCATCCACAATTTAATATAACGATATGTTTTGTTACAAGATATGATTCATATATCCGTTTAGGCTTTATACATGATTTGGTTAACAGATAAGCAGAACTGAACATTACACCTAATTAAGACATATTAAGTTCAAAATATTTACAACCGGAGGATATTAAAATTTACAATTTTACTTACAATAAATATATCACAGACTTTACAAAAACGAAAACTTCATACACATAACAATGGATCGATTTAGATTCATTGATTCGTTTGAATCATTTAGATTCAAACAAATCAGTTTATCTATTAGGTATATTATATATTTATCCGTTACGTTGAAATATTTTACAAAAGATTTTATCCAAATACCTAAGCAGTTAAAAAGGGTTAAAATTTTTGATTGGGAATTGTTTATAAAAATCTACATGATTATTTCAACCTAGCAAATAAACTATGAATTGTTATTATTCGAATATTACACTAGTATGTACATGAATATTACAATGTTATTTACAATTTTGTATATCTAATCCACCGCCTTCGCCAATAAAATGAATTACAAAATGAAGTAACTTTTTAAACTTTTCTGTGCGAGTAACATATTTGACTTTTAAATTAAAATTAAGTAAATTAAATTATTTTATTTTATTCAAAAATATTGTATTGCAATTTATAAATTATTGACCATTTAATTCCATTCTGTTTTTCACAGTACGTCGTACATAGTAGGTACGTTTTTTTAAACGTCACTGGGAATATCAATTATCAGCGTGAAACTTAATAACATAAATCAAAGAACTCAAATGTATGTATATATGTACAAACATTTCTGTGTACTTTTTGTTATTATATAAAATCAGTAAAAATGTATAAGTCTATGACAAAGTTAACGTCTTTCATTATACGCTTTTTTCTTGTTTAGTGTGAAAATGATGTTTAGGAATAACACCTTAATTTTAAAGATATTTAATTTTGATATAAGCAATATAAAGATCAATGTTTCAAAGAGCTCTATACCACCACCAGTTCAGTTTTTATTCTGTGACTATTAAAACTACAGAACTGTTTTTCAGCTGGACACACTAAAAACAAAACGGAAACGATGAGATCAATTATACAATAAAAAGGAAGTTACGGTAACGACTAAATATAAATAATCTTATCAAAAGATAACATATTTAAAAAATAAAGAATTGACAGAAAGAATCTGGTCATAAAGTTTAATTTACAATTTAAAATTATTCAGAGATTTTTTGTGAGTATATACAGGGAGTTTAAGAGAAGAATCCAGTTTCACTTAAATATGAAAAACTTTTCATTGGACGTTAAAACTGTATCCGAAAAGCGTATGTTACTTGGAAGCTAATGGTGCTGTCTGGGCATATTGTTGTGCGTTACAGGTCGGCAACGAGAACGGATTCATGCTGAACGGGGATGATACTAAACCGCTCATTCCTGTGAACAATAAAAAACTTTTTATATTATTTTTTACCTCTAAATTTCAAAAAACTTTTTTATTTTTTTATCAGTCAATCAATATAGACGTAACACTCCACATCTAAACATTTGCCTCCTTCAAAATTAATAGGTGTAGCAGGATAGGATAGGATAGGATGTGGAAATTAATTTTTTTTTATTTTTATAGGAACACTAGCAATGTTTTTAAATATCACTATAATTCCTGTTAACCATTCCACCTAAGCTTATAATGCTTGTGCTAGGATATGGTTTCACATTAATCGTCCAATGGAAGATAGGAACTCACGATGTTCTGATCGTAAGGCCGCGGCTAATTTAACCTATTGTAAAAGTTTAAGCTATTAAAATAACCTGTCTCATGGTTTAACACTTCTAACGGCATTAAGTCAAAACTTACGATCTTCCAAATCATAAAAAACTAGGTATTTTGTCACTTATGTTAAATAAAAAAAGTAGTAAAAAAGCAGTATAAAATCATGGCACCTTGCAACACACAAATAGTATATACACAAACCCACACTTGAAAAAATCTTGAATATTCAAGCTATTCAAATAGCTACTTGTTTTGAAGCGGAAACTTGCCTTGTAACTCATGGTTCCGAAGGCGGAGAATAATGTACCATATCTAGTCGTTATTTAAAGAAGATGAATGTTACGTCCCTCAAAAATCCTTTTAATTAAGGAGAAATCAAAATAAAAGATAAGAAGGCAATAAAATGGCAAAATAAAGACACACGATGTAAAATTAAAATTAGAGAATAACAAGCACGTTTTTATGAATAATTTAAAACAAATCATGCACTGGGAAATATAAATAAAAAGATCAAAATAAAAGCAACTAAACCATAAAAAGGAAAGCTACTAACATTGAACAGCGAGATGTTGCCAATTCTGATGTTGAGAACTAAGACGCGGCGGACTCTGGCGAACGACCGCAAAAGCACTCCTTAGCTTAGCCTCTTTACTCTGTTGCCCTTTCATTTGACCGGGGTTGCATTTTGTATGACTATTTGCGGGGAAGTTAGCTTTAGAATCCTCATTTCTTTCAATGTATTGACCGCTATCTTTCATATTGTATGCGTTATAGTGGTAATGGTCGGACGGTATGTGCCCATTCATATTCGCCGGATGATACGGTCCTAAAGATACTGATCGAAATAAAAAAATAGGGTTAACACAGAACGATATCGATAAACTAAAGAATATTGAGTGGTGTGCTCGACTATCACTTACTCGTACATTATTATAAAACTACTAACGATAAACTCAGTTACTAAAGATATATTTTTAATTTATGTGTCAAATATATATTTATGCCATTCCAACAAAAAATGATGCATGATACCCTAGTCTCGTTACAAGTACATCCATCCCGACGCAGGCTTCGAATCTGTGACCCCTTGGCGTTGTACACGAATACCTCGCCAATGCAACGGTGAAATGAATTACAAATGAATATATCAAGTCAATAAAATGAAGCATTATTGTTTATTGAGTTTTTTAGATTAGAACTTAATAAGTATTTTGATAGTGTATTTACTAAATATTCAGACAAGAGTACAGAGTATTGTGTAGCAGCAGAGCAATGTGGACTGGAATGTAAGTATTGTAATTTTATAGTTTATACAGAGAGATATAAGATGTTTCACATACAGAGTATTGTGAAACATTTTATACAGATTATTGTGAAACATTGTATACAGAGTATTGTGAAACATTTTATACAGAGTATTGTGAAACATTTTATACAGAGTATTGTGAAACATGTGTGGTGTGTGAATATCGCAAAGTAGTGATAGCGGACTCACGAGAGGTGGTGTTGAAGAGCGAGGTAGGCGGGGCGGGGTAGTGCTGCGGCGGGTAGGTGGCGGCGTGCGGCGTGGCGGCGGCGGCAGCGGGGCAGTACCGTGGCGACACAGATCCTCCGCCGCCGCTGCGCGCGTACTCCTCTAAAAGAAAAAGCCTGGGGTCAACACGAAATAACCGTTAAGATCTCTCATCATACACAATTATATACAAGGAAAAAAATAATCAGGCTATCCGTGAATTTAAAATTACTTAACATACTGCAAATTGTGATTATTTATCTTATATATACTTAACCCTTTGCACTCGAGGTCTCCGGAGCGGAGCCATTTAATATTTGTCTTCAAACTCGAGGGCACCACTACGGAGACAATTCAAATAATTTTCAATTTTTAACATATAAGGACAAAAACAAATCGTAAAAACTATTTATAGAATATTTCACTTTTGGTGACGCGGATTATTATGTTCTCGATAATAGCAGAAAATCGCGGTACTTCGAGTGCAAAAGTTTAAAAATATTTAAATAATACACATCTCTCTTTACTTAAATTTGAATTTTGACGTTCAAAACGAGCCAGCGTGATTTTAATGTTACTTTTTTCCTGTCAGATGTGTATTATATATAGTAGTTTAGTACAATTGGTGATTTTTGGGCTGCGAATGTACCATAAGATTAATTAAGATTTTCTGCAATAATTGTGAAATTTTCTATTCTATATCTTTTTTAATAAATACAACTACAATCTACTTAGCTTAATGGCAAAGTTATCACCTTCGGAGGCAATGATCACGGGTTTAATTACCATATTCTGATGCCGATTTATAATGCAGGTTAGAATATAAGTTTGGCCTACAGGTATTTATTCCAAATTTGGATTTCCCACCCATCCGCCTTGAACAAGCGTAGTAACTTAGTGTCTTTTCCTCCAGAAATACGGAAGCCTGTGCCCAGTAGTGGGACATATATGAGCTATGAAACAAAGTGGTGGTCATCTATTTTATATATTTAATAATCCTAATGTGGAAACTAGAGTTCTCTTTTGCGTGTTATTTGCGCTGGAATACACATTTAAAGGTACATATATGTATATACCTTAAAACCTGAATAGTATATTTCTAAAGTTTCTCAAAGAACTATGGAGAGAACTAAGCTCGGAGTTTCTTAGGTGAATATGGTACTGGAATATGGTGAAATTAAAGAAATCATATTAAAACGACCTACATGTATAAAAAATATTAATATAACGACACTACTTATTTTAAAATAATGATGAATTATCTGAGCAGACCAGAAATGAGCAGAATATAGGAGAGTAAACGAGAAAATATAAATAATGTGTCTAACATAAAAGATAACAAATATATCTACATAAAGTAAAATATAATCATTATAAAGAAATATACTACATGTAATAGATAAATATAACAAGGTATAAACATCCAAAAAATAGACATTTCATGGAACCCCCGGAAAACATAGTGTTCCTTTTATGCCTTTTAAAAATTGAGACTTCAATCCTAATTATAATATATGCGTCCGCGCGGCTAAGCGGTGCGGCCGCAATCGACAGCGGCCGCGACTCCGCCGCTTTACGCATTATATGAAGCGCGGCCGATTACCGCGGGCGGTACTAAGCAGGCAACTCGCAAGTGCGCCCGGCCGCGCGGCCCGTCCGTTTCGTATAATTGGATGCATATGATCTCGTATAATCTCACTGTAATGCGGCCGCGCCGTATAGCTGCGCGGACGCCTATAATAAAGCTAATAATAAGTTTATTTTTTTATTACTTTCATCTGATTAATTGAGTCAGGCGTTACTTTGCGGAAATCCATCACTATGTGAACAGTTAAAAGTTTTTCAACTTTTCGATTGTCTTCCGTAGAGTCTATTATACTTGATGATGCCTCGTGTTGGGACGAAAACATGTGTCGTTTACAAGGTGGAAAAGTGATAGTGTGTGTATAGTGGTTGGTGGGTGGAGAGTTGCTGGCCGTTTTTCGGTAAGTTTTTGGTTTAAGTTCCAAATAAATCCACTTCATCCAGCAGGAAAATACACATATTATTAATTTTTTGTTATTGTTTGCTTTCGCGAATCTTTATATATATATATATATATATATATAACTCTTTATATAGATAAACCTTTTGGATCTTTATATAGATAAAACTTTTGACTGTTCACATACTTACTTTCATCTATAATGGATATATTTTTCATCACTGCATGAATGTATTCAGTAACATTTTAATGTATACTAAAGAAAAATGAGAGCAACCCACCGTCAGTCCACTGCGAGGCGGCGCTGTCCTGCACGCTCACCGCCAGCTGTCCGCTGTACGAGTTGAACGGCACGGGAGAGCGTGGTCCGCCCAAGCCCAGTTGATTGTTTCGTGGCATCGAATACAATGCCTCCGCTAAATCCGCTGCTCGCTTTAAAATTATTTCCTACGAGAGAAAGAGAAAAATGATAGTATACTCTGCTCGAACCGTATATATGTTTCCTTAAGCATAAAAGTTTTGTAAATGTACAGATAAATATACGTTATTTTGATGCTTAATTTGATAAATAATAGTAATAATAGTAAATTTTGATGCGTCGAAAAACATATCTTGAAATTATGACTGAAGTTTGACAATATAATTTTTATATACATATAATACAATATATTTTTTATGAATAAATATAGAAAATAATTTCAATTTTGTATCATACCTTAGGCAATTTCTCCGGGTCACCAGGATGCCTCGGTATAAGTTTCTGTAGCCTCTGAAATCCGTAATCTATCGTGGGCTCGTTGAGAGCTGCTATGCGAAACAATACAAAAACAAAATCAATCATTAGTTGTTCCACTAACAAAACAAATGGAAGCCTAATTGATTGATGCGTTGAAGAAATTGCGTATCCGAGCAAGCGTATTACAAGAAACCGTGGAACATAAAAAGTTCAAAGGAATTGTTATTTACGATTGTGATAACAATGAATTCGTACTACTTACTGTCTGATTTCTTGAATTTAATAAAAATATTTTTTTAACTTGTCTCCAGGATAATTATATTATTTTTTTAGTTTTAGTTAGAACTTTATTGTTAGTTTTCACTATGTCTAAGACTTGTCAGAAAAGATCATCATCATCATCTATGTCTAATACATCTCTAATAATAATCCATGGTCAGACATAAGTTTCCAAATATGTCTATATTTATCCCGATGCAACAATTGAAGCCGTGACCATTGACATTGGCCACTGAGGCAATGAGATCGTTACAATTTAAAGTAATAACATTTAATAATCATTCGCTATTGAGATATCATTGAGCTCAATTGATTGATTTTAATAAAATTAAGGTCATTTGCTTGTATATGAAAAACCTTTGTATATATTATATTAATACGTTAATAAAAAATTGCAAACGCACATTGCTCGCACGGAAGGGTATGCAAATATCACAATAAATGAAGTTCATTTGTAGAAGAAGAAAGATTATTTTATCTTTCTTTATAGAAGAATAAAAATTTAATGAATTACGTTCGAACTTTGACCGCTGGGTGACTACTAGTTCTAGATGATTGAACAAAAGGTATACTCACAAACATATACAAATCTCCCGGGAGCGCCTTTACAGAACTGCTTGCTCTTATAAGACAACGTAACTTCCACAACACCCGGTATGTGCCGTGGAGGTGTCTGCACTCTTATTGCATGTGATGTTATTAACTGTTAAAATATAAATTTTTTAAGTATAGCGAATGAAAATATATGCAGGCTGCTTATTTAAAATGTGGTGAAGCTGTTTTACAAATAACGTGGTGTCATTAAGGTGTTTAACAGTGTTTTCAAATATATTATTTTTATTGATTATTATTATTATACTTTACTGTAAATGTCACAATAAATAAATTCAAAAATGGTAAAGTGATTTGACGCATAAAAAAATAAATATAATATGTATATTCTTTTTGGTACTTTTGTGTATGCATAATTTACAACGATGATGTACTGATTTATTCTAGAAGAAAAAAATGTAATTAAGACCGTTGGTACTTTTCTATATTATCTTGTTAGTTTAGTTCATAATATCGTTAAGTCTTGAACCACTAACCTCACTCCAAACCAACATAGTTCCAAACACGACTTGAAGACCATCGAAGAAATTGTCTCCTACGATTATAACTGTAGAGCCTCCCGAAGTCCACCCTTCACTCGGCGAAATAGCTTTGATACAAGGCGTTGCCACTGGCAAAGGTGGATACAATCCAGCTGTTAAAAAAATACAGTATTATAATCGACTAAAAAAGATTATTAGAACTACTTGTATTTATCAAAGCAATAAAAAAACCGGCGTTAAAGTTCCTCGACCCGGACTACACAAAAGTAAAAGCAAAATTTAATGTCTAACCACTTTAAAAGTTGAATAAACACCAAACCACTAAAACTAATTCTGTCCTGCTTAAACGTTTATCTCAGATGGTTTCAGAAAAAGGACAATTGCGGACCCTAAAAGTTACAGCTAAGAAATCAGCGAAAATAGGAAGCTAGAAGAAGCAATTGACAATGATAATTGAAAATGAATTTTAATGGGTTATAATAAAGTTCGAGATAGCGTTAACGTTTAATGGTTGTTATAACATTATCGAAGTCTTAGTACAGATGCAAGAAGGTTGTAGTTAGGGGGACACGCGCCGGAAGACGACAGGGGGAATCTCAAATCTTGCGAACAAAACGACTCGGTAATAAAGACGAGAAGAGAAAGTGAATTTAAGGGGACGAAAGAAGATTACGCAGTCGTCGGTTCCTTTTTAATTTGGCTAATGAAATATTTTTGTCATGGCCTCTTGATAAAATAATTTTAGATGTAATACTTAATCTTCTGCTTCGATACTTAATTTTTATTCGATAATTAAAAAAATAGGGTTCATTTTCTAATATAAAAATTCGTTCTTTTTTAATCATCAGATAATATATTTAATTTTGAATATATTTATCAGAGATTTTTTTTTAAATATTGACGACAACTGATGACTTAAATGGTACAATGGTAAAATGCTCAGTTTCCGGGGGTTATGGTTAAGAAAAACAAACTAAAATAAAATTCAAATATATTTTTTTTACTCCTTTGTCGCTTAACATTTTTAATAAGTGAAGAGCAAATACACTTGCTTCATAACCGATGATAATTATCTAGCACAATGCAAACAGATATAAGTTTCCATATTGGAGACTTGCAGCGAATAACTCTCAACTAAATTATACCTATTCTGTTCATGTTCGCTCCAACAAGCCATACGACCCTCGCTCGGTGCCCACCCTCGACTGAAGTTTCTTACGAAATGTCTACAGTGATTCCTTGCATACAAACGACTTTCTCAAAAAGTGTGTTATGACTTTTACACCATTGGTTATATAGAAAAAAGTTTTGAATAAACTTTTCGTTATATATGTACATATATTTATTTATTTTTTTATAAAAGTAGACAAGTAATTTTTTGATATTACTATAATCAACCATTTCAATTGGTCTACTGTGCTTGTATTAGGAAAATATGGTTCACATCACTAGTCCAATGGAAGATACGAACCCCCGAACTCAGATCATAATCCCAATCATTATCAGCTGAGCTGTATTAATTAATGTTATTTTTTTTTCGTTTAATTTTATATATTTATTTATTTAATACTTTATTGTACACATAAAACACGGCATACAAGAATTAAAAGGAAAGAAGATGTACAAAGGTGAGCTAAACTCAAGATTGAGTTTTCTTTCAGGAAACCCAGGAGTGAAAGAGAGATAAGATAAGCTGTGAGGATAGAAATAAGTGTACAACAACAAAATATAATAATAATATACATAGCAATACATACTATATATTATTTGAATGAGATTAAAGGACATTTTTACTAGTATTGAAACTTCTTGAAATATTACCAAAGTCTTTAGGATAATATCGGGTTTCATTATTAATAATAACAAGAAGATCTACTGGAAAAATTTAATAATATATTTAATAAACGATAGTATTTTGCGTGTTTACATAATTAGTTTGCATAACTTTTATTTAATAAAAAAAATAATGTCTTCTTTTTATATATGCTCTTAATCCTGGGGAATGGTAGGTACATGTATATGGTCTTTTTGGGAGTTAGTTTTAGCCAGTCGTACCTGTCTGGCGCTGGCACAACTTTCATCTACAGTGTGTCTATAATTCGGTCTGCCCATCGTGTAAGGCTTTGTTCACGAGGCTAATAGGTTTTGTTCTAGGTTTTCGGGCTGCTTCCTAATTATGTGGCCAAATAATCTTGGTCCGCGAGTTGTTTCAAAGACAACATAGAAAATGGAAAAAAAAAGTAAAACAAAAAACGTACAAGTAGTTTCGGGGCCGGCGTCAATACCTTCAGACGGGTCCAGACGCTTTGCGCGCCGCCCGTGTTTGCTGTTGTTGTGCACGAACATATTGTCCGATATCGCCAGGAGCGGCCCGTCCACCATCACCTGCGTTGATATCACCACCTAAAACATACATGTGATTAGATATAATTATAGAAAAAAATTAATTATTATTTCGCTTATTATTTATGGGTTCGGGAACACATTATTATTTTTCGAATTGTTTGTCAGCGTTTTTAGTGAGTTTATACTGGCCATTTTTATCCTATTATATAATTTACTATGACTATAAACGTTTTTTTTATTATTATACATATATAACTTTTTTATTTTTCATGGTATTATAGTTTACCAACTATAACGAAAAAACTATAAGACACATGACAACGTGTCTGTCTATACCATGAGTTAGTTTGTATAATAAAAGTACGTATTTCAAAACAACAAAGGAAAGCGTAGATTAGTTTAAAATAAAAAAGGACTTAAATTGCAATATAAAAATTTATATTAGGTACTCTTAATTGTGTATTACGTATAATGAAAAAAAATTACAATATTTATTTCACTCCATCGATTGATATGAATGAAATTTCATATATATATGAAATGTCAATATTATATATGAAAATACCGAAAACCCCCCAATATCAACAAAATAACAATATTTATTTCAAGATGTAAACGATTCAACTGTAAATAATACTAGTGGTACAAAGTTCAAAATCATTTAAATAGGAACTGAAGCTACCAAAAATAAAACACACCGTGTCACCGCAAACCATGACTATATTTTACACACCAATACATACAAACCTTTACATTCCAATGTACTCGCACATACACGCAATAAGGGAACTGAAAGGGAGAGTCCCTTGGGAGGTGGAGCCAATGTCTCGGGACTGTACGAAATAGATAAAAGTCTTCCAATGGGTATGCAAGAAAATGCATTGTGTGCATTTGCGTAAATAGATCCGACACGGTTTCAGTGGCGAAGTGACGATCATACACGATACAGTTAGTTAAATAGTGAAGTTACAACTTCTGGAGTCAATAGTCGCAGGTTCAATTCCCTCGTCATGATAATTATGCATATGTATACCAGTAGGCCATACTGGAATACTGAGTCTGTTCCGCCAGTCCGCTTGGGACAAATATGTTGAGTTAGCTCTTTCCCTTATAAATCAGGCAGGTCCGTGGCATCGTAAAAACAATATTTGGATTGTAAAATATTTTTATACAGTGCATTTAATATCACTTATATTTATTTACTTTCTTTGTTAGATTTAACTTTATATTGCATGTTACCTTAATAATAATATGTAATGCGTGTATTTACATAGTAGGTAGAACAATAATTATTGTTTAGATTGTATCAGTTAAAATGGGACCTTGCCTTTTATATAACCTTACTGCGCAAACAATACAATTATTATAAAATTCACCTTTGTATATAAAAAGAATCATATAAAATATATTACTTAGACCGCATACAATTCGGAGTAGTATTTTCATGTCAATTGAAGACTGCATTATTTCGATTTCCACACCAAGCCACAAATGTACCTTGTATATTATACCCATATATTCTTACCCTTGAAATGGGGAACGACCACTGAATTATTCAATGACACACAGAAAGCCCAAATATAGACATAGCTACGCATGTACTCGACATTACTGTGTATTGAAATGAACACTATATGTATATAATAGTAAGTTCTATATTTGGATAAAGTTTGTAATGGAACACGTAAGACAAATATGTCTTACCCAACTGTAGAAGCAAATTTGTACTCATAAGTAGAGTCGAGTGTGACTGCACCTTTAATGTCGCCGTGTCAGAGTTGGTGCTAATTAATTTATATTACTTCTGGCAAGTTTTTATCTCACTTGAAAATATGACATGTTTGTATGAAAGTGAATGTTTTGTAAATGAATAAATATGATTTTTTAATTATTTCAAACATGAAACTTTGCATATTATTTATATATAAAAAAACAAATCAAATAGTATTTGTAAAATGGATAGTAAAAATTATATTTTTTTAGGTACAGGTATACCACACAATATCTCCCACAAGTCCAATATCTACTTCCTACTACAGAATCCACTGACATTAAATCTGTGTTATTATTTATTTTGAGTATATGAATTCTAAATAAACAAAATCGTTTATATGAACCTTAATGTAGTAGAATACCGTTAAGGTAGAAAGCAGAATTACAAAATTAATACATACCTAATTAAAAATTTAACCTAAAATGAAAAATGAAATTTTATATTTTAAAAACCTATATCAAACGACTTCTAAATATTCAAAAGTAAAGATCGACAGAAAAGTAAACAGATAAACTCGTATAAATAAATTTAATTTCCACCCTCCCCTAAATTGAAGGCATCTCAAATATTCAAGAGTCGTGAACGCAACCCTTCCTTCAGTAAGGATACTAGAACTGTCTGCGTGTGGTTTAAACATACGTTTTAAAACAATTCAAAACTTAATAAAAATGGTTAGATATAATATTTTTGTGACTAGATAGGAAAACTACTTTATTATTTCCAAATGTCTGACATAATAACGTGTGGCAATAATTATTAATTAATTGTTATATTAATAATTGTCTTAAGTATTTGAATTTTATTTATATATTATAAGTAAAATTTAAATAATTAAGACACTAAAAATATATTATGAGATACAGGGATGCACCAATTTACGTGAGTTATATGTATATTAATATATATAGCGTAGTGCGGGACGCCCCCCTGCTAAATGAAGCGACGATCTGCGCAAGACGGCTGGCAGAGACTGGACGCGTGTAGCCGATGATCGGGCTAGGCGCCTTGAGTATGAGGCATATGTCCAGCAGTGGACTGCCACGGGCTGATATTGATATTAAAATGTATATTGGGAGTGCAATATGTAGTATAGGAGGGTTAGAATTGATATTATTTTTAATTGCAAATATTTTTTAAATCGTTACGGTACAAAAAATCACAATTCATTCAGCGTACAAAAGAAACACCTTTCAATAATACAATTAAAATCATAATTTTAGCACAACAAACAGCATACATAAAAATACTGAAAACGCTTCCGCTTATATATTGTATGCCAATAGACGTTGTACAGACAGAGCTGTACACGGAACCGGGTAATTTTTCCTCGTGTCTGGTAAACAAGGAACCATTTACCTGTCGACAACTTGAATAATCACAGTCACCTTGAAATGAGATAGTTGCTTCTTATCGAAACAACTTACTGTTACAAGAAAATCAATTTAATTCAATGACCTTGTGATCACAAATATTTTTTTTATGGGATAAGAGAGCAAACGAGCAAGCGTGTCGCCTGATGGAAAGCAATCAACGCCGCCCATAGACAACCGTGACACCGGAGGAGTCGTATAAATTTAAGTCGTATAAGTTTTTAAACAACGAAAGCTTTCAAATTTGTGAAACGAAAATCTTAAAAGAATTAATATTTTGTTTATTTATATTGAACGTATAATTTATAGACAAAGGATTTTATAAATGTTGATTCAGAATAGAATATTTTTCCCTGTATTCGCAATTTTTTTTTACCACGATTGTATTTTTGATGTAATATATAAATGACATCAGTTGAATAAAATATAAAAGAAATGTATAATTTTGAACTTACTTGAAACCTTCTCATGTCTCGAGGGTTGCCAGCGTTCTTCAAACAGTTTTGATTACATTTTAAAAAGAACTTCAAAAAAAATCTGAAACAAAAAGTAATAGTGTTATTAAAATATTTAATTATTTTTATTTGTCAAAACATACGCCAGAAATGTAATCCAGGAGTAATATATATCAATTATACAGTGTTCAGAAAAAGAAAATCATTTGTAGGTACACTTTGTTTCAGCGAAGGCTTATTTACAATAGTCATTGTAGATTGTAGATTGTGCGTAAAGATTGATTATTTCGAGAAGCAGAAGACGTTATTTCGAATTTCGAACTTAATATTAATAAAAAATAATTATAAACCTATCGTTTCCCGACGCTGACTCGTACCAGTTCATACAACATAGCGGCCATTGAGAACAGATCGGCCCATATACTATTACTAACCTAAAGCATAATAAATTATAATAGAATATTATATATAAACTTAACGAATATATAAACTTAACGAATATATAAACTTAAATATTATTTCATAGTATGTGGTGTCGAAAGCGAACGATAGCATTTTTTAAATTAATACACCTTTACTACATTTAAAATAATACCAATTTTCCTATAGCAAAAGTAGACAAAAAATGTTCAGTTTCTACTAATTTACAAGGGTAAAAATGATAAAAGAGCAGCGATAAAGGCTATTATTCACTGTCTTGACGCGCATGAATCTAGAAATTCAAACTTTTGACTCTCAGCTGTTTCCACTTCACCAGCCGCGCCATAAACTCGCACATTAACGTATTAATTTGTTTCTCGTGTTCACTAATTTGTACTTCCCGCTTCGCCGTCCTACCTTTTTTTATTTTACACTAAGATAAAAGTAAATTGGTGATTAAAGTTTAAAATTTTTTTGTAGAAAAAGTAATTTTTTGTGTAAATATTTTAGTAGTACAACTTATTTAATAAGATATGAAATAGTTTCATCCTTCTGATCCGAATTGATATCAAACAATTTTCGAGCTAGAAAGACTATATGATATCAAATCGGCTTACACACAATCGCTGAAATTGTTCTATTGTAACATTATTGCAAAGACAACTTAGCTGATCTAAAATAGTCTTTATCTTATTTGATTAAAGTGTATGCCGAGTGCAAAGGTAAGTTGGGTGGTGCGTTACGTGGAGCGTACGATCAGGCAGGCGATCACGATGAATGCTTTAGCAGAAATATTTTACATGGCCTCCGGCGTCGCCACTGTACACACCGAATATTGTCGTGCCAACAGACCTCTGCGTACATAGAGTTGTATAACACCCTACAATCTTTGTACAGTCTATTATTCACTTTACTTTTTAGGATAGATGTATTCCATATATGTATATTATATATGTATGGATAGATGGAACTCATTAAAAATGTTCTTGATACTTGAGCAATATTAGTTACTGTATCTTTTTTATAAAACAGGCAGATACACAAGCAATCGGGTCACCCAATAGTACTTATTCACTATTACACGTGGACACTTGAAATATTAGGGTACTGTAAACCTTTCAGAAGGATAACAAACGATGGAGGAAGAGGTGAAAATAAGGATAAAAGGGGAAAGGAGTAGAAGTTAAATTCGACTCTAATTGCTTACCAATTAAATCGCAGGAGCAGAAATCAATATTTTGAAAGTGTACTTCCCTGAACAATCCTCTTGCTATGTATTTTATATACATATATACAGCATATACATAAATTTATGTTTAATTCTGGGCATGGGGTCTTCCCATTTCTCGAAGAATGGACATTAACCCACCAACCACGCTTGTCTAAAGTGGATTGACGGGACTTTCTGTACCTACATATGTTAATTATCGGCACTTCAATTTTTAGCTATAGAAACACAGAATATATTTGATAAACAAACATATTAACACATTGAAAACGGGAGACGGGAATTCCCGTCTTTTATTTTTTAACTGTTGGCGACGAATGATGGAAATTCACGTTTTTTAGAATCTGATGCAATATTGTGTAAATGCAAGTAAAGGCACGAAAAAAATGATAGTTGTAGTGATAATAATAAAAAATATGCGGGAACTGAGGCTAGACATACATACTGTTCAGCGCATACCGTCTTCAGGGTGTTAATAAAGGATCTACCACTGATCGACTGTATCTTAAATTATAAGACAAGTCAAACAACTAACTATAAAAACATTTCATTAAATAAATAGTTGGGTATTTTCTGCTCTATGAAATCCCCAAAATGAGAGATGTACCGCGCGAGCGTATTTGTGCCCGTCGAGCCTGCGGCGTCGCACATCTGTTCCCGCATTATTTATGTTAAACACCTTATGTCACAATATCGCGAGTTAGGAGTTTACGCGGCTGTCAAACGAGACCGACTCTCGGGGTATGAATGGAGATTTTATTTTTGGAACAACCGCCGATAGATGTATAGATTAGTTTAGGTAGGTATTCATACTCTTTAGTTTTACAGAAACATATTAAAACACTTATTTACATTTAGAGTTTTATTTACAAACAGCACAAAAACTGAAATAAATTTATAGAAACAATAAAAAAAAACTGAAAGCTTTTATAGGTTCTACCTTATTATCACTGATGAACGTTATATATTTATTTTACAAACTTGCAAAGTACTGTCTGTTTGAACTCTCATAAAGTGGACATGCTCTTTTTTCAAAAATCAACAGCAGAAATTCCGGTATTTCCGGGAATTAGATGTATATTCAATAATGAACATCTACAATAGTGAAGTATATATTACAAAAAAAAAATCTCCATTGTTCCTTTTTTATTCCCCATTATTTTAAATTAATAATTTATTTAGAGTTCCAGAAGCATGTCCATATTAACACATACTTTGAGATCATTGACCATAAAACAATATTCCTACTCCGATCACTATTATATTATAGACGAGATTTCCACGTATGTGCTTTCCTTTGCTCCGGGTATCGCACGTATCCATAGGTGCCGGTAATTACAGGTTTGTTTGCTCATTTGTTTATTACCTATTATAAGAAATATTAGAAACACCAAGTGTTGCCATTTACATATGCATAGTTTACATTCCGAATACTGTGCCTTACAAATTTAGAATAATGTCCAATAAAATATTTCTACAATAGACTTTTACGACTAAAGTCAAAATTATTTAATATAAAATAATTTAGTTAAAGCTATTTAAATATTATACAATTTTTAATAACAATAACCTATTAGAAAAATAAAACCGTTCAAAATATTTTATGCCGAACAAGATTAAGTGGCGACTTTTCTTGACCACTTTAACACCTACCATTAATAACATCCCAAGGGTCAGGTGACAGTTGCGTTATCCTCCCCTATCAGTCGTTTCCGGTGATCGCTAAGTCCTACAAAAATAATGGCGGGCGGTAGCAAATTAGTATCTACGACTTCAGCCATATTCTGTTTGAATGTGGTTCGGAAGGTTGTGTGTCTTTATAGTAATACTTATATTATTAATATGAATAAGACATATTTGGCTAACAATAGCCGCCGAAATTAAACCAACATGCACTGAGACAGAAACGTTTGTTTAAACTAAACTTATCATAATGAACTCTTACAAAGTGTTCCTAAATAAATCCACTGTGCCTATTGCTGTACAAGGAGCCTCCCGATTTCTGAAGAATTGGACATAAACCCACCACACTTTTCCAAGGTAAGTTTACAAGACACCCAGACTCGGAATAAGTGACAATACATTTATTGCTTCAACATACAATATACAAAAACGTATACAAAAGCTAACATTTATCAATTAGTCCAAAGGAACATTAGCTTTTGCTAACAGAACTTTTCAACCACTACCTTCCCGCTACATATTATCTGCAGGCCACACAAACCATCTCTATTCCAATATAGAACCCGCAACTGTTGACTAAAAGTGATAACTTTAGCTCTGAGACAATAAAGTCATCAGAACTATGTATGCGACAGTGAAAATATGGTACTTATAAAAATTAACACTTAATTGGTCGTCTGAAAATGTTCCCTCAATGTTCAAATTATTGCGCTTAATGTAATTAAAAAACAATACATTTAAAAATTAGGAAGAGGTTAGTAAGAGACATAGTAATATGAAAGTCTTTGGATTAGGCCTTTGTCGAAGTACAAGCTGTTATAACGAGCGCGAGAGCGGTGTAGACTAAAACGTGTCGTGGGAAAAGTTGTGAAAGGGATACTTAGCTAATTTAGACACATAGAGAAGATGGATCAAAGACGACTGATAAAAGAAATGTAAGTAGTGGATCTGGATGTAAGGGTTGGTAGAGGAATATCAAGGAGAACATACCTGGACCAAATCGCTAAAGTTCTCAAGAAAAGCCAGGTCAAAAGTACCCTTAATCGACGAGCTTGTATGAAGCCCTGTCGTAACTCTTTATGAGTGTGGATGCAGCCAAGAAAGTGTGCCGTGATCATTAAATGATGGATACGTGATGGAGGTCTGTGGTCTCCCACGGGAAATAGTATGTATGTATGTATGTAGCTGTCAATTCAACATCGATCGACAACGACAAACGTTCGTTGTATACAGCAATAAAAGCCTTTTTATTGGTTTGTTTAATGAATATTACCACTTTGGTCGTTCTCAATAAATTGATACCTTAAAATTTCCTCTCAAAATTACAGCGCCTGATTTAATGTAGTCATTCAAAAATAAGCGTAACAAGCGCATACGTTAATGACAGCGCTTCCGTTTCGCAGTGACACGCCGAGCTCCAAGAGCCGACAGGCGCTAATTTATCTGAGCCGCGTCGCGATTTACGGCTGCGTATTATCTCTTACGTGCGTCGTACTGAGTGGTGTCGTAATAACTTGATCGCTATTCGGATATCACTTTCGCTTCTACATTAAGTTGACATCATCCCATAAACGAATCAACTAACCCCACAGAGATTTGTACACTTTGGTTGAAAAGTAATAAAGTGTTGAAAGCTATTTGTCAAACTCTTTTATCGTTGCATTTATTTTACATAGACCATTATACTAGCGGTTTGGGGAAATGTTACGGACCAAATTAGGCCACACATGAAATCATCAAAGGAAGTCAAACTTGCACACTGCCAAAGTGGCAGAGAATGACTGGGGGTTAACCTCATATCCGGATCCTGTTTAGCCCATAGAGTTCATCATTCCGCTATAAGAAGTGTAATCATCATATAATCGTATAACATGTATTCACTAGAGTTACGACTATTATGCATACAAACACGTTGATCAATTAATGAGAAAAATGAGTACATCCTAAGATACACTAATGAACAAAACGCAAGCGTTATAAGTTACACATCAAATATTTTATGAAATGAAATCAGTGATGGAATTAGAAAAAAGTTTGATAGTTTTTGTACAGTTAACAAGTATTAAGTTTTAAAATGCTTATCAAAAATCACTATCTTTTTTTAAATATCTATGTATCTTTTTATAATAAACAAATATTATTATTTACGGTTAACTCATATTATTATAAACTTATATTTTTGCTTATGACTATTAACTTTGTTTATTAATATTTTTTTCTATCATCCCGACGATAATATATCACCAAGCTACAACCAAACTATCTTTTAAACACTGTGTCTATCTTACAGTTGTTTGGAAAAAGTCGATATTAGCGATAAGATCGCCATTTGTACATAAATATTATATTACAATCAATAATTGTGTAACTTTGTTTTCTGTGTAGTTACAAAAAATAATATATCTATGTATATTTTAGTAACCCAAGAAAATATAGTAGTTTGAACTGTTTTAAAGTAAACAAGTAAAAAAGCCAGCGTATTTAGCAGTCGTCGCTTCAAGAGGAAATCGACAAAATCAAACCATACCCAATAAAAACATCTACCTACTCGCGGAATATTTACCTATCGCATCACGAACAGAAAGGAAACTCTGTATTAACGTCGTAAAAACTACCCCCGCTTTTCATCCCTTACGCACGTATATAATACAGCCCCAATACGTAAGGGCTTATCTATAGGCTTTATATGAAACGAGGTAAATGACATTTGTTTGTGAACAACTATAGAAATCTATAATATTTTTTACAGATTTTAGTGACCGTAATGCTAAACTTCATACCAAACTATTTTTGATTACAATTTTTAAATACAAAAAAAAACTTAAAAATTAAAAGAATAAATTGGATAAACATTACCATTATTTACCAAGTTTTTCGTAATACACTTGAACATAAGTGAAATAATTGTTAAGATAGTTTTATGTAAGTTTCCCAATTCAAATAATTGGAGCAGCAAAATGACCCTGATTTACGCTGTCTAGGTTTGAACTTTTACATTTTCCAAATACATCAATGATCATTTTATTTTTATGTTTATAGCAGTCCACTACTAGATAGATTTCCTCTAAGGTCCATCACCTAGCCTGATCTTCCAGATTTGTCAGTTGCTGTGCTCAAAATTGTAGCTCCATGTAGCCGCGGGTATACCACACTATATTTGTAAAGACGCGGTCTCCAGTCCAGCACTCGTCTACTCCAATCATTATCAGTTTTTCGACAAACGTGATCAGCCCATTACCAAATTAAAAATAGTAATAGTTGTTAGTCTTAAAAATAAGTGTATGCACAAAAAAGTTCACTTGTCCGTTCATACTTTTATTACATGACAGTTTCGCAAATTCCGCACTGTATGAAAAAATCTAGTAGGGCATTAAGTAGAGTCGACGCGGCCGGGAGGCGAGGCGCCCTCTTAAGTCGGAACACTTGAAAATCTCCCGCCCCACACCACCCGTCGTCGGCATACTAGCTATGTTTATTTGCAGCGAATGTTCCTTTGGAACTATTTACAAAAAATTGCAACTATGTGACATATAAGTATTTCAAAAGCCATTACATGCACGTCTTTGATTTTAAATTTGCTTAAGAATAACAATTTTAATAATTTGTATATCAACAAACAAAAAACAGTACCAATTTAATTTTTGGCGTGATTTTATTGTAGGTATATGAAAATTAAGAATTCTATACCGTATAATGTTTCAATATTATGTCTTGCTGCATTTTCTCTGTGAACATTTCTCTTTTGTGACGAACTAGTCAAATTGAATAAAGTATTTTGTAATAAAGTATAAAGATCTCAATTAAAATGTTTTTCTATTATATTACAGCGTTTTTTATTTCATTTTGAGCTGTAGCGTGTATAGATTTTTTAAGGTTACGTGTATAAATTTACATACATACATAATAATGTAAGTTGAACTTTTTCTACGAAAATGAAATTAAAGCTATGGATATAAGCTGGAGAAAAACCTGGTATTTAAGCTGTAAATTAATTGTAAGATACATAAAATTGTTTGTTTTGAATATACTTATTTGTGTTTCTTGTATTATATTGATCATAATTTATATGTAATTGATTTTATTTATTGTAAAACTGTTAATATCTAAAAGATTCCAGGAATGCACTTGACCAAATAAAATAACCTCGAAACCACATTCGAAAATCGAACGCACTGTAAGAACGTGGGTTCTGACAACAAGCGGTCTCTTATAACTTTTCCCTTTTAACCTTTCGCTCCCCTCCCCCGGGCCGGTCACCCGCTCCCTCGGGAGGCGGTCCCCAGGGCCGGCATCGACTCCCCGCGCCGCTTACACCGCCCCGCCTGCCACCACTCAATACCGACACGCCATGCGGACGTCAAAGATTAGACAAACATAAGATTTGTGAAATCTTACCAACTTCACTGAACTACATAAAAATGTAAATTGTATAAAAATTATATTATAAAAACTACCTAAAAAAACTCACTTTCTGTACAGTGGGATCGTTTTTAAATATGTACATATTAAAACGCATTTATGTCTTTTACGTTATGAACAATAACCTTTAAGTCACAGTCAATTGTTCATTTGCATAGTTTTTACTATATAGTAAGCACAATATTTAAGATAATAAAATTTTAACTTAATTTTAATTCGTATATCGTAAGATTAATACTACCCTCCTTTTCTAGCCTATCAATTTATTTATTTATACAAATTGATTAATAAAATAATAGTCACATGAAACAAAACACAAAAACAGTATAAAAATAAATGTAATACGAAGTGTTAGGTATTAAATTAAATTGAATAAATCGACTTGGACCTCTAATCTTTGAGCACATGCGACGGGCCCATAACGGGCCGAGTTTTCGACTTTGTTTTTCCGCATACGTCTATAGCGAGCGTTAATATTTCAGTGTGTACCAAATTCAAGGGTTAACTGGTCCTCGTCTCCAATGACGGTGTATCTAAATAGACGGAAACAATAACAACGATTTTAGTATCGTTCGCTTTCAAATTGGGGAAACAAAAATTGCATTGGGGTTACCAAGTAAAGCATATATTTCTTATTTCAATTTACCATTTTATTAAGTAACGGGTATTTATTAATTATGCATAAGTATAACAAAGTTCATTCCTTTCCTATGTAATTTATATTTCATGTGCATTGAACACATATATAGTACCTACTAAATACTAGAGATAGAGCCGGCAAACAAGTCTGTAGGTGCAGTTTCAATATTAAATATTGTTTAAGTCGAATTGCATACTACTTTTATTATAATCATAAAATCTATAGACTTACAGTGCAATCTACATAAATTTTGATGTATACATAAGACGCGGTAGACGTGAATCTCTATAGTAGTTTTTCCAATGTGTTGAGGAAGGAGGGTATCGCGACCGACACAGCATCCCGGTGTCGCTATGGTAACGCGATAAAACCTCGTCTTTTCATAGCCCTTCACAGTAAACGCTAAGTTATAAGAAACTACAAATATATAAATTTAAATCAATATTTTTTTGTCTCTCTTCCCGTCCGGGAGTCCCGTGTCCTGCAGTAGGATAAATATGAGCTGTGACAAAAGTATGGATTAAAGTAATCTGTAAACGTATTGTTCCGTTCCTTATTATCTTTACTATATATATATACATTCCAAGATTAATCGAGACAAAAATACAAACGTGCATAGTTATTTATTTTATGGGATAGGAAGGAAAACGAGCAGGCGTGTCACATAATGGAAAGCAAACAACGCCACCCATAGATATCCGCAGCGCCATAGGCAGTGTGGAAGAGTTGCCGACCTTTAAGGAAAGTGTCATTATGGGAGTAGGAGTGGGAGGGGAATGGGAACGGAGGGATAGGGTGTTGGGCTTCCGGAACTCTCGCTCACCGTACGAAGCGCGGTAGCTAAGCTACAACTCAAACGCCTATTTTCTGCGGGAGTGTGGTACCTACTTCCCCGGGGTAGCCGGCCTATTTATGGTACAGTATTCGTCTGCAGCGTGTCGTATTATCAATATAATACCTACAGACGTTACAGTTCACTGCTAGATATTGACCTCCTATAAGTTGAGGGCAATAATACATACTTGAAGTTCGCCTGGGGTTTAAAGATCGTCATATACCTAAGGTAAGAAATCAGATGGCCGTATTCTGTATCACAAACCACATAGCAAAAACATACAAGATATTAAAATTTTTCTGCTAATAATCACACGTATTTTAAGTTACATGAATTGATATTTTTATTGATACCTGTACTGGAGTCAAATTATTTAAGTTTATACATATCTTAGTATGTTCCATAATATAGTTAACCAAGAGATCGATAAATGCTATTAGAGACATTTCATTTACTCAAAGTGAAGACTCACTAATGATGACCACTGTAGAGAAACAGAGAGTGATATACATCTTAATATAAATCAATTATCCAACTTAAACATTACAGTATTCTTCGTCTGGTAATAAATGCACGTTCTGAATTTTTTCGCTTTACTACGAGCAGAGCTCTTTCAAATCTAAAAGCGTTTGTACTCTCTCTCCGCGAGTAGTTTTCAATTGACGGTATACCTTCTCGTACTGACTGATAGTGGGGCAATCGCTTACGGCTTGTAACTGCTTTAACCACTTCTGTAAAATCAAGAACAGCATCACCATATTTAACTTAGTACAGAACACAATTAAAGTAATTTCTATAATTACGCTTTTCGTTTTAATAGTGGAAGCCTTTATAGCATGAACGGGTCAGCTTCATCGTGGAAGTGCTAACCTTACATAATGTATACACATATGAAAAGGCCTCAACTCTATTGAGGCTGTTAATGAAGCCTTGTGGCGTTGCCAGATAGACCATCGAAATATCGAGGTACTTAAATGTCTGAACAATACCGCTGAGCTATTTACGTCGTCGTAATTATATTTATTGTTATTATAAAGACCATAAATAGTGCTACATAATAGATCTTAAAATAGAAAATAACATAGAGACGATGGATGAAAAACGACTGATAAGAGAAATTTGCGTTGCGGATGTGGATGGAAAGGTCGGTATGAGAAGACTAAGGAGAACATACCTTGACCAAATTGCTGACGTTCTTAAGAAAGACCAGGTCAAAAGTACCCTTAACCCGCAAGCTGGATGAAACAAAGAAAGTGTGCCGAGATCGTAGTAAATGGAGATCTATGGTCTTTGCCTACTCCGACGAGAAACAGATGTGATGATATGTATCTATGTATAAATAGTGCGTAAAAATATTAGACAACAATAGTTATCAAAAATAACATGACCATTAATGGACATACCGGAATTCAAACCATAGAATTTCAGTTACAACTATCCGCAACTAAAGCCGAAGCCGTAACGCTACATTCGGCCCGACCTCTTTCGTACACAATCAACATACAAAGACAAGAGGCAACATTACGCGGGCATCACTTCATTGTGGGCACCGTTCTAATTGTAACTACACTCTTGGGCGCCATCAGGCGCTCAGCGCTCCGCCGGGTAGGCGTGTGCCACTAATCTTCGACCCTACATACCGATACGCCACTACTACACTACACGCAATATTCGCTCTTATACACGTGTAAATAGAGCCTGTAATCGTCCGTGTGTGTATTTCGTATTTGCAAACGTTGCGCGGGTTAACGCACACTATCAACTCATTAAATTGCATCGCCTTTTTAATGAGTCTGAAAGTGAACAAAGGATATTGAACGCGATTATATTAAGTGGCTAGTAGTAGCGGCGCGGCGAGGTAAAGATAGTTTGTTTTCCGCAACACTTGTTAAGATAAGTTTCCGAGTGTTAATAATTGACATTATTATCCTCACAACTTCATTTTAGACGTCCACTACATGTTAGAGCTTTATATTTAATACATAGATATTTCAGCTAACATATTCTACACAATATATACTACATACATATATGAGCCACTCTTTTTTTACAACTCCGTATGTATGCTAAAAGTTAAGCAACCATATTATATTTTATATAAGCTTAAAATTATAGATGATTAAATTATTTAATAAGGCTTTCAAAATAACCAAGTCAAAAATTATTACATTCTTATAAATACTACTTAATAATACTAAAATAATAAAACTTACAGCCAACACTTACGGCCGATATTCTCTGAAGGTGCGATACGTCTCTAGACGAACTATATTTATAGTCTATGCCATGGAATAGCATCACTAGTATTTATACGTATAAACATACTCATAAACATCAAGAAATTAAAATATTGTTACGAGTTGGGGTTCGGCGATCGGAAAAATGAAATCGGCCACTAGTTTCACTTGTCTTCACTTTAAGATACACTTTACTTTCACTCCTCTTCTACCAATTTCTTCCGATCTTCCTTCGTATTCAACTTTAAATTCTCTTTACGAAGCACCATCGCCCTTTTCTATAGATAAAACGATCGTAAGTTCTATTATTCCAAAATTCTAGAATTTTCCATCAATATGTAGTCTTTTCTAGACATTGTCTTGTCTCTTTCCTGCGCGCAGCTATTTTCTATTAACTGTTCTTGTCACGCATTGACGGACGTCTTGTCAATTTATTTTTAAAAAGTTGTAATGGCTCGCTTGACCAGGATTTTTTATATATGTGTTACGTAACAATATTAATTGTATTTCAGTGTAAACAAACGGATGGGCTTAGATATAAAATAAGCTGATAGCGTGACACTGCACGCAAAGGAAAACATTCAACCTTTACCAAGTTTTACGTATTTATATTTGGGTATATGTAAATGTTGAAACATGACTAACATGGGCCTCCCTCATATTTACCGGCAGAATATGCTATAAAGTGATATCACGTGATCGTTTTGGCCGGGTAATAGTTATAAATTACCCGGGTAGTTTATAAAAGCCGGTTAACCCGAGGTAAGCGGACAAGGAGCATAATTTATTATTGGAAAATTTGCGAGCCAGCATTTTCATATGCGCTATTGATCATTTAACATGACTGTACTATCACAGGGCAATCGAGATTACATCCTGTTGTCGTTATAACGAAAGACATTGTATTAACTATACTATTTCTCAGTGTACAGTTTTGTAATTTTAAAAATATGATATTGGTGTTTCTATTTTTAGTAACATTCTTAACAAACTTTTTAATTTAAAGTCACTATCTGCACAAAAATTTCTGATTAGCCCTAACAATTACATATTATATATGTATTTAAAAATATAAATTTATGTATTATAAGACTTGGATCAAATTAAACATATGTTTGTACATACATACTAGTATGCTCTATTCAAATAACATATTATAATTACAAGTTTTTAATTCATAATCCTACACTAGAAATCCATGCATCGGATTGCTATTACACCTTGTAATTAATAGAATAGTTGGTATTTAAATTTATTATTATTGAAATTTAGATAATAAAATTTTTAAATATTTAAAATGACAAAAAGAAAGAAAGTACCATCAGAAAACCTAATACGTAGAAATTATTAACAACCAAATCGAAAATTCTAATAGTGTTTTAAGATACATGTAGACATTCACCAGACAATATGTGTGTATATATTATGTCTGGTGAATGTTTATACAACTTCGTAGTACCTATGTGACAATATGTTTTAGTTAAATGTCATTCAATATATATTTAAAGCTATTAAGTGTAAGCTGTTCGGTTCGAATTGGCAATGGAAAATATAGTTGCACCGCACCCTGTATCATCTTCGCAAGGGTTCCCGCTGAGTTATTATAGCGTATGTACATTTGCGCTCAAAAGTGTCCTATGAATCAAATAAGCGACATGTTTGTTCTTTACCTTGTGATTTAGTCATTCATATTTATGTTAGTTCATATTTATATTAAAATAAACAGCTTCATTTCAAATATATTTCATGTTTTATTTAATTTTCTTTTACTATGTGATACAGTTGAAATTTATTATGTATGACCGACCTATTTTCCGTGATAACATTGACACCCGTAATTTCAAATGCTTTATTTAAATTACTTTTGAGTTACGTAGCTTTATTCCCTAAGTAAATATATTATTACAATGATAATATAAATAATAATTATATAAAGTAGATATTAATACACATTTTTGAAACGTTGTAGTACGTGAATTTAATCTCATTATTCATACTCACAGAGAGTTTTTCACAATTGAGACAAATGTAACTGTAAGACACACATAGTATGTTAATTTTAATAATGAATTAAATTAAACTGTATACTATGGGTATAACTAAGTCTAAAAAAACAGAAGCGAAAATGTACTTTGTTTCCATTATAAATAATATATTATATAGCAGTGCCACTGGATTTCGTGCCCGATGGTACATTCTGTTTTATATTCGTATGTTCTGCATCGTGTTTATCACTAGAAACTTTTAAAGTAAGCATATTTTCACGTTCTTTGCTAAGTTTATCGATAAAATGTGAATATTACAATTATATTTTAAAAGTAATTTGGCTGGCTGGTTATTGAATACGGTGCGTTGTTTTTGAAATTTCAGCAATATTTACTAAACGTAACAACATTGTAACCAAAACATGCCTACACTTTTCTCAGAAGCACGTAACGCTTCTGAAATGCCTGTTGCAAGTGTATTTTGACAGTTTTGATTCCTTTCCTTCTGGCAACTTTCCTATCCCAATATATAACCTTTATCTCATAAACGAAAACCTTTTGAATACAAATATGCCAAGGTTCAATTCGCTACATAAAGTAATATTGTAGTGTATGAGTAAACGTTTTTTAAATTTCGATAAAACTCTGAGGCGATTTCCAGGTCTGGTGTAAATTATCCACTCGTAACGAGTAAGTGAAGAAAAGAAAAGAAATATTTAAAACGAAAACATCGCTCAAACGGTGGAAAGCCAAAAACCAAAACATAAACGTTATACCGCGACCCCGCCGATCTGCTCTATCAAAATATAACGACCGCGATAAAAACGATGGAAAAGAAAGCAAACCGATGAATTTCCAAAGATCGCACAATAACCAAACGTGCATCCTTCTCGGTCTTAAGTAGTTACGTCTATTTCCTTTCTTTTTCTGGCAGAAGTTTTCCGTTTTATAGGCGAGTCGATAATATTCGGACCGCTCCACAAGATATCAGTGTTAAATATTTTATGGTGTCCAATGTCCGAGCGCAGTATTCGAGTTACATGTTCTTTGTAGTTTGCATAACAGTCACAGTAACAGGGACTATTGAATTTTAAGAAGACCAAAGCCATTATACTAAGCATAAAGTTTCGTGGATACCGCAAGCCTCTATTATCAGTATTAGGCTCTATGTACAACTAAAAAACGTCACAGTAATATCATTTTATAATATATAACAATATATAATATATAACAAGAAAAACCAATAAGGTTTATAGGGCTTATATGAATTATAATGTAACATTATACTTTCGATCAATTAAATAAATAAAAAAAAAACAGTAATATCATTTTATAAAATAGCCTTATTCGCTTTAAATATCTTGTGAAATAGTTGACATTTGAATATTTAAATGAATATTGATGAATAGAAGCAATTATTAAATTTTTTTTGGGCCATCGATATATAATAATAGCCCATTGCTCAAACTTAAATCAATCTATTTAATTACAACACACTTTTTTGTCACGGTCGCCTCCTGCAAACTGTCTTGGAGTAATGTCATTAATCTTAGGAGGCTGGCAGCGCAGCAAACGACTTGCTGTTAAAACCCTCCGTGGGCTCGGTGCCCCTTAATATTCTTGTACAGTCTGAAAAACGTATAACTAAACACGAAAACTTTGCAAGCTAAACACAACCTTCATATAATTTCTATTAGAATCATTAATGCACGCACACTACCTTCCGGTGAAAACAAACAGCAAAATAAGAAAATAAGCAACCCAAACTTGAGAAAAAAAGGACACAAGATGTATTTTTTCGCACAAAGTGTCGGTAGCATTGTTAAATATATCGTCCAATCAGTATCCCGGGCAACGAGGAATTAGCGTTTGGAAGTGAACGGCGGAGCGGCGAATCCTGGTCTACCCTTTTATGCGGCGCGGCGTAATAAAAAAAGAAATCTTATTTGAATTTGGAAGAAGAATTAAAAAAAGAAAATGAATTCTGCACTAATTTAAACAGAGAGAGTTTCGAGACGATTTTCGGGGATCAGACAGGATGGCTTAATTAATGCATTAAAGTTGTAAGTGGAGTGGTTTGGCCCGCGCTGCCTGCCTATATATTATGCTATATAAATGAACGCTATGCTATGCTGATGAGAATTTTGTATTGAGTATTCCATCACTTGATAATTCTCCATTATTTTTATTTTTAAATGAATGCCAAAATGATATTTTTAATTATTCTATGACAGTTTATTTATTTCCAGACCTTTTAAATTAAAATTTTAAGTTAACCTTAAAACTATGTGAGTACCCACAATTTAGTTCATTTATTGCCCCTATAACTGGTTTATTATACGCGTGTCATATCTATATGCAATAATTTTCATTAACGCGTAGAGGCTACAACCCGGAGGATAACGAGGCTCTTTCTTAAAATGGTCAAGAACCCAGCAGAATAATATGTTTTAACATTTTAATAAGTTTCATAACAGTAACATAACATAATGTACTTTACAAATTTAAAAAATCTATGACTTTTACTGACATAATTCTTTTCAAACATTAATTCTTGACAGAGAAGCCCTCGTTTATTGTTTTAATTTTATTATAGAATTTAGATTTTTTTTTTGGTTGTTATTAATTTTTCTTGTAGAAATTGCTTAATATATTAAAAAAGCCAAAATTTGGATAACATAATGAAAATAAAAGTTAAACTTTGAAAAGTTACAGAATTAAATCTAAATAGACGTTTTATTTTTATAAATAAAATCCACATCGTCCAAGTATATCGTCCCTATCAACATTCTATGCCCGTAATAAACGGTCCCAAAAAACTAATCACAGATAAGCGTACGAGCTCACGTCCTAACATTGATCCTCAGCCATTGGAAAGGTTACGGAGCCACTTCGTCTTCATTCGAGAATCCCTTTAACGAATCGTATCAGTTGTAATGAAAGCTAATTCTTTCATTAACTTGCCGCGACAACGGGAAAAAATGTAAGACAAACGAAAACAAATGTCTTAGAGCGCGCCGTACTGAAATGTGTTAGATTTTTTACTATGTGCTAAAGTTTTATAAAAGTTTATTTGTCGAATGATTTAATTTACTTTTTGTTAACTACAAATTATTTTCTTTTAAAAAATAAACATAAAGTATATAATTTTGATTTATCCATATATACTATTATATTATTTAGCTTCATCATATGTTAATATGGCTAATAATATGTAGCATCCGATTCGATATTTCGCATGCTACATATATTAGGTCGGGGAAAAGTATTTTCGTATTGTTAATGGAGTCAGGCGTTTCTTTGCGGAAATCCATCACTATATGGACAGTCAAAAGTTTTACTTAGCTAAGATCCGCGACAAGCAAAACAATAACAGAAAATTAATAATGTGTGTTTTTCTGCTGAATGAAGTGGATTTATTTGGAATTTAAACCAAAAACTTATCGAAAATCGGTCATCAATTCTCCACCCACCAACCACTATACACAACACCAAACACACATCACCACTTTTCCATCTTGTAAACGACACGTGTTTCGCCCCAACACGAGGCATCTTCAGGTATAGTAGACTCTACGGAAGTCTACTTTTTTGTCCATATTTTTGACTGTCCATATTTTCGTATTGTTCATACAAAGGAAAATATTTTTTTTAGGTATAATTTTTTATTTATTTATAATATGTATGTGCCGTTTTGATCGATGACTTGTTGCCATCTTGTGGGTAGTGCCATGATCCCATTCCTGTAGAAATTTTGAGATTTTTGATTAAAAAAATCTGACAGGTAGTGTTCACAATGTTCTTTTGAGGTTAGCTTTATGCTATCTAAAGAGTTCTGCAATGACTGAAACAGGTGGAAATCTGATGGAGCAAGGTCAGGGCTATACGGAGGATGCATCAACACATCCAAGCCAAGCTCTCTCAATTTTTGCTGCGTGGCTATTGATGAGTGCGGTCTGGCGTTGTCATGGTGGAACACCACGCCCTTCCTATTCACCAGCTCCGGCCGACTTTTCTCAATAGCTTTTTTTAACCTCATCAGTTGCTGACAGTAGAGAACGGAATCGATAGTTTGCTCCACTTTCACAAAGATGGCACTGATTTCATCTGTGACAGAGCGTTCAGAGCGAACCTCATCTTTTACACTAACATTTCCAGACTTGAAACGCTTGAACTACATTTGTGCTACTCTTATTGATACCGCATTAGGTCCGTAAACCGCACAAATTATAGTCGCGGCGTTCGTCGCATTTTTACCTTTTTTGTAACAAAACTTATAAATGTACCGAATTCCTTCATCACATACGTTCATTTTACGTTCATTTTTTTATTTATTGCATCTTCAGAATGTCACATTTAATGGTTTATGGTTTATTAATAATTAAAATCAGCCAGTTACATTCAGTATAGCCAAAGAGGTTTGATTACTAATAATACATTCAAAATACGAAAATACTTTTGCCCCGACCTAATATATAGGTACATATTCGATTCTGATACAATCGCGTGCCTATCATTAGCCATATTACTATAAAATGAAGCTTAATAATAGTATATGTCGATAAATCAAAATTAATATATTATATTAAACGATCCATAAAATCAGCACTCGAATATATATCGAATAAACCTCGTCTCTATTCGAGAGTGCTGATTTTTTACTTGAATTATTTACAACCTTTAGACCTTTAGGGTAATGCATAGAGAAAGAAAATAGGCTGTAATCATTGTTTTCGTTTAGTAAGTAATAATATACTATGAAATAATACTTTACGCAAGTATTCTTTTATATATTACTTTGTAGCCTAGTACTCACTGGTTACCAGTATATCTTTAAAAAGGACCAGTAAGTTTGCTGAGTGCGGTTAACGACGACAATAACTCGGCAACGAAGATCCTTAATCTTCAAACCCCACTCATATGTATAAACTTTATTATTCACACTAACATTTAATAATAGTTTTTCAACAACTATTATATATATATATATATATATATATATATATATATATATATATATATATATATATATATATATATATATATATATATATATATATATATATATATATATATATATATATATATATATATATATATAAAATTAAAGCCAAAATAAATGCCAAATCTCATCTCAGATACGAGCATCCTAGCTGCATTATATCTCATTTATCAAATGTATAAATCGAAATCCGATCTGACAAGGCGTTAATGGGTAGCTCAATGCAATTTTAACAACCCCTGTCGGAGTGTAACTGGATTTCTTTTTTGTACACCCACACGCGTATTTGTTGCGATGCATTTTCTTGCTTTAACTCGATTTTGATATCGATACATTGAATAAAGTTTTTGTCCTCCGAAATGAGCCTTTTTTAGTATCGGATCAGGGGCATATGCTAAAGGACGTTTATTAAAACATTTTTTAAGCTCTTTTATTAAATAAATATAATAAAATACAATTTGTTTTCAGAACAAATTATCGATCATAATATACCTGTTTAATACCTACCTATATACCAACCTACATATATTTTGGTGTACATCCGCCATGGACATGTGCGTGGACAAAATTCGGAGACACTATTTATTTATTCGTGTTATTCTGGTAAATACGTTAACATTTTGACTGGAATAAAGCAGAGGCAGAGGGCTAACACCGTAGTCACTTTTTTCCCACCCAGACCATTGCTAACAGAGTTCACATCGCAATTTTTTTTCTTTGTTTTCCCTTAACAATGGATGACGATCCAACTGTTACAGTGGCAAGATGTTTACTTTTTTAACCGAGCATCGTGGGTTCCTACTCCATCAGGATAAATATTTGTGTGTAGTGTCGGATGTGTGTTCATAATGGTTGATATTAAGTACCAGAATCTATTACAATTCCATCAATTTGTCAAAATCCTTAGAAAAAGTATATTTACACAGATTATATATATATATATATATATATATATATATATATATATATATATATATATATATATATATATATATATATATATATATATATATATATATATATATATATATATATATATATATATATATATATATATACCCTTTATAACAAGTGACACTATCAATATAAGACGGAAATTGAATTTACAAGTGACGATTGGAGGAGGCGCTTCCATCAAAGCCGACCCCCGCGATATGTTTACCGAAATACACTTTAAAAGCACTTTCTATTTCTATAGACACCATTTTCAGTCGGGACATTGAGCTCGTATAGCATTTGTTGATACAGAATATTATAAAGACAAAAATATACAATTTTCTTTATACGCTAATTCGAAAACTCGTTTACGTTCCTTTAGGATCCATTTCAATGACATGTTAATTTTATAAACTTGTGTAATAATTAATATAAAAAAATAACTAAATTAATATAAATTTTGGTATTTAACACAGCAAGAACGAGCTAATATAATAGCTAAATACGTAAAAAGAGCTAGATAAAAATACGAACTAGATCATACATTCGTACTCATTCACATATTAGCATAAACCATATTATTTTATGTTTCTGTTGAGCACAGGCTGCCACTATGTGCAAGTAAGGAACGGCAAAGTTTATAGGAATTTGAAATTTTTTGCAACATGTGGGTACCTTAACATTTTTTGTAAGTTTATTATTTAATTTGATTATAAAATATACATAATTTTAATCACATAAGTACGTACTACCATATACAACTCTCCTGTTGGATTTTTCTATCAATACAAGCTGTGTTCAGGTAGGCTTTCCTCACACTTGACAGGTTGATTGGGGATTGCAGATTGGTTTTATTATTGAGATAGACGCTCCTGCCTGTCCACTGGTATTTACGCCTAGTCACTTCATACGACATACTAGGAAAGAAATGGAGTGGCCGCATTCTATGTCGGAAACCATAGAATAGTTGTTACCAATGTTTGCAAGCGAGCTACATATGTAAATGTACACACTTTAAATGACCTACACACAGGTAAATGACGTATGAGTATGAGAGTAGTTATAACCAATGTTTGCAAGCAAGCTACGTATATAAATGTACACACTTTAAATGATGTACACACAGGTAAATGACGAAGCAGTCTGTGATGAGTGATGAGCGTGGAGGTACCAAGGAAAGTATGCCAAGGTCGTAGCAGATGGAGATCTGTGGTCTCTGCCTACCCCTACGAGAAACAGGCGCGACGATATGTGTGTACATGTATGTATGTAGGTAAATAACAAAATTACTGGAATTATTTTTTTATAAAGTATCCCTTAGTAGGTATAGCTTAAAAACTACAAGTTTAATTGCATGAGGGTAGCCGGTTCGTGAACACTGACATTACTTTACATAAGCAAAACACGAGCAAACCACGCTAATACAATTTACAAAGCAGGCAATCAAGAGAGCTAGCCACATTGTTGTACAGTCGCCGTCAAAGAGCCAAAGGAAGGAGCTCAGTGTTCCTTAATAATTAATTGGCGCTTAAATGCGCTGACGTCTTGCCAGAGCCCCTGAGGGGGACTTACAACTCCTATGCATATGCTTTGTAAGTGGGGATAAGTGCATGCGCTCATTTTGGAATTAAGAAATTGGTTCTGCTAAATTACGTAGAATTCTACTCTACATGTACAAAAAAATATTTCTAAAAAAGATAATAAATCAAAAAATATTTTTAAATAAAAATGTTATTACTTTTTAAACCAACATCTGTATTAAACCTTAAGCCCTAACTCGATTTTTATTTACTAGACAATATAAAAAAATATTTCAAAATGGCTAAAATATTTATAAGTAAGTTTTTCGTAAGTTTTCGAAATTTAATTCCCTACTTTAAATATAATTAAAAAAGATTTCAAATGAACTTGTCTGGTTAGTTTAAAAAACGTTGTTTTAAAGTATAATTGTTTATAATTTCAAGCCAAGCAAGAACTTTATGTGGAGATTATATTAAGAAAAATTTAACCATAAAAAAGAAATTTGTTTTGTACATATTAAAAACTGAAAACAGATTGTAAGTGGCTGCGCATACGATTCAGTGACGTTGGTTCGATTCGACCTATTCACTACCATTAAAATAATGATCCTGGTCATATTGAGACAGTAAGTAGGTAGATAAGTAATCATAGACGCCCGTGGAATCAAACATGGTTTATTAGCAGATTATATTTGATAATGATATTGGAGAGATTGGATTTACAGTTGTCAAAGTTTAAAGAATAGACTGTGCTTTCTCTTCCCGATGAGCCAGAAAAATTCCTTAACCCGTGACTATTGTACACCAAAGTGATCAAGAAGTATTTAAATAATTTTATTTGCTCTAAATGGCTCAATGGCGACTAAAGACATTTATTTTGAGTCTGAATATCTCACCAATCTGTTTTGAACAGCCTTGGTGCATGGATTAATGTATACCCCACAGAAATCGAAAAGCCCAGCCAGTCAATAGGACATATGTCCAGTCAATAGGATATATGTTACGTAGGATATATGTTGGTATTTGGAAACTATAAGCTATGCCTATTTATAACAGAAAAGTAAAAGAATAATAACTAAGTAAAATATCAAAAAAAAGGGCAAATGATAAAAGGCCCTATTAATCAAGCAAAAAGGCATAATTACTACACAATCTTAATTGATAATTGAATAAGGCACTCGCCTAGATTAAACTTAAGTGATGCTTTTGTTTCCACAGCGGGTTATATTTGATTTGATTGTATGGTAGTTTAATGCCGTAATTACACGCGTGGAGCTATGCACGAATATTTTCGATGACTTGTTACATGGTATCATTCTCTTGTAGTAGATGGAAAAAACAAAAAAAAAAAGCGTTAATAAAAAGTGAGAAATAAAATTAAAAATAATCTAAAGAAATTATTACATTTATTATAATTTTAGTCGAAACTTTTAAAATTATAATAAATGGAATAATAAACGTAAGTATCGATAGAGTCAATGCAGCCATCCACTGCTGGACATTGGGCCTCCTATAAAATTTATAGATGTTGCCTTGGGTCGAGGTACGCATTAAATAATTAAAATTATTATATTAAACTTAGTATTATACTAATCATTATGGTTATTAAAGTTCTATGCGTGCTCCAACCGCAAACATGAAAGAAATGGCGCAGGATAGCGATTCTTATTATGGGAAACGAAACTCATTTGGATGATCCATGTGCTATGGTTATAAGTTAATTATCAGACCTTCAATATTGATTCTTAAACATTAGATAATATGCAAAATATAAATTTATGACTTTGGATGGATTAATTATATTTTTAAATCCTTTTGAATACATTTAAAGAATATTTATTATTTTTATTTAAAGAATAATTTATTATTTTTATTTTAAGTTAATACTAACTAATAAATTCTTTCATATTTATTTAATAATGAACATTTACTTATTATTACATAACATGTAATATTTCTGAAGCGTTTGTCGCTTATATATTAAAAAATCCTGAACACTCATAAATATACAAAATGTACCGCATCCATCCATAAAACACTTTATGACACAAGTTACAGAAACAATTATTTGCTGCCTGACCCCAACTCACGCGATGCCATCATAAAATCGACAATTAACTTAAGTTTGTTTGTCTACAAAAGTACCCGGGCGTTGTCTTCAAAGAAGATGTTACTGGTAGTCAAATTTAATGTTCATTCCCAATGACCGCATTAATGGAATGCCATAAATAATGCGTTAGGCATAAATCTTAGTCGTACAGAATGAGAATATTTTAAGATATACCTATACTGTTCTTAAAATATAAAATAATGGTGGTATGTATCTTTCGACAAAAACTGCGCTTCGCAGTTGAAATTTCACACAAATGAAAGCAAAAAGGGCGGATAATAAAACCTTGGCAATAATTAAATGAGCCCGAGACGTAACCTTCCAAATAGATTGCTAATTTGGAGTAATACGAGACATCGCATTGAAATTATTTTTAATAATTCCCCAAAAATCTTCTTATGTTGCTAATTGCTTCTTATGTCAATAGTGGTAGAACCAAGCTGCAGACGAATACTTTACCAAGAATGGCATAATAGTTGTCTGTAGCATGAATGGGCCAGCTCGCTCGGGGAAGGACCACACAAAAATCCCATAAAAAACGTAATTTTTTTGTATTATTGTTTTAACAATATATATTCAACAAAAATTTGTATTTATGTACATTTTTATGTATGTACATTTAAAATAAAATGAAGTGAGACACGTTTAATATTAAACTAATAGTTTGGATCCAATTTGCTTTGTCTTAAGATATGTCAATTAGTGATTTTAAAAAGATGGAATAAGTAGAAATCATTTTCTTCCTTTCCGAAAAGCAAAACGAGTAAAAGGGAAATAAAAAGCGTCATGTTTATCTCTATATCATAAAAATGTAAAATGGGGATGACTGAGGATCATTATTCATTTGCCTAGAGATTGAGAAAACATTAAAAAGGACTGATTATATTTAAAATTGAATAATTTTAAAGAATGTAGGTAAGGTACGCATGCATATAAAGTAAAATCGCTTCATAGATTAGAGTTACCATCAGGATCGGACTAGTTGCAATTCATCATTATTATTCCAGACAATTTATCAAGCGGTTGGCTCGCCTCGCCGCCCGGATCGCACATTCTAACGAGATGGTGAATTTTCACCGAATAATTTCCGAACCGACGAATCACGTATTGGAATCGGAAATGAGGTTGAAATTGAGATAGAAGATCTATACACGGTACGGGCTAAAAGTAGCTGCAAGAAATACCTTTTTTTAAAATAAATGAAATAAAATCACCATCAGAAATTTAAACACACAAACAGGTTAGCTCTTCTAATAAAATTTAAATTAGAATTAATTTGTATTTTTGTGAATGAATGTAATTATAGTATTATGAAAAATATACTAAAAATATAACGCTAACTAAATGTAATATATATTTTTTTCGTTGGATCGTCCAGTGAAGCCGAAGGGTCGATACGATTACTGAGGTTCATTACAGCGACTCTATCATATTTCAATTTACGATCGTCACCCGGTCTTATCGAGTAGAAAAATCAGGGGGCACTGGTGAGCGGTCCAATATAAATCAAAAATGGGACGTCTCATTACCGTGCTTTTCTGATTTATTTAACACAGTACTAATATAAAAAAATTGAGATCATTTAGAGTATTAACGATAATGTTTATGAATTTTAAAAATATCACAAGTTTAATTTTAAAAACATTGTTCTAAAGTTTTTATTTATATAATCTTACGCTATAGTTAATTGAATAAGAGATTAAAATAATGTTCATAAGATTCCTATCGTAAACAATAAAATAGAAACAATTAATAATACAGTAAAGTTCAAATATGTCCTGTTTTTCATTTATTATTTATTATAATGAGCAATAGCAAATCAAAGTTATATTTTTTCACAGTATTTTAAATCTTTCATAAATATATTATCATTGTATTAGAATAAACGTTTTCTATTAAAATTTATGCGAAAATAAAAGGAGAATAAAATCCATAAAGGCAAAACTTAGCAGCTCACATTACGTTGAAATTTTAAGCTGAACAGTGGCATTAGATAAGTCGCCGGCAAGAAAATTCTTGGTCGCAGGGAATAAGAAAACGGTCCTAGTTGTTAAGTCTTGCACAGTTTCTGTCGCTATCTTGTGGATAAGAAGCCTAATCACTAGTCGTCGTGTCTGTATCGGGCCGTGCGGAGCGCGCACGCTCCCCGGGGTACGCTTTTGGGACCAGTTTTCTTTTTTGGCTTACATTACGGTGTAAGTGTGCCGAATTCTTTTGTTGCGTATCACGGTTAGCTGAGATATAGACGATTTGTATTACGATTCAACGCAAATCTGGCTTACATATGTACATATAAGCGAACAAAATATTACATTCAAATACATACCTACTATATGTATGTATTTTGATATTTTATTTGCCAAAAGTGGAGCTGAACGAATAAAGAAATTTCAACTAATAAAGTGAACACAGTGCTATTAATAAAGATACTTGTTAAGTTATGAAAACTTTATCGGTTTAACTGCAAACCGGCCCGTTCGGAGGATGCGCACCAACAAACTTGTAATTGCATGCTTTTCGTAATAAATAAATTTATAGCGTTCTTACTTCCTACATCTACCGATAGAAAACATATAGTTTAAAATTACCATATACAAAACAAGCATATTTTTACAGCTAATATATACAACGTATATCTATAGTACCTACTACAATTTATAATATTTTGTAGAATCTTTCAATAATGGTTACGGAATAAATTATGTATTATAATTTATTTTGCGTTATAATACATATAATAATATTTTTGGAATATAATATATATTCCAAAAATAATGGCTACTGTAAAGTAAGAACTTCACATTATCTATGCACATAAATAAGCCAGAATATCAAGAACTGAATTATATCTAGCAACTAAAATAGGCAAGCCTGCATAAAATAAGTAATAGAAGAATCAACCGCTCAGAAACGAATTTATTTGCCGAAAAGGAAAGAGGCGCGCGGCGCCGCGGCGTATCTAATGAGATAATATAATAGCCGTGATTTTCCCGTACCACTGTTCACGGGCCCGAAAATTACCGGAAAACTGCAGGCGAGAGAGCGTCGGTTTTAGAGTATAACGCTCCTTAATGTAGAGTTACAATCGCGTTTAGCAAATTACTTTTTCACCGGTCTTATCAAACTCTAGCTGCATTGAAATCAGAATAGAAATTATAAGGGTTTCTATTTGTGCACAAAATAGAACTTTTACGTTATAAAATGTTAATTCCTTCAATCAAATAGTTTTTTACTGCTCACATCTCTGATATAAGTTCGGAATAAATATCTGTGGGCCACACATATATTAATTCCGATGCCACTTCGAAAGCGATAGTTTTCCCAATCTACTATTCTTCACAGTCTCAAGGAACTTTTTCACCTTCATCGTGAATCCATAAACTTACTACCATACCATATCGAATACATTAATCAAACATCGTTTATAGACGTAGATCAAAATATGCTTATCAAATAGCGAACACGAGAGGGTCATATCGAATTGGGAATCGATTTTGTCGCACCCGAAATAGGGTGTAAAGATCCCATTGTAATATAGATGTCGGCCATATGTCGAGTAAGCTCGCACTTTTTGCCTCACTGCTACTGTTTGTCTTCCGAAAGCGAAGTAAATCGAATTTTATTTTTATCACCAAACTTGTCGTGTTCACTAATATTTCGTAATCAATCGATTTCTCTAACGAATGAAATGCACAGTATTTATCGATTACACATTATATTTAATGTATATTCAAGGAAGCTTACTAAACTGGCCATAGGTTGGACTCGGAGAATCGACAACTGCTAAAGTAGATGACTGCTGCAGTGGAGATCGCGTCTTAGCAAACGTAAGACTTCCCACAGCTAGATATATGTGTAAACCGACGATCAGAACAATTGGCAAAATGGTGATGAGTTGAATTTTCTTGGGCGAAATCATGTCCAACAAAAGACAATGGTCCACTTATACATATATCGTATGCTTCTGCTAATCCCCATACTTCACAGGTGATTGGTTTTTATTACTCAGTGGATACTGTTTACCATAGGGTCGTGTTCCTTATCTTCGCAACAGAAAGAAATGAAATTAAACAGCATTACTTACTCGCACAACAAAGAAACAACTATCCTATCCATTTCAATTAAAAATAATACAGAGCTATCAATTATCTCACAGTTCATTAAACCAACATATGTTAAGCGACCAGCACTCAACCCTTTAATAGATATTCCAGTTGCAATACGCTGGATACTTTGTAGTTCATTATGACTTCACCGAACCCCCGGTCAACGCTATTGCTTTAAATTCAAGCACTACAAAACATCTTAATCATTACGCTTCATTTAACCCTTAAGTGATTGCGTACGAGGGTAGAGTGTGCGTGGATACGAATTGATTTCGAAAGTCCATCATGTAAAGTACGTGTCCCCAATAAAGTAAACGTCATTTCGTGTACGTGATGAGGGGATTGCTTTGAAAGGGGCACTAAGAATATTTTCTAATAATATTCAGCAGGGTGGTTGGCAGAAATTGGATGCATGTAGTTGAGGATCAGGCTTGGTGGTGCGCCTTGAGGAAGCCCTGTGTCGTCCAGTAGACTGTCGCATGCAGTTGTTAATGATCATTGAAATTCTCGCATAACTTATTTGTTTCATAGAACTAATAAATTGGATAGGTGATAAATAATTGCCCGGTGTGCATAAATCACAAAACTAACAAAAAAGCTGAAAGAAAGAAACGTGAACTACTTTCTTTTTTGTGTTCAAAAAAGTTATTACATATTTTTTTCGTTAAGTTCATTTGTTATATTAACTAAAGTATCTACAAGCTTACGTGCGTTATAGACATATACCTATCTATATAGTTATCAAAGTTTAATGAATTAAAAAATAATTATTTATGTTTTCTAAAAGTTTTTGTTAGAAATAAATAATCAAAAACTATAAGTTTCGTCTAAACCTGTGAATTTACACTTAAAAACTAAATGACATCACATTCAAATTTGCGTCCTATGCAAATCAATATATACAAAACCTATGAACTATCGCGACAAGGTATTATAGTGTATAAAAATGCGCCAGTCATAACTATAACGTCATATAGATAGCAATGTAAATAAATTCGTGAAAATTTCCATAGCTGGAACCCAGCATCGCATAAGTTAATAGTACTGGCCGCGGGCGGGCGGGCGGAGATAATGAAATTGTGTACAGGAGCGCAACGAGGCGCGAGCTTGTCTCGGGCAAAAATCCACTTAACAAATTGCTGCTGATTCGAAGGGTTCTGGATTGTTGCGTGCTTTTACCGTTACGTCGGTTATACGGCATGCTGTCGGTACACGAACAAGTGAAATCGGCGGTGATAACCATTCATTTGACTACTAGTTAATGGTTTGATTTTCACAGCCCATACACGTCTCACTACTGAGCACGGACCTCCCCGTTTCTGGAAGAACGGACATCAATCCACCGTGCTTGTTCAATGCAAATTGGTGGATTAACCAGACTCGGAATAAATATCTGTAACATATATTCATCCCGATGCGGGCTTCAAACATGCAACCATTAATTCCGTAGGCGGGACGATCGCCATTGAGTCAAATGAAGTCCAGATTAGAGTTAATAAGGTAAAATTTGAAAAATGTATTGACTTCGTAAAAAATGTAATATAAATGTTATCTCATTATCTTGTGATAATAACTACTGTTTGAAGGCAATTTACTGAATAAAACTAATTGTCCGATAAAACGAGGTGAAATGTTTCATTGTTTGCAAATAGGTATCAGTTTTCTGTATTATCTTCACTAGCTCAATAAATAATATCCGAAAAGTAATAAATAATAAAAGGAATTAAATTTTGAAATAAATATTACTAGTCTGTATTTAAATTAATAAAAATAATAAGTATTATTAGTAAATTAGGAATATTTAGTAAATTGTAGCTTGAACATGAAAAACCACTTATACGATTAATAATTAGATAGCTTCAACATAAAACCTAAAATTACTTTCATTTTTGAACCTAGCCCGAAAACGATAACAATCCCCTGATCCTCGCAAATGTGTCGTGCAGTGACAAATTATCGCTAAGTTTATTAAAGAAATATACAAACATTATTAAACAACTAACAGTCCATTTGCTAAATAAACCATTACGACGGTGTATTAATAATTAAACCGTCAAAAAAAGCTATCATTTTCGAGGCACAGACGACGTAAAAAAGTATAAAAAGACAAATTGTGAAAACACGGGGGTAATGAATTCGGCGCCAGCGTTTTGCACGCAATTGCACAATTTCAATTATCGCATTACGAGTGAGCGCGAGTGAGTGATACGAGGGAGGCCAAAAAGTCTGATGGAGTTTTGCCACCTACACTATATAGAATCATATACGTATAAGTTATATTATGCATTTGACCAAGGCCAGTTAAGAAAAATAACAAAGATCTTTTTATATCCTTAAATCCTTTGGGATATTAAATGGTCCAGCATTGAATATTCCAAAGGTTTTATCGTTTGGAATATCAGGTCTCATCATTATCATCAGCCTGCAACAGTTTTTGCTATTCTTCAAGCGCAGATCGTCAAGGGTACTGCCATATTACGTTTGCTAAAGTCGTCGTAAGTTCAGATATCCGAGTAACGTAACCAGCCCATGTAATTCAATCTCTGTTTAAAATTATTGTTTTAACATTGTCTCGTCATTGTTGCAAATTATACTTGTAAAGTTATAATAAAAAAGTGGACACTAAAAGACAGTATGGCGGATCTAAAAACGATAGAGACTGCATAGAGGAAGATCTAGCTACTTTGATAAAGAAGAAAAACTGGAGAACAGTTGCCCAGAATACAGATCGTTGGAGACAAATCGTGTAAAAAGTCAAAACCCACACCGGGTTGTAGTGCCAAAGAATGTATGATGTTGTTGTCTAAGGAGTCGTATCCTGAGCATTGTGCGTAGCGAATGAAGTACATCATCAAGTGTTCAAGTCAATATCCAGGTATAACAGTTACAGAAACGATGAAATTCTCTAGAAAATATATTTTCCTTCAATGTTTTGAGGAATAAAACTACAAATGAAAGTCTCAAGTGATCGTCTAACAAAATGCACTTTAATAATATAAGTGAAATAAATTTCTTATGTATACAATGTTGTTTTCATAAATAAACACTTATTTATAGTGAAATATAAATAAATGCAATAATAAACTAAATAAATAAATATCATACTTTAATTTTGATATATGATATTAAATTCGCGATTCGATTTGAATGTGAGAGGAAGTATGGATGAGTGTGGAGGAAGCAAGGAAGGAGTGTCGGGATCGTAGCGGATGGAGACCTGTAGTCTCTGTCTACCCCTACGGGAGAGAAGCGTGATAATATGTATGTTTGTAATTCGCGATTCATAAAAACCTAATAAAACTTTTGTCAATACTAAATAAAATCAAATTACCCCCACATATAGGCCATACACTGTAATTACAATTTACACATAAATCGATTTAGCTTCAATTTTGAATATGTATGAGTATAAAGCCAATTTCTTTTTTCTCGCAGCCCGATCTGACGAAATAGCCTAATAAATAAAGCGTTTGAGTGAGCTTAATTTGGACGCATCAAAAGCTAAAAAGCCATAACTTTATTCGCCGTTACAAAATTTTCACGATCAACTTTATACAGCGTCAAAAGCAAAGGAAAGTTCACACACAAAGGCCATCACCGACTTTTTGTTTCCAAGGTACAAAAAAATTAGAATCGGTGAATTACAAAACCGACTTCTCGATAGGGTTGTCACTATTTTAAACAATATTTTATTGTTTAGGATGTTTAGTGATAATAACAGTATATTTATCTGTGTTCATGAGTTTAGTACCTGAATGCCAGGATGCAATATGGGTCCGTGTGTAAAGGCTTTTATTTTTTTATTTCTTTCGAGGCTTAGGACCACGGATTAAGTAACTTGAATTAACTAAATATTTGTATAGTATTATGTTAAGCTACAATAATTTTTTATGTATTTTATTGGCAGTATTACATTCGAACACAAAACATTAGTTTGTGGTGAAGAATATTAAATAAATGTACACAATATATTTTTAAACGAAAATTTGTTTAACCAATCTAACAAACTGGCTTTAATTTCAATAAAAAACATTCACATCCCTAAATTTCAAATATCGAACGATGTTCGAAACGGGAGACGCCTATCTCAATTGAATTCCCGAAAAAGGACGCAAAATAAAAGCACCGCGACATATCTCCCCGTAGCCCTCACCTACGAATAGTGTTGGCATCGGGCTCTATTGAAATTTTCGATATTTGTCAGCCTGATTAGCTCGCACTTGCCCGCGCTTTCTATACCAAATCCCAATGAATGACTCAGCGTGAGACGGGAAAGCAGGCAATTTTGGCGGGGCTCGATGTTTCGTAATTGATTTTCGGGTAATCGAGATGTGTTGTTTGTGGGTTCTATTCGTTTTAATTTCCATTCAATAGCTATTCACATACATGTAAAAAACGAATGTTTGTTTTTTTTGTCCTGTATTCGTTTCTAACTCAATTACCCGACTGCTATGAGACTTAAGTTTTATTTGTTGATAATCGTACACTTAGTGTATGAAATAGTACAACCATTTTAAAATACGTTAGTTTTTTATTAGGTGGTTTAGATGCAGTTCACGCACATAACATATTTTTGGCGTATCACACCCACTTGAAGAGCATTTGCTTTATTATTCGCTATGTTACTACATTTAATATATCAGTATTATGTAAATATCAGTTTTACATGTATTATAACAGTATCATACATACTACGGCTCGAATTAGCTAACTTTATTAGTGGTAGAGCTACGCTGCAGACGAATACTTTGTCAAGAATAGCATATCATTTTTCTGTGGCATGAATGGGCCGGCTCACTCGGGGAAATACTACACTCCCGCAGAAAAAGTGGTAGCTTGGCTACCACTCAGACTCCGGCCTCACTCAGACTCAGACCCTCCTTCTCTCACCCTTCCTCCCTAATCAAGTGTCATTATGGACAGTTTCCTTAAAGGACAGCATCGCTTCTGCACTGCCTATTGTACTGCAGATGTTTACAGGTGGCGTTGATTACTTTACATCTAGTTATACTGCTTGTTTACTTATCACAAAAAAAAAACTTGACAGGAAAAGTACCACAACCTCACAAAACGTCGTTAATTGATAATATTTTTCTTTACTGCCGCATTTCAAACAGTAAGTGAAGTGATCCGAAGGCTAAACTTCTTTTTCCTTCCTTTTCTCCAATCTTTTTGTATTCATTCACGTCTTACCAAAAGATTGGCAACGCAACTTCAATGCCAATGATTATTCCAAATAAGCTAATAATGCTTGTACCAAAAAATTATTCACATCAACAATCCAATATAAAATATGAACTGACGACCTCAGATCGTAAGCCTGATCCTTACGAGCTAAACCATTGTGCGAAAACCTTGCTTCGTCCAAAAATTCTGTGAATAAAATAATTAACCTCTCCATAACGTGAAAATGCATTTAGCATCGCAAAGTTTTGCGACTGCCGTCCTCGAGTGTTGATGAATTGTGGCAAAAACAGCAAACGGAACGAAAATGGATATAATTTTATTCAGGAGAGAATCCTTGACTGACGTTATTCTAATGTTTAAAACGATATATTTATTATAAAATATGAATACCTTCCTAACAAATAAAATATTTTAATTGAACATATCATCTTCGTTATATAATAACAAGAGATAAGCATTATTAGCAATAGACTTTTTGATCAGGCTTCATTTCATTTAGAACAAGGATTCCAAAAGCGACTTCGTGATGAAGGTACTGCCGCACTACTAACTTACATAATTTGGATATTTGAATTGCATTTTTTTTTGCGGAAATGGCACATTTTTAAGAAGGTCACTAAAACAACGTTTGATGTCATTTTCTTTTAAAAAGGTATACATATATGTATATCCTTTTATAATTTACATATTAAAAATTTATTGCACGAAGATTTGTGATAATTACGAAGATTTGTAATTGTGTCATGTACAAATGAATCCGCGGTAAATCAAACCTACTCGTTATGCAAGCAAATTCCACAGCTTTACCGTTCCAATAAGATGTGGAAATCTATACCAGATATCAAATTATACATGTTGATTTAATGCAAACAATTTTTATACAATGTTTGACGTGCGTCTAATACGGATACCTTAGAAAGAAAGATAAAGTGAAATATATTATATGTGACACATATGTACATAAGTCGTAACAAATAAAATCATGAGAATTATTCCATAAAACACTCACCTATCTATGATAACGGGGTCTGAAGGTGTTTCGTTTCTATTCCCGCAACTCTTCTTATCGCAACATCGACTGAAACAAATCAAACTTTAACTACAAAGTAGTTAAATAGAAGTATTTATGAAAATACTTAAATACTTTCAATAACATTTGCGAGACTTCACCATGTAAGATTTAAGACAAGTATTCACATCATTCATATTTTGTTAATTGTATGTATTTTATCACCTTTTCCCGTTTGAATATATACATATTTTCTATTTCGAGCATGAGGGTATTTTACATTTATAATGCCTATTCATTTCTTATATTCTTAATATCCTCTATTTTTATAAAGTGATATAGATCAATCTAATATGAAACATTTCTAATACTTCAATACACTTTTTTAAAAATTTAAATATTTGCATATTAGAAATAATAAGTTATCTTACATGTTTATAATAATTGTCGTCATGATAAAAATGAGCAATTTAAGGCCTATATGATATAGTAGGTATTATATTTCACTTCACGTGAGTCTTGGATAATAGAGAAACAAAAAAGTCTTATCCACTACAAGCAAACACAGCATTCATTGCAAGCGCCCTATCGTGCCTCCTTGACGCAAAGGGCAAAGACATTGAAAGGACAGACTCCCCCGAGACTCCTCCCCTGAAGACGAGCGAGTAGGACGCATATATCGCGTACAATGCGACAAAGGTACTGCGTCTAAGGTGGAATAAAATTTTAATTGCCCACACAGACACAGCACTTGTAGTTGCACGCTAACACATAGATATGACGGCGAGACGGTGCGCTCCTGTTACTACCGGAAAAACCACCCCAAACAAACAGTTGTATTAAGGGAGATATGCCCAAATAGTTTTAAAATCGATTTATTAATATTGTCTTCTAAATGTTAAGTCTTTTTTTTATTATCTCTAAAAATATATTTTTTTTAAGCTTTAACTTTCATGTGAGGAATAAATTTATTTTATTATAGCTTTTTAAATAATTTTTGCAAATATAGCATGATTTAATAATATTTAAAATTAAAATTACTTTACACACAGAACCACAAAATTGAAAAGGTACAAATTTCCATTTTTCCTTAAATATTGTAGAAATTTAATCACAAGTGTTTAGTTGTTATTCTAATGTATCAATTCTAATTAAAGTCCAAAGAAACATGTTTTTTTACACGGCAAATTATAATAATTATTAGTATTGACTTAATATCTGTTATTACGTTATTATTAATATCTGTTATGTTTAATAGTTGTTGGGTTGAATTATTTATTATTGGGCTGTGATTTTGTAAATAACTAAAACAACATCAAATTATAGGAAAGGGAAAACATACAGTTTCCGTGATAATATAATATTATATATACCTTAATTTCTGATTTCTCCCAAAACTTATAAACTTAGATAGATATTAATTGATTGCCCTTTTATTATTATTGTTAGTTTATTACTTTCTAATTTTTAAATAAAATATAAACAAATTAAACATCCTTTTGTATAAAAACGCATATTATTATTCAATATAAGTCTAAAGTTATCACAAATTTACAGAAATAGTCTGTAGATCATCACAATTATACAATAAATAACGATAATCGGCAAAAAACCATAAAGGCCTTTAGCTCAGAACTTAGAAAAGTGACTGGCAAAATCATTTTTGTACTTTTGTGCCCAGAAGTTGACATTTATGATGAATGAACAGCAGAACTGTTCGGAGAATAATAGCTTTTTCCTCATTTCTAAACAAAAATATAAATAAATTTTTGAATTCTATTAAAAAGAAATTATATAAAATAAACAATTAATTTTTTAATTGAATAAAAAAACAGAATATAACATACCAGTAATTTTTTAAATATTTAGAGATATATGTATCGAATATGAAATGATATTGGTGTAACAAGTAACGCCTAAGAGAAAAAGTTCTTTCATTATTTTCTTGAATAATAGATACTTTAACACCATTCTATCGTAATTAAAATGACTACCACTTAATAAACAAAGACATAAATCAAATTTCAACGACATTATATAATAATAAAATTTCATGTTATAAAATAAAAAAGTATATTTTTAAAGCATTCCGCTATTACATAGAACAAATATTAGTGACACCATAGTGTTTAGTTGTATTTTAATAAAGCCTTACCTGCACATAACTTCATGTGTCAGCAGAACTCTGCACATCTCCGGATTCTTGTCTTGACCCTCGTAGACGATAGGCTAAATCAACAAAAGATATTACATATTAAAATAACTAAACAAGGTGTTGAATATTTTGAAATAAATTAAGACAATTCTGATTCATCTGATTTAAAAGAAAAGAAGACTATTGATGCTTCTTTATATTACTAGAATTATTGTTTTTTTTTTCTAAACTATTAGGAAAATATGGTTTACATCAAATGCCGAATCGAACCTATAACTTTAGATCGTTATTTTAATTGCTAATCAATTAGGTTGTTTCTACTTTTATGTACCTATGTTGCAAACGCAATAAACAGCCTTTAAACTATACTGATTGGTCGACAGTTGTGGCAAGCATTAATCTGTTTATGTTATTTTAGGTACTTTAAAAGTAATAATATAACATAAACAGAAGGAAGGAAGAACTGTAGGGAAACTTCATAAATAAATGGGACTCCATTTAGGACGTTTCCTAACAGTGCTTCTTTTACTAAAAATGTGATTATAAATTTTTTATATTAAATTTTTATTTTTAAACAAATTCAGAATGTTTTTTTTAATACCCATTAAAAAAATACATTCTATAAAATGTTAATAAATGACATTTTTAAATGTGCAGTCAATGAAATCTTCAAAAACCAGACCAGAAGCGGTGTTGATTGCTTTCAATTATGCGACACGCTTGTTCCTTTGCTTCTCTATCCTATAAAAAACTGTATGACGCATTTACTTCAAGTGCACAACCTGTTAAATTACTAAGGCTTACGATATGCAGTAGGTACTTATTATTTATTATACAATATAAACGAAAAAAGTTAGAAGTTGCATTTCATTTACAAGTTTTTAACTTGTACCGCACACGCGCTAACGTTAAACCAATTAAATAAATTAAAAATCAGCGTGCAGATAAGATAATTTTTCGTCTTCATCAAGTTATTACTTTTTGCTAATTTATGCACCCTTTCTCGCATAATCGTACTTTGTTATCTACGACATCGCATTTGCATAGTTCCTGGGTGTGTTTTTAAAATAAAATATTACTATCCACAGTAACAAATATAAAGACGAATACCTACAGCTAGTCACCTTATTATTTTTATACAGCTCAGATATGTCCCACTGATGGGCACAAGCCGCACTATTTATGGAAATTTTAGTCATTTTTTCGTTTTTTTATTTTTAAATAAATCTCTCTGTGTATTCCTCCATATAACTATGCTAAATCTCTTTCTCAGTTCGTGCAATATGTTTCATAGGAGTACAAAGATTTTTCTTCACGTATTAATATATATAAATGACACATTTAAGCTAGTTTTTGTAATCAACTTTTCAGAATATTATTAGTAGTATATTTGGTTGCGAATATACACCTACATAATAAATAGTAAAATTTTTACACATAAACCATAACATACCTACAGTTTATTTATAAGATAACTGTACTATATCGAAGGATATAGGTTAATATCCACCGTCTTTACAAACTTTATTTCACTAATAACATCGTGAGTTCACCCCTCGCCCCTCGCACACGTGTCGGATTCGTTTATCTATTAATATCTAATTACTGGTTGCCCTTAAGCTTCGGGGTGCGCTATAATCCCAGATGCACACAGTTCGTATGGCCAGTTGGTATTATTCTTTGCAAAATATAATGGGTCGCTATCTTTTAAAACACTAGCTTAATCTTTCTCTTTGCGTATTATTTTAGGTTTCGTAGTGCAACGTGTTCATTTAAAAAAGGTGAAGCAAACTTTTAGCTATATGGCTGGTAGACAATGATAGCAAGTAAGAAATTAGAAATCAGGCACAGAATTAAGAAAGCCTACCCCTTGAATTTTTTACCTAAGCCCTAACTTCTTATGATTAGAAGTCTGTATTTTTTAATGTTGTTTGTAATTTTATTTAACAAAGTAACTTAAATCTTGTTATATCTACATAATATTTATTTAAATAAACACATTAATATTTGTAAAAAATATATTTGAAATTGATTTATTTACAAAAAAAAAACGGAACTGCACTTTCCAGAAAAGAAACTATTACCACCCCCGTAAACCCCCTAAATCCCAAAGACAGATTTTTGTCCCTAACAAAACGTTTAATTGAATATGAAATAGTGGGGTATTGTAATCTTTTGTACATAGGATTTAGAAGGATTTTATATACGTAGGGCGTTTCAGTAATAGGTATTTAAGGGTCATACGAAAGTATTTAAACATGACAGAACGCTTAAATAACTGGGGTCCAACAATATTGCTTGGGTTTTTACTAAGGGGATGTTAGCATCAGGTGCAAATGGATTCATTAAGCATTAGGCAGTATTTGGTAACATTTCAAGGAGCCTTACATATGAATGTGTGGTATAATAATTTTTATATTTTTTACGGAATAGAAAAAGAATCGAACAAGCGTATCGCCTGATGGAAAGCAACCAACACGTAAGCAATGCAAGTAAAGTATAGACGTCTTGAACAACATAGGTATTTCAGAAGCATTGTGGGAATGTGTGGACCTATTTTTTTAAGTTCGTATATCGTATTTGGATTGTAAACACCACTGTATCATATTTTTTCTACTTCCTTATTTAAATTTTGACCTTGTATATTTAATTACCCTAAATAACTTGTCCTGGAGATATACCAAATCCTACTACTAATATTTTATAAATATTATTAATATTAATTTTCACATATGTATGACAATTGTGTTTGAACATTACAATTACAATATACATTTATAAAAAATACCTGTATATGTGAATGTAAGAGCATTTTCATTTAAATGAATTTTGATTTTATCTTCGAAACCTTTTATTCGAATTTTTATTTTATATAAAGATTGTGAAAATTAATGTTAAAATAATGTTTAAAGATAATTCTGAACGAAAATAAAAACAGTAATAGAAACAGTAACTTAGTGTTTAAATGGAATTAAAACATGTATAATTCAATTTAATAAAACGTTAGATGTAAAATATTTTCATTACCTACGCAATTATGTAAGTATTATGTACTATAAATATATATAAAATGTACTATAAATAAATATAAATATATATTAGTATTATGTATATAACTGTTAATCATTTTTAAATCGTCCGACTTAACATAATAATATAAATAATTCACTACTAAATATAACTATCACAAATGGAACAATGCTCACATATGTTATAACATATAGCACCCGTAATCCGAGCACTGTAGTAATTTAGTAGTGAACTAGCTAACATTTTTCAACTTCACTCCCTTAGGTCCCCGGACTCGGGGACTCGGGGTGTGCCGACAAGCCGCTATGGGCATTCTCCGCCGCATGGGATTCAATCTCATGGGAATTACTGGAGACTTAAAAAAATATATGGTCAACTCAGTTTGTTGTTATAGTTTACAAGTAATTACATATAAGTACATTACAAGTACAGTACATTTATCCGATACGAAGAATACCGATGATTTTAGTATGGTGGACTTTGTCCCTATAGGCATGTATCTCGATATCCGTCTCGCACCCCTAAATTCAATAATATAAATAAACAGCAAAATTAGTGAAAAATTTGATTTTCTCTATTTATTTCATAACCTGGTTAAATTTATCAATTTGGAAATATTTCAAAATCATTAACGAATTACTTCATACCTACACTATACTAACTTATAGATCGTAAAAACACATTGATTATTAAAATAATTTTGATGTCATTAAATAATATATTCTTAAAATTCCATATATATACAACTCCCGTTTAATATAAGAGTAACACTTTTAGGGAACAACGGCAGACTAGGAAACAAAACATTATTAATATTTGCGGTAACATCACAAAATAAATTTAAGATATCAAGACTGTGCTACCATTGTCCCAGATTTATAGACAAAAAGAAATAAAAACTTCCTTGTGGAAGCTGTGAGGCAAGATGCAGAGCGCTGCAAACAACGTTGGAGCGTGATTTACATGAGCGACAACGCATACACTTACAATATGAAGATTGCTCACAATTTATATAAGACTAGCTGACCCGACAAACTTCGTACCGCTACAGAATCAATAAATAAAAAAGCTGAACGATAATTGCAGAATGTTCCATCATTAGTAAAAAATGTGTTCAAAACTTAACAGGAACAAATAGAAATCGTAATCAATAAAAAAGTTAAAAAAAAACAACCTCACTTTTGAATTTAATTTGATTTCTGAACGACTTTTAAATATAATTGATTTCTGAACGACGGGACGAACATCAAAAATTTGACAGGTAGGGATAATTTCTAAGGGAAAACGAAATTGTTGCTTTTACTATATTCCTAATATTTTTATCATATTTATCTTTAAACCTTCCCTGGACTTCCAAAAATAATTCAAAACCAAAATTAGTCAAATCGATCCAGCCGTTCTCGATATATATATATATATATATATATATATATATATATATATATATATATAGATTATATGAATTAAAACTTAAATAAACACATATTAATAACAAACAATATGTGAAATTCTATGAAGTAATTATAATTAGAAATACATTCAAAATATTTCACTTTGAGAAAATTTGTTAATTTATAAGTTTATAAACGAGATTATTTAACAAATTGTTTAACATGTTAAGCGTTCTCAATGGATCTAATTTAAATTTTTAGATTACACTCGGTTACTTTCAATTATTCTCTTTGCTCAATATAATATCTTTAACTAGACGAAATAGAGGTAATTAAGTGAATTAAAATTAACTAATGACACATACTTATAAATTTTAGTAAACAACATTGAAATTTTACTTAAAGTTGCATTCATCAAAAAATTTAGAGCAAAATATATGAAATGTCAATATTTTTAACAAGGTTATGTCTGTAGCTTATATTTGTAAAATCATCCGGGGTTGTACAATCTCGTCGAAAACTGACTTACGAGTCTCTATTCTTTTTCTGGTTTATGTTGTTGGTATTTACTTCTGAGATTTGAATATTGGGAGTGAATTAATAATATTTTTATATTACTAATATTCAATTCTTACCCTAAGGTACTCAATATATCTTTAGTGCAAAATAGCACTGTTATGAAATTTTGTAGGATTTTGAAATTCCATTCGAGAAAAGAAAATGTTTTAGGTTTCGTGTTTGTTTAATATAATTAAGTATTATTTAATTTTATCGTAATTATTACCGGAAAAACTTTGACTTTACAAGGAAAATCTATTTTTATAGTATAACAGCATCGTTTAAACCATTTTATTTCGAAGAACATTGATATTATTTTTATGAATGAATTTCTAATATTAGGACCTATTCAAGTGTTAAGAAACGTATAACTTGAGTTTCTTTCTATTTATAATTTCTTCTAGAAAATCAATAGAACAGACACACAAAGAAACAGAGGGGAGACATTAAAAAGGCAAGAAGCACTGTGATTTATGTTCCGTCTGTACGGTGCCCTCGCGACAATGGCTCGCGACTTGTGCCGTTGCCAGCAAGCATTCGGGTTGCGTAGATATTTTTATTATTGCAGATGCACAAATGTAGAGGAAAGTTATATTATTACTTTTGTGACAAGTCGTTTTATTCACGTGTAATATTTCCAAGAAAAAATCATTGATTGTTTGGGAAGCATTGACATACACTTTTAAAATAGTTAAAGTTAGCGCTGGGATACGTTAATATAAATTCATGTGCAGTGATCTCTATTGGATAGTTCGTTAAGTGTCAACTGCGCAGTGCATAAACTGGGAAAGCACGATTTTATTCGAATTCTCCTTTTATCCAATCGAAATTTTTATTTTCGTTACTATTGGATTAAAATTCAGATACCTACCGTGTCTTTAAGATATATTAGTCATTTAAAAATGACATTCTAGAAATTCGAAAACTAAATTTGCGTTTTTCTTTTTAAACAATTTTCAATTTCGACCAAAATTTGAACACATCATTTTTTACTTAGTGCTAATAAATGACGAATATACACTGTGACTATGAACTTTCATCAATTAAAATGAGGATGAAACTATGTATTATAGTATTTACTATAGGTTTAATTTTCGACAAAAATATGTCAAAAGATATTTTTATACAATACACTATTGGCTAGCAATAAAAATTAGAAGACGCAAAATAAAATTTCCCGTGCTAAGACGGGAAATTTTCTTCTGCATCTTCTATCATCTCAAACATCTCATTTCATAAATTTAAGACTAATCTTATGGAAAATAGATAAGTGCGACACGGACTATTTTAATATTAATATTAAGAGCTCAAATTAACTGGCGTATTATTACATCAAATCAGAACTTTTAGGCCTGTTTTTAAAAAAAAAGGAATTTTTTCGAGTCACCTACTACATAAAGAGACGATATTTCTTTGTAGGTTCATGTAGCGACTTTATCCTATCAAAAACTTTATTAACATTACTGATTAAAATACAATCATTATATTATAAGCGTAGTTTTTATAAGCATAGTCAATTGCCAAGACATTTTTATTAATTTTTATTTTTAAAATATTAATAATATATTATACTCCATAAAGTTTTTCCTTTACAAGTCGCCACCAATTGTTTCCTTTTACAAGTCAGTATTATTTATGTAATTTATACGTAATTATTACTGTATGGGAAATTTGATTGAGAATGGCTTCCGACTCCCATTCGGTCCAACAAAAAGAGCCAAATTAATATGTTGTTTGAACATTGTTAAGTAAACACAATCAGTGGGGCACGTGCGTCGCGCGCGCCTCTCTTTTCATACGACGAACTGTTCTATGGGATTTGGCTGAATCTCATTCCCTGTACCACCAGTCAGTATCTTAAGACTATATCCAAACAGAGGGTGGTTAGATTGATGTATAAGATATTGATATGATAGTGATTTACTGTGTGAACATTGTTAAGCCTGTTGGCAAGTATGAATACTATAATAGTATGTCGCTAATACATAAAGGTTTAATTTATTCAATTTAAATTATAAATATATATTACATTTTTTACACATGAGTATTTTAAATATCAGCCATTCATTTTTGAACATAGGCAAGACGCACAATTTACTAGTTCTTTGAATACGATCATCCAGTTCCTACCAACCGAGTGTCATTTTAATCTAAATTTACCAATACGCCATCTCCATTCCAGCACTTGTCTATTCCAATGGTTATAGATTCTCCAATCTCCAACCAAAACGAATAGACTTATATCAAGGATTGAAGGACCTGTATTGAATTGATTCTACTGCGATATGCACAGAAGTATTACATTCATAAATATATCACTAATGCATTAAAACCTTTATATTATTTATATAATGTACAATGAAGAGCAAGAATAAATTCATATTGTTTTGAAAAATTTTATTTGAAGATAAAATACTTCCTAAAGATCCTGGATGTCGCCGTAAGCAGAACGGCAGGCACGCTATAGTACACAGTTAATAACTTATATAATAATTGTTTTTTATTATAGTCTGGCATATTTATATAATATGTTTTATGTAATATTAAGTTTTTATGTTTTATGTACTAAATATTTAAATATTTATGTAATATTAAGGCAGTAAAATTACAATAAAACACAATTTTTCAAAAATCGGAAAACTCTCAATTACGTGCAGTAGGTTCGAATAAGACAGAAAACGACTTGTTCCCCGTAACATCGGCTCGCGTGCCCGGCCGGCATGCGACGCTGGGCATTAGTTGATTGGCGGTGTGCCCTAACCTAACGTTTTAATACAATTAAATAGACCGCAAATCGCTATTATCTGGACGCCATCTTTCCGCCGCCAATTTGAGTGAACGACTGTTTTGCGTGTCCATCTTGCCGCATACATATGTTGTCCAGTTTATTGATGATTTTACGATGACAAAGTTGCCACTTTCGGAATCATTGGTCACAGGTTTTGATTCCGAGTCTGGGTGGCCCGCCAGCCCGCCTTTGACAAGTGGAGTGAGTTAATGTTCATTCCTCAAGAATTAATGTTGTTTTTCTATTTACGTAAGAAAATAATTAACTAAAATGTCGCAAGTGACTGCGCGCGCTTCTAGACAATTTAATACGACTATTTATGGTTAGTATTTACATATGTAGTAATCTTTTGCTGAGCAATGAGATTAATAATATTAATAAGTAATACACTGAAATACTTTTCTTATATAAATTAAATTTAAATAAGTCTTTATTTTGAAAACCTTTTGAATTTTGTATTTTCCTGTACTCAAAAAAATATTTTATCCTTTTTCTGTCTATTTATTGAGGCTTATTTAAAAGACGCCGTAACTAATTGAAATTAGACTCTTACCAGTTGTTAGATGCCTTTATAACGAGCGATTAAGGTGTTAATAGAAAAATTATTAAGTCAGAAGTTGGATGACGAGGCGAGGAATCTCTACTAATACTACACCAATACGACAATGGAACCTTCAAATAACAAGCCTACTCTTATCTACTAAGGCCGACAATTCATTCGCAATGTCCAAGACCGTTACTGATTTCTATGGGTAGCGTTGATTGTTTTCCATCAGGTGACATGCTTGCTCGTTTGCCTCCCTATCCCATAAAAAAACAATATAGTTTTGTTTGTATTTATAATAGCAAATAAAATGAAACATTGCCAGTCACTGGTTCAAACCGCGCATTGCACTACACACACACACATACATACGCACACGCACACACAAACACACGCAATTCCGTAATTCTTAGTTAACAACGTTCGGCCCAAGTTAATTATGTTCACGGCATAAATCTTTCGTAATTGGCCTCTTGTTACACAACACTAAGAGCTCGGGACGTGTTGAAATTATATATGTGAGGCACGGTGAAGTTTCATGATGGCTTTGTATGTTAAAATTGTTATTTATGTAATAAAAGCGGGTGTGATAATTGCGAGGCGCCGAGTCCGACCGAACGAACATCTTTTGTACCCTGTGAATTACAACTGTCTTCAGCGCTCAGCGCAGAATCTCTCATATTTTGTTAAATATATTACATTTTATACGTTTACAACTTCGGCCCATAGCCACCGTGCTTGTAAGAATTCTCCCTGCTTATCATGTCGTTCACATTCAACGACATATAAGAAATACTAAAACCATGAACTATACCGAAGAAAATTACTGATATTACGATTGTACAAGGGTTACACTTACTCTGTTTTACACTGATTCATTTCTATGTTTTGTTTTTTGGCATACAGAAGATATACCTCATTATGTAGTTTTTGTTTAAGTAGAGAGGAATATGTTCATAGAAGTCAAGTATAAGCTTGCACATTAAATTGCAATTTTTTTTTAAATACTTTTTGAGATTTTATATGTCATATATTCTAAATCAATTTTCTGTCGTTTTATAGGTGGAAGGAACTTTGTTACCATGAAAATAGCCCCGTTGATGCGGGTAAGTATCATACCCTCACAGAATAGGTACCTATTGGCGTTAGTGGATATTATTCTGGCTGGCAGATTGGAGATCACCGTTGGATTAATAACTCTGATAGACGTTGCCCTTCCAGTATCCAGTTGTCAGTATTTGCAACCATAATCATTTTTTACAACAACCCCGGGGGATAAAGAGGTGGTACTGGTGGTGGTGGATAGAATATATCCCGGGAATCACTTGTTACTAGTATTGTGTTTTATATTCTAATATTTGACTGTTTTTATTAAAACTAGAAAATAGCAATGTGTTAAGGTGTGATTAGACAAGATCGATAAGTAAATATAGACCTTCAAATAATCCTTTCACGTGCCAATCAAAGCTAAACACAGCTGATGCAGCGATCCAGTAACAAAAGGCCAACTCGACACCCACTCGCACTCGCATGGAAACCGACGGAACTTATAAAATAAAATTGTAACACGAGATAACGATAATAATTGTTCTCAAACGCAATGCAATTTCGTTGACCAGAGGGCGTGTGGATTAGGGTCTAATCGGGCGGCGGCGATGACAATCTGCCACGCGGATGACGCGTGTCCTCCACGTGGACGGGCTGTGGGGATGCAGCCAGCTCCTCGCTTAGGCGCCTGACGAACGACTTTCACTACGCAGCGAGTGAACCGGATGGATTCAACACATGTGTTTTTATAAACGGAAAATATAATATCCAAACTGATCATGATGGGAAAAATCGCGGGCAAAAAGACAAGTTGTTCGAAAAAGAAAGTCTTGGCTACGTAATATCAGGAAGTGGACCGGGATAGCGAGTGTTCAGAACTGCTGCAACTCGCGAAGGACGAGGAAAGTTGTTCTGAATTGGCTGCCAACCTTCACAAGTCGGAGAGGCACTCTTAGAAGAAGAAGATAGATGCGACAGCCATACGAGTAGCACTAAGGGCGCTGCAGATGCGTTCCCTACCTTAAGATAAGAATGGGAAGAAGGGTTTATTGGTAGGAGAAAAATAAAGTAACAGAACTAAACAGATGGAAATACAATTAAATAAGGAGAACTAATTAGACCTCCTACTAATATGCACATTTTGCATTAACGTCATAACTTGTACTAACTAAGTTTTACTTGTCATCTTTGTATAGCTATAGCTCACCTCGTCTTTAGGATTATTTTTATTTTATTGATATTATTAAACGAAAACAATAATATCAACACTACACTCCATAAAAATTGAGTGAGACACAAACAAGAATTAGGGAGATAAATTTTCCAAAAATGTTACTATTTTAAATATTTATTATATGTGAATGTTTTTTGACATTTTTTAATTTTATATAATAATAATATAAAAATATATGTATAACAATATAAATATGGAAATGCTAAAACTTACCTGTTTGGTAACCGAGTCGATAAGGCGTACAAATATGTCCTGTTCTTGCCGTAAACCTGCAGGTGATAATGACATACAGTTAATTTATTTATATATTTGGAAGTACTACTATAATTAAATATTTAATTACATATGTAAGTATTTATATGTTCAAGTTTAATTTTTTTGTAAACAAAAGTAACACCCCTATTAAATAAGCTGTAACAACACCTAATAAATGCTCATTTAAATTTAACGAAGGCGTAACAAATGCATTAAAGTCGAAAGTGCAGCTTGTATTTTACAGCGCAAATATGCTACGTCTGTAGCTTTAAGCTGTAACGTTTACACATAGTAGCAATAAAGACCGTAGCACGCGGACTACGCTCGTAGCCCAACGTAGAGGCAGACTGCACAATTTGTTAACCTCCTGAAATTGCCTCCACACTCGCTTTCCTTCTTTTTCTTTTCACGCGACAAGAATTAAAATAATAGACATTGTGCGGCGAGAAAATTAAAAACCACCCCGTTGATGGGACTAATTTCGTATGTAATTGGATATAACTGTAGCATTAATAAGGGATGTGAGAATTTAAATGAAAATTTTGGGCCAATACATGTAAGAGAAGGCCTGAAACCATTGCGGATAATTGTCTTTGTGATATTTCAGTAAACCACTGGGATATTATTCGGAATCCAGAACAATATTAAAAAATAAATTCTATCTCAGAATTCAAATTGAATAAGTGTAGTTCATTCATGTAAATTAGTTATAATTTTGATACTTTAAAACATTCGGTGTAGTCATCATCCTTTTTCTATCATATTTTTGCTATTATTTTACTAATTGGACATTTTATACATGGACACCAGTCTTTTTATATTATTACAAGTGAAAAAGAAATTTTATAATTATTGTAAACATATCGAGTTTTTGATATTTCATAAATTAATATAAGTAAGTATACCATTTGACTAGACCGTGATTCTTTTCTTGACAATAGTGATACATAAAAGTGGATAGTTCTTTATTTTAAGACAGTACTCGAGAAGGATTTGAGAATAGTATTATATAATAATAACTGTTTTACAAAAGGTGGTGTATGAGAATAAAAATATCGTGTATAAATTAATATGATGAAGGTACTTTTATGATGTTTATACCTTATGTATTTTTAATATTTATATATTAAGATTTTTAATAGTTTGTTAATTTTTAAAATTACATGCATTTAACAATAAATGCATTAAATATAAACTAACTACTACTTCACGCAAAAAGTTCATATTACCATTACATCGAAACGACAGATACTATATATACTTTCATATTACAAATTTCCCTAACATCGATAGTAATCAAGCCAGTATCTACCACAATAATAGTTGCACAGACTAGACAATGGAACTCAGGTTGAATGACAATACCGGAGGAGTGGAAATATTTGCTTAACTCCACAGCAGATTGTCGACATAAGCATACAATTTAATATATCTACAATCAAACAATGACAGTCTACCGTTTTTAGGTGTAAATGTAATACTACAATAAATTGTTAGGTACATAATATATATAACTTGTTTATAAGAACAAAGCGTAACGAATTATTAATGGAGTCAGGCGTTACTTTGAGGTAATCCATCACTATATGGACAGTCAAAAGTTTTACTTAGCTAAGATCCGCGACAAGCAAAACAATAACAGAAAAATAATAATGTGTGTTTTTCTGTTGGATTAAGTGGATTTATTTGGAACTCAAACCAAAAAACTTACCGAAAATCGGCCATCAATTCTCCACCTGGTGGGTGTTTTCCACCGAAAAGTGAAAAGTTTTCGGTTGTCTTCAGTAGAGTCTACTATACCTGAAGATGCCTCGTGTTGAGGCGAAACACGTGTCGTTTACAACGTCGCGGATCTTAGCTAAGTAAAACTTTTGACTGTCCATATAAAGCGTAACGAATTAAAAAAAATAAGTAAACTGTCATCCTAACGCGGGTAAAAGATGCGCAAACGAAATGCAAATACATGCATTACTGGTTTAAAAATATTTGTAATTTTTTTAAGAATGTATTATACATTATCCTTATATGATTATAAGTGTACACTGTGGAAACACATCGATTTTAACCTAGCTAAAATAAGTTTGTAGGATTCTTAGTTCTTTTTCTGTGGTTTTATCAAAAATTCTTATGTATAAAATTTTAATCTTTTACATATACATATATTCCTAAATTTTATAAGTTTTGTTTTTAAAATTATGTTCATTTTAAACATATAAAGTGATTGAGACAAGATTTTTGATGCCATTTGGGTAGCATTAATAATTCTAATACTATTGTTATGTGCATTTATTTGAAAACAAATTGTATTTATTACAAAAACAATTTATAATAATTAAAAACATATAATAAATAATAGAAATTTGGACTCTACACATGTTTCATTTAAGTCGAACAGTGTCCATTAAGTGCTGCTTCATGATTTAGAAGCACGAAGCAATATTTCGAGACTGTTACAGATGTTCCTGTTACAGATAATTTGCTGATGAGAGTTGCAGTGAAAGCTGGTTGGCAATTAAGAAACTCCATCAGAGGATGCTGCATAAGTCTATGACCATGTGTCGATATTATTATATAGTAGTACCTAGCTTTTGTATTTTCTACACCATATATAAATATTAATATTCAATGAATTTACAATACTAAACTAATTAAAATTGTATGCATATTTTGTTATTACAATATAGTGAATTTACAACACCAAACTATTTAATATTGTATGTATATTTTCTTATTTAAATATGAACTAAGAAATTTTCTACATATCATGTGTCAAAAAACTATATATATATATATATAGACTATATTATATATATATATATATATATATATATATATATATATATATATATATATATATATATATATATATAGACAAAATGTCTTAAAAAAGAAAAAATATAGATAAGAAAGACAAAAACATGTGTGCAGTTCACACGCGGTAGAAGTGAAACCTTCATCTTCATCGTATTCTTCCTTCCTCATATTTTATCTCTTTATATCGCAGGCTAAATCTTATAAATGTACATATATATGTATTTGTCTCGTTTTAGTGTTGTTTTTTCGTTAAATCGAGTTACAAATCACAATGGTACTATAGAAGTTTTCACTTCAATAAATTTCCAAGTAGGTACAGAACGAGGGTGATCAACTTCAAAAAATTGTTCATTAAATAAAATTACCGACAATCTATTCAATGGCAAACATACTGACAAAATGAAACTTTAATATATAAAATATTTCTGAAGAAATGTAATCTCCGAATTTAGAATGGAGTCATGAGAACGTAGTCTTATAACTTCTCTAAAAAAGAGAATGAGGCCTATGAGCAGCAGTGAATGTTTATTTAGTCTATTAAATTAATCATCAAAGTAACTTACCATTGGCGTACAGAAGTTGGAGCCTATATTGTATCCCATTATTTGTCTTCTGACCTTCGGCTTCCTGAAGCAAATCAAACGATACTGTTTTAATATTTCGTAAATAAAAGTCATCAATACAAATTTTATTATTAATTTCCACTGTTACACACATATATGAACTTGATATCTTAAAAGTCCCCGTTTTGTAATTATTGATAGGATTATTTTTAAATTATTTTAACTAGTATGTAATAGGTATTTAATAACACTGAAATCTTGTTTCTTATCATAATATTTAATTTATATTATATCACGGTGATTTCACCCTTTGCATCATATTAGTGTAGTTACATTTTTTTTGTCAACGGTAACAAATGTCTAATTGTGGCTAAAATAAATGAGCCTAAATTATTTATAGGAAAAAATTCCCTGCATAAACTTTGTTTCTAAAGTACCTTAAGTATCGTACAGTCATGACACACGCAGAACACATTCGGCGGTGTTTACACTGTGAATAATTAACTGACTTCCAGCAAACGAAACGTGCGAACGCGGTGTTACATGTAGCGCCCTCTAGGAACGCCCTTTTCACTTAAAACACAAAAGTACCTACTACATATGTATACTATCCTACTAATATTATAAATGCGAATGTTTGTGAGTATGGATGTATGTTTGTTACTCTTTCACGAAAAAACTACTGGATGGATTTGAATGAAACTTTACAGTAATATAGGTTATACATCGGAATAACATATAAGCTACAATTTATAATGATTTTATGTAATTTTGGTCGTAATATAACGATACATGTCAATTAAGTCGGAAAAATCTGGCCTCTGAGAGATATCTTGGCGTACGCTGCCTAAACCATTGGAGTTAAGCAATGATGATGTACCGTAGGATTGTTTGTCTTGAATAGTTTTAAATAAAAGTCCGCGACAGCATATATTTATCTTTTATGTGGAAGTCACTATGGCCGAAATTGTAAATCTTATTATATAATATATTTTTTTTAACTTAATTTATAAGTAAAAAAAAATATATTTAAAATGATCTGTTACGAAACTGAATGTGGCAGACCAAAGTCATAAAACTAAAGGAGTATTTATTAATTCTACATACATTGATAGCTTGCCTATTGATTTATGTTTAAAAAGTTTTGCATCACTTCTCAACCTCAGAAAAGGGTCACTTAATTATTAAAAATTTATTATAAGTTATTTCGGTTTTGCTTAGAAAATGATATTTTTTATTATCTTGTTGCCAATATTAGTAAACTTTATAATTTTTACTATATACAATACGTTTATTGGGTACAGGTACGTATTCTGAGTGTGGAAGTTTCGCCAATTCGCCTTGGACGGGCTTGGTGGCTTATCAATTAGAAATTTGTCCATCCCTCAAAAATCAGGAGGGCCCCTACCCGTGTATAAGCTACGATCTTATAATCATTTAATATTGGGTCCAGAAAATTTGAAAAATGCATTAAAAATAAATCGATTGTTCGTCACCTTTAAATCGGAGTTTAGAATTCTTGAAATAAAAATTATACTTAAACCTGTTCCATTTATAGATGTTAGATGTATAAAAAATGTACTAAGATATCGATAAAATACAGCCAAATCAAGTTTTAATATCAATCGAACAAATACCACCAAAGCGGCGACACTGAATTATGTAAATCGGCATTGTGCACACAATAGACATCATGTCCGTACGATCCTGATTGATGGGAATGCTTGATTCACGATACCATCAATACCAAAGGATTTATTCATAGAGATTCCTAATTATGTTACACTAACAATAATACCATAACAGAAATAGGAGCACCACTAGTTCTTGTCGATGAGTCGTTTATATTTATTTAAACTAGTGGTTGACCAGTAATCGAAATTAAGCCGTAATTTATAAATTTTGTTTAAAATTTTTTGACACTTCTTCTTTTTTAACTACGCCATGTGCTTAAAAGGGATACAAAGTAAATAAATTAAAATATATGGAGAGAATAAGAAGAATCTGCGGATCTTGGACCGCCTGATTTGTGGGGAATAGACGTTTACTCATCACGTTTTTCCAAGGTGAATTGGTAGAAAAATCAGACTTGAAATATATACCTTCAGGTACATTTGTACATGGAGTTGTATATTTTATACCAATACGGGACCCGAACCCGCGACCTTGACCCAAAGGCGGCAGCTTCGCTATTGAATCAAGAACGTCTTCCATCATAATATTTAATTAAAAATAAATAACACTTACTTGATCTTTTTCAATGAAACCAATAAAGGCAGTTCGTTCGATCTCCACCGGTTGCCCGGCACGATCATACAGCGCAACGACGAAGTGGAAGAAGTTGCTCTTGCGCAGGTTGCTAGGAGGCTGCTTCTCGAAGTGTGCCCGTCCCACCCCCACGCTGCTGTAGGAAGAAAAGTCAAGCTATATTAATAAGCTATTAACATCGTAGATGAGAATGTTGTTATAATAATATTATTAATATGAAGGTAGTAGGTTAGTGAATTATATATATATATATATATATATATATATATATATATATATATATATATATATATATATATATATATATATATATATAGTAGTTGTATTCTATATCGGTAACCACACAGCAAATAGCGTTTGTTTACTTTCAACAATCCCGAGGTCCGCACTATGAGAGTTTTAATATTAGGTGCACAACTAATTTCTCGCTGTTTGTCATTAGATAACTCCAGCAGTAAGTGTTGGTTGATTTTGATAAATCCAAAACGTCATGAACCAACTTAAACATATGGTAAACAAACCACTCTGACACGTAAATAATTTTATTGTGGCGTCTTTTTTACTTTTAGTGTGAAAATGTTTAATTTTGTGTCAAATAATCATCATTTGCGGAAAGTGTTACTTTTCTTATTTCATTCAAAGAAAACGGTGGCTTAAGCGCATGGCAAGTTAGAAACAGTTTACGGATTGATTCCATTACTTTAAAGGCAGTGATTTCGATATTGACAACTGTCCACGCGAAGGAAGGCCAAAAACATATGAAGATGCTGAATTGTCTAATGATAAGTGGAAACAAACTCAATTTTTTCTAATAAAACTAGTTAAATTATCGCAATAAATATGCGACAATTTTATATAATATAAAATTTTTATTTGTCCAATTATTTCTCCTTTGAGTTTTATTTTTAATGTACAATAACATTGTTTAATACTAAAATCATATAAATACCAGGAAAAATTTCTTTAAATTTATTTATCTATGGCACCGGTAAGAAATTCAAAACAGATGCATTCAGAAACCGCAAACATAATCTCCGGTCTATTGAGGCGCATAAGCGCATGGACAAAAAAATGTCTTGCACGGAACTCCCACAAAATGGCCATAAATTTTAAATTCTTTTCACGGTTCCTTTATGTTTATCCCGCTATTTGTCAATAGAAAATGACATGCTGCCACCAAAAATATTATGTTGCCTCTGTTCAAATAATTCTCTGTGAACGCGAAAACAATACAGTAGATTATAATACTTTTAAAATTGATTTACGAGGCTTGATGGTCTTTATTTTAAATATACACCGTATTTTTTTCTTACCCCGTTATTGTGTTTTGTTGGTAGATAAATAAAGTTATTTGTATTGTATGACTTGCAATATTCGGTGCAACTTAAGCCAAAATACACAATTTCTAATGCGTGTCTGGTATAATATACTTTTTAGGAATATACATATACGGATATTACATTCTAATAATTTTAATACTTCTAAAAGATTCTTTATCCAATTCTTACTAACCTGAAAACTGCACCTTTGGATTATTGTTACAAATATAACAGTCTAATGAAGGTGATAATGATGATGATGATATTGGTAATGATGTGACAAATTAAAATAATGAGACAAACGAAATAAACTTATGTTCTCGTTGATGTTAATTTCTTATTTCAGACTTAACTTTCAGCAGTTCGATTAGATAGATTCAGGGGCGGATCTACCTAAGGGCGTTTTCCTATATTATCCTATAAAAAAAATACAAAATTACTAAGAAATCGATAAAATACGGGTTTAAATGTTAAACTGTCCCATAATAAATTTACTTATCATTTAAATAGTTCAGTAATTAAATTCAGTTAAATATAATTTAGTTACACTAAAATTATTTTCTTTTAACATATGATCCTGATAAAATTTCACATGCACTGATATACGTTTAAATAAATTCAAAATATACATATATCATTAATTATATTCGATAAATCTATTGATTAGTGCTATTATAATTAACAATAATTAAATATACGATTTTTATTACAGAGAAAAAAAATTGTTTTTAAAAAGACGTAACGGAATTGTGTCCTTTTCATAATCTATTATTTATTTTCATACGTAAATAATTTTTTCGTTTTACAAATTACATATTTAACAGTCATAGGAATATGAGTCGTTATTCAAAATTTTATTCATTATTTTACTTAAAATAGTGAACTGGTTTCGTTTATTTCCAAAAACAATAAATCTTAATAGCCGAAGAATCGATTATACAAAATAGAGTGACGACACACAAATAGTGCCACCCGCCTCGATATCGACTCACATATGGCGTATATTTAAAAGAATACATTTTGACATATTTATTGCTTTGAATGACAATTTAAACTGCACCGTATATCAAATACGTTTGATATTAGATATTTAATAAGGTGAGTAGAATTACCTACATGGTAAGTTTTAAAAAATCTGGCTGTCACTAACCCCACAGTCTGAAGCAGGTATACTTAACCTGCGGCCCGTCGGGCTTTTGTGGTTGGCCCATGTAGTGTTAGTTTATTTTAAACCATTTTGAATTTGGCGCCCATAAGAAAAATTGAGAGCATGCTGAGTAAATAGGTTCTACATAACACTCCCGCGCCGCGGTGTGCAATGCTATTATGATAGGGTAATTTGCCGTAATACGTAGCAATTAAATCATTTACATTAATAAAGTATAGTCAATGAGTGAATACAATTGTCACAAATGTGGTATCTTTGCATTATTTTATTAAAATCTTAAAAGAATATTGTTAAATATGCAACTGATAATTTCATGTACGAAAATAAGACTGAAGATTTAAAATTGACACATACTAGCTAAAGATAAACAACATCCTTTAAAAAATTCTAAATAAAATTTATATATTATTTGTTTTTAAGCTTCAGTCTGTTCAGAAAAAATATAAAATAAGTTATGTCGACACAATGTGAGGAATAGAACTGAACAACACTGTGGACGCAGCATTACCCGCCAGAAGCGTATTACGCTATGGTCGCCCATTCATCTCTCCCCGCTGCAGAATTTGCGTAAACAAATTGGTTTCGCGATTGCCATTTTATACTCTCGCGCGCGACGCTCCATTGTTTTATTTATCGCCACCAGTTTTGGCAGCGCACTCGCGATTAGGTTGTAGCACTTTTTTCGCTTACAGATCATGTTAGATTTGTCAATCCCTTCTGTGATTTAGTTTTTTATTTATTCCAAGTAGTCTTCATATATGTTTGTTTGTTGACAAAAATACACGTTATATCGAATTGTCATTTTCTATGGAATAACTTTGACTTTCCAAAAGAATTTTGTTTATTACTTTGATATGTTTGTAATCCTAAAACTATTATATCAATTGTCGAGATAGAGTGGGTACATTTCTAAAAGTCTTAAATACATGTTATTGACGCAATAGAATTAATTTTTTTCATAATTAAATGGCGATTCGGATGCAGACCTGAAAACTATTTTTCGTTTGTAAACTATACAGAATCCAGAAGCAAAAATACTTTCATATTAATTTTCTTGAGTTGAGTTGAACTATATACATAATGTATATAAGCCCGCCGCCTTAAGGGACTGATTATGTGACTAGATGTCTAGATTTTTCTTATTATTAAATCTTATTATTAAATTTTAAAACGATATTATATTATTATAGATTTAAAACGATAAAATATACTATTTAATTCTAAATTTAACTCCGTATTTTCGTAAAGAAAAAAATATTCAGTTCTTAAATAGACAGTCCTTAAATAAAAAGTGAAGATTAAAATTATATTTTCAAATTATTATATTATAATGAGATAAATTTCTTAACACTAACGTTTCAATGACAACGTCATTTCAAAAATAATTATCACTATTAAAAATATATTGCCTGGTACAATGCAATGACATTATTAAAATCTGAAAATCCGAAAAGACATAATTCTTCATAAAGATTTAGCTTTAATATGAATTTAAACCTATAACCCTACACTCAAAAGTGGTGAACACTAACCAATAATCCAACCGGCTGCAAGTAATATTTAGATAAACAAGTACTTGATAATTGGATAAACATTTTAGGAAGCAAGTTGCGGTGAATAAAAACATAACAGATGTCGGAAGGGCTCTCCATGAACACAATGTTCCCTAATTCCACAGCTTTGATGCATATATTAAAAGCAATGTGAACTTTATCTCATGGATATACGAGTTACTTTCACACATTGTTTGAATAGTTCAACAACTGGTCCATTGCATAATCCAATACGTCATTTTGTACAGTGTAACAAATGCCAGTGGCTACTGTCACAAGAGTTCATTATGTCAGTTGGTACGAAATAAGAAAACAAAAATGGGAACGATATAGCATTATAGAAGGTGTTGTGACAAAAGTAGAAAAAGGGATGCGGAGATGGTTTGGGTATATAGAGAGGATGGATGAAAGACGACTGGCAAAAGAAATTTACCTTGCGAATGTGGATGGAAGATCAAATTGTTGAACTTTTTAAGAAAGGCCAGGTCAAGAGTACCCTCAACCGACGGGCTTGCATGAGAAGAATAATGAGTGTGGAGGAAGCAAGGGAAGTATGCCGAGATCGTAGCAGATGGAGATCTGTGGTCTCTGCTCTGCTACCCCTACGGGAGACAGACGCGACGATATGTATATATGTATGTATATAGCATTTGCTTTAAAAACACTAAAACCCTTTGGTGATCATTATTAAAGAAAAATATAACGAATACTTTATATATTGTGTTTCTCCAGTTTCAAAATATATTTATTTAATAATTATATAAAAAAACAACCTTTATAATTTAGCAATAATACGGTCCATACTTTAGTTTATTCGTTGCTTTGCACTATATAACTTAATTTTGACCATTTATAAAATATATTTTATTTTGACGGAATGTAATTATATAATTATTTACATAAATAAATTAAAACATCCAAAAATATCTGCATTTTTAAAATAAATTAAAATAAATAAATTAAAATATATAAATTAAAGCTAAATAAATAAATTTAAGCTCCCATAAACAAATTACAAGCCCAACCCTGTCTTTATTTCTTATATGTTGTCATTTCTAAAAATGAAAGGCTAACCTAGTTCATAAATTTCCACAAATGTTGGATTAAAAGTTAAATCTTTAACCACAAATTTTGACCACCATCATCAGCCTTCGACTATTCGGCTACACGCGTTCAGTTTCTGCCAACCGTCTATTTTTTCGCCTATTTTTTATTATGTAAGAGTAAAATCAAATTTAAAACGTTAAGCAAACCACCCTTGCCTGCATAACGATACAAAGGTTAAATTTTACGGCAGCGAACGTGTTCATTGCTTACAGTCACCAGCTATGTAGGCACCAACCCCGACCGCGCAATGATTTATCACGCCCTTCCCGCTTATGAATACACACTTGTTACGGCTGGCTTCATTATCGCGTGCGAAATTTGCCCGCCCCTGATTGGACACCGTTCGGTGTAATGAACTCATTGTGTACCGACAAGTGCGCTGTATGGAAACACTGTGCTGTTAAAAAAGATTTTTTTTTCACACTCCATATATGTATTCCACATCTAGGCACGGACCTCCTCATTCTTGGAGGAATGGACATTAACCTATCTAGCTTGTTCAAAACCGATTTGCAAATTATTTTTAAAATAACCTAAAGTTATAAAAAAATATAAGGCGTGAATGTATAAAAAAAATTATAATCATTTTTAAAGATAAGATAATTATTTGAAAATGATGTACGACAGGATGATTAATGTAACTTTGTGTACAAAAATTATGTAAAATTAATGATAAATAACAAGACAGCTGAACCCATTTTGATAGTATTTTCACGAAGCGATACAAATTTTTAGCACGGTGTACAATACGCAAGAAAAATTTTAGTGTTCCTACACGAACATTGGAAATGAAGGATGTTAGCGGATCCGTAGGATATATCTTAGTATGAATATGAATTTACTTTCCCAGTCCGCGTAACTTCGCTTTATATTGGTATAGCTCAGTATGTCCCTCGTATAGCAGTTTTAATCCCATTCTGATATTTAGTTTGGTTATTTAACACCGGGCTCCCATTTGTCCCGTTCTGTGGAACTCTAATACAATTTGGTCCCCAAAATGTGTTTAGTGCGCTGCTCTTTTCGATCGGTAATGGGTTTATTAAAATCGAACAAATAAGGGGTTTATGGCCACACTCTTCATTTGTTTGTGGTCATTACCTTACATGAATACTAAATATTAAACTATTTGTATGCAATGTTATAAAAAAACGACATAAAAATTAAAATAGATTTTATAAATGATAAATTAATAATCAATTAATTATTATCATACATAGTTTTTCATCATACATACTATTATCATCATATATCTTGTGGTATTTGCGAGTCGACAGTAGACGACGAACAAAATAATCGATATATACCTATATAAAAATGGAGAGCTATTTTGTTAGTCTCGCTAAAACTCAAAAACGGCTCGACCAATTTAAATAATTTTCTTTTTATTTCCTTCGCTCTAATACAGGGAAGGTTTACGAGTAAGAATATATAGAGCAAATATAAAAAAATAGCTAGAAAAATGAAAAACTCTTTTTCTTCCTTTAACTTTCAATTGATGGCGTTCGTGACGACTTTATCGTCTAATGGACGTGTTGTTATACAAAACTGTCGTTTCAACTTCGTTTCTGTGGATTTTGTCGTTATGTTGCTTGTTACTTACTTTGTATTATCAACTAATGAGGTGGGTGTCATCCATGCTCGAGTGAGTGGTTCTTCTTTGAGCGACGTTACGGGGCCGCGAGGCTGTGCATGCAGACCTCCTGCCGCCTCCTGGTGGTGGAGCCCGAACATCAGTCCCCCTGCGACAGCGTTTATCATCATTTTTAAAAAGCTAAATTAGAGTTCAATGCGACTGAAATGGAAATGAATAGGGCATACACTCCGGCGCGACGCTAGTCATATCCCCAAACAAGCCCTCGAAGGGAATCCGCAGGGGAAAGGAAAATGTGGGCGCCCAAAACAAACTTGACGGTGTACTGTGACGACCGAAGCGCAGAAGATGGGCCTATCCTGGAGCGAAGTGAAGCGTATGGCCTCCGACAGGTCGAGATGGAGAAACGTTGTGTCTGCCCTATACCCCAACAGGGGGACATAGGACTCAGAGAGAGAGAGAAATTAGAGTGCAAAGAATTTCTTGCACAATTATATTTAGATGGAACTCAACATACACAGTATTGAGTAGCAAAATAGATCATCAATCATAAATACGGTCGTAATAGCCCACACGTGGACATTGGCTTCCTTAAAATAAAAGGATGTCGCCGTAATACCCGTGGTTGACGGGAGGATTGAAGATTGTAGATTGGTTTTTATTACTCAACGAGATTCTGCTCCCGTGTACTAGGTACTATTTACTTCCATAGTCGCTTCGAATACACTCACAGGAACCATTGAAGTGGCCCTATTCTATACCGGGTACCATCCAGCAAACGAATTAATTATTTTTCATATTCCCTTAAACGTAAAAGTTAAAAAATAGCAAGCAAGTTAACTGTTTATCAGTTTAATTAAAACTTACAACGTAGTACGTTCAATTTTACAGTATTTACTAAATATTGTGCTTTAAACTGGAAGGTAACAAAGAAATAAAGGCTACCTCTTCTCTTCTTCTTCTATTATTTTAGGAATTCGTTTAAAAAAAGGAATTTATACGTTATCTGTAGCGCTTTGTATATAAAAACTTATTTTTTCGTTAAAACGGGAAAAACAATCTCTTCAAGTGTTATACATATTTTTAAGCATTGAATTATATAGCAGCATATTTTGTGCAATTTTTTTTATAAAAAAGGCAATATATTAAATGTACCTTTATGCGAATATATGTTGTACATTTTACGAATAATATATGTTATTTATTTTTATTTTTAGCTAGAAAATAGTAGCTAATTAAAACAACTAAATAAATGTTTGATTAGCTTCAATACAAAAAGAGTAGATTTGACGAAACATAAAACACAGGATAACTTCCAAGTTTTGAGTTCGTAACTCTTACAAGGGAAACATTCCGCGAAGTTCACGGAAACTTCTCTAACAAATGTATTGTTTTTGTACTAAGTGTATATTTTTTTAAATACAACTTTAATATCGGTTTGGGAAATATTTTAAAAATTGTATACTTCATATTTTACGTCCAAAAAATCACGTTTCTCATGCAAAATAAACTTTAATGTTTTAGTTTACTTTAAATCCTGTGACTATAATCGGCTTTGTACTAAATTAATCTTTAAAAATATATAGAGTTGGTTAAATACTGGGTATGGATTAATTTTTAAAAGTAGTATTTAACGCATTTAACAACTTATATTTTTTTTAATTCTACTTCTTTTATGGATGATTGGTGACATGTAATTTCATTTTTGTACCCATGTCTAATGTACTTCACCAAATACGACGAAATGTGTTCTTAAATAATCCCTGAATATTAAATTTACCGCATTTCACTCAAATATATAAAATAAATAAATAAAAATAGTATCTAAATACTATTAGTTTATGTAAAATTTTTATTTATCGTTATATATAAAAAAAATTAAAGACAGCGTTTTTTGCCTTTTAAACAAGCGTGAAGTATAAGCATTATTTTTCTTAGTATTAGCATTATTTTATGAAAAAAATAATTGTTATGGCAGTTTTGCCCTTACCTGAGGATCTCGGCGCTCCTGATGGGTACAGTTTTCGTCCCCATCCCACGGGGTCGAGTTCCAGCGGCGGCCACGGCGAGCCGGTGTAGCCGCCCGCCGCCGCGTTCAACTCGTCCGACCGAATCTCGGATCGCGACCGGCGCCGCGCGACAGGCGCCCGGAAGCGCACGAACACCCGCGGATATTTACGAAGCGATCAAACTAACGGCGAAAATGATTTACGATTTTCTTATGCACCTCTTCAAAAATTTTCAAACATTAAAGAAATGCAACCCTTGAATTATTTCAAAAGTCCAAACCGCTACTCGAAAAAAAAATCACTAGCAAGTTCAAGAAAAAAAGCACGTTGAAAAATAAATTAAACAGTTTACATGAAATGTATATTTATTTAAAAAAATAAATTAAAAGATAACTTTGAAAATGTACGACTTGAAAGAAAGTGTATGTCGCTTCTAACTGTCCGACAGGCGGCTCTGTGTTATCGTATGTGCGTTCAGGGATAGAGTCCCGGTTGTACGAGCGATCCCGCTGTGAATTTGCGGAACACTAACAAGCGTCGCGGGAGCGCGCTGCCGAGTGCTCGGGCTTCGCGGTGGCCCCGTCCGTCCCCGCGGACTGTGGGAGGCGCCCTGGGGACACGCCCTCGCCTCACGAGCGGGACGACCCGACTGACGCAGATGGCGCCACTTGTATACATTTCCAACGCTGTTCTAAATTTAAAAACTTTATTTAATTTTCTTTTTCAACTTTAACGACCGGCCAGTAAAAATATTTTTTATTTTTAAACTTAAATAGCAGTGTGTTTAAACGAACTGCCGGTCGCGGTTTATGGTAATATACGGTCGGTGTGAGGTTTCCCTCAGAGAGCACGCTGCGAACGCGCGAGTAAGGGATGGGATGAGAGATGAGACGCATTACATCTCGCTAGACCAGCCGGTCTGTGCTCTGGGACGGCCCACGGCGCAAGTATTACTTATTAAACTGAGTTGGATTGACGATGATGAAATTTCAGTGGAAATTGACTTTAACTACTACGCTACAGATGAGGTTTTGTCGAGTCATTAATTATTAGTTCTAATTTTGTACGCCAGAGACATTTGTTCGCTCAGAAAAATAGATTACTTCAAAATGCACTATGGTAAAATTGTCACTGACTAACAAATCAATATAGAGAGACAGTTCGTATTCACGTAGCTATGATCTACGACAAACAAACAAAGCAGAAAAATAATATTGTACTTGTGTTTACTAAAAAATAGAAGTTACAGAATAACTATTTAATTCTTACCGAAAAAAACGCTGTCAGCCTGTCAAACCTTTTCACTGCTGTTATTAACACTTGTTTCGCCTCAACACGAGGCATCACAATTTTAATTCTAATCTTAATTTTAGTAGACTCTACAGAAAGTAAAGTATAGTTAAATCTTAACGGTAGGCTAAGATTTGACTATACTTTACTTTATAAATCAATGAACGACTTTTCCCTCCAATTTATATCAGTGACGTTGTGTTTTTATTTCATTTTTATAATCATATATTCTTATCAGTTATATTGTTTAATTATGGTGGTGTATACAATATAGTTCGATTAAGGCGTATAAGTGTAGTAAAATGGAATAAATGCATGTATCGTGACTTTTTAAGTTGACTGAAAAAGTCCATAGAAGATTTTGGTAAAATAGCCTTCATTTTATCAACATGTAACGTGACAACCTGACTAGTTACATTTAAAAGATCTGTTAATATTTGTATTTTACTTCATACTGGCATAATACTAGTATAACTATTTGCCATCAAAGAAAAGCAAATAAAAAATCAATGACCGAAAAGAACTAAGGACCTTCCAAAATATCCTTAAAACAAATAACAAGATTATTTATTTCTCAAAGAACGATTCTGATTGAATAGTAAATATAGTTCTTATGTCATATTTTTGAAAACCATAAACATTCTTAGAACCATCAGGTAGGTACGTTCGGAATATTCATACACATTAGTTCTTATCTACATTTTTAAGGGTTGATGATGGTCGGTGACGGGCCTTCATACTTTTAATAATTATCTGAACTACTAATTATTTCAATATATCTATCATAAAATAATTCAAATAGGAATTTTATGTATTTTTATGATAGGTAGGCATACTATACTATATTAATTTCATACTAACTTTCAAACGTTAGTAATATTTTCCGTTGTATCTTAAGTACCTAAATATATACAAAAAAATCATTTGTTGATTGATTAAGTTTATTGTAGTTTCGTCTAAAAACAATAACTTTTATTCTTCATAATATCTATTTTGACAGATCTTTCACACAAAGTTTAAGATATTGTTCCATAACTACAAACGTGTGGATAATCCAGGATATGTGAGGAACGGACAATAAACCCACCACGCTTGTCTAATACAGATTGGTGGGGTTACCAGACTAGGAATAAATATCTGTAGACCATACATATATTTATTCTGATGCGGGGATCAAACCCACGGCCATTGTATCCGTGGGCGGGCCCCGCCACTGAGCGGATTGATCGTCACCTGGTACCATATCATTTTATCTAACTAATTCTTCCATGAAATTAACACGTTTAACTACTTTAACGTCGTATCCGTTTTAACTGAAAACTTAAGTACTACCAACTAGAATCTGAGGTATTTCGTAGAAACATTCTTAAAGAAGCTTTTTAATGGGAATGGTTAGGAAACAAAATGCCCATGGACATTTTTAAAACCAAGGGCACCACAGATGCATTGCCCACCTTAGTGTAAGGATATGAATTATTGAAAGGGAGAAAGGACGTGAAGGACGGGAAAATAATTGGACTTTAGAACTAAAAGCCTATACATATCCGTTGTACGAGATTATGAATTTATATTTTGTTCAATGATATCCTTTTTAAAATGATGCGCTTGTTTGCCATTTCTTGGCTCAGTATTTATATAATAGTATCTGAATTCTGAGCCAAAATTTCTTAATTCGTGTTCTTATTGAAGCTAACAAAGTTACTGACAAGAAATATTTGAGGGTGTGGATAACTTTACTTTTTTGTGTTCCCTGTGTAGCTCTGTGTACTTTACTTTGTGTGTACCTCGTATACTGCGCATTCAAGATTTCGAATTGAAACGAATAAATTATTCCATTACTTAAAAAGTATTTGGACTATAGTGTAGGTTGAAACAGCGATGTAAGCAAAAATAAATGATAAAAAAAAATAGAATCTCTAAGATACTATAAATTTACCAAAAAATAGACAAATAGACGCCAAATATATAGTCGAATTGATTATGAGAATATCACGTTAATAAAACTGATTTAAGGATAATAAATTCTGGTTTAATAATTTAATATGAATATTTGTAAAACATAAATAGATATTTTTTTTTAAGTTTCAAGTTATTTGTTGTGTAAATTATACTGTGATGGTTTCCCTTCGGATCATGTCAAGCATTCAGTCAACTGGGTATTAGTAAATTAGAACAATTCAAACCATCTTAACCAACATATTTAAAATTACTTTTGTTCATTTTTTTATTTCATACAAAAACAATTGTTTATTTTGTAAAAGATAATATTATTATAAAGACAATTACTGCTTTTTCGTATTAGTATATATATCTGTATCTGTATCTGTATTATGAACTGCACATTGTAACAATAAAGACAATATATGTATAAAAACCAAAAAAAAGTATTTAAAAAAATGATAATGACCACTTAATAAAAAATTAGCATGTTTTTAACTAATTGTATGTCAACGTGTGTACCTACTTGTTTTTGAATAAATTAATAATTGTTATTAACATTATCGGCATATTATTAGGAGGTTCAGAATAAATAAATACTTGGTAATAAAAAAATTGAATCTAACCAAAATTAAAAATCACAAATTGCTTTTATATGAGCATATAATACAATCAGTTTCGTACAAGTATTTTTTATAGAATACGAGGGCAAACGAGCAAGCTTGTCGCCTGAACAATAAACACCGCCTTTGACATTCGCGACAACATATATATTACGGCAGCATTGACGGCCTTTAAGGTATGTGTAAGTAAGCTTGATTTTTGAAGGAAGCAATGTTATATGAGTTTGGAAATATAATGTTCGATAATGAATGAACATATAAATTTTTTTAAATGTTTTTTTTAAAAGATGGGCTTTGAAAACAAATATTAATTCATTCATACAACATTTTATAAACCCATCTGCAATAATATTCCATATACCTACTTAAAATAAAAACATCCATAACAAAATGGACGTAAAAAATGAGTTATATCAAAGTTATTTCAACAACAAACAAGTTGCTGAGGCCTCCGTGGACCTCGACAGTTCTGGGATATCGCAGAGGGACCGCCTTCTTTATGCCACGCCCACACTTCGACACGCCCACCACCAGTGCCTAGAGACTTAGGCTATGTGAAATATTATTCTTATGCCGACTCAAGACGTTATGATCAATGACTATGTGTATATATATACAAGTATACATACTATACCTTCACAAGCAAATATTAAAAAGTATGCTGAGATAAATTATATTCAAGAAGGCTTTTAATTATAATTTTTATTACCGATTCTAAGCAAAATATTTTTTAATCATTTTTAGGAAGATAAGGAAATGTGACTAGTCAAATGATAGGTGAATTAGAATTATAACATATTATATATATAGCATAAACCCTTACCAAATAAATTATTACCGGCTAAGTTTAATTATACTTTTTGTTCAAAATATTCACCATCAATTTATTTTCAAAGTATACAATATCAAAGCTAAGACAACCTTGATATACATACCTATGCAATCAATCAAGTTAATGATAAATCTGAAGGCAAATTTATCCTTATCTAACTTGACGGATTTATCTAAATATTTTAAATGCCGAATAACATCAGCTTACTAAATTATATATTTTTCAAGTTTTAATTTTACATAAACATATTCATATAAATAGCGCAATCGATTTCAAATTCAGAGGATTATACATGTATTGACGAAAAATAGTTGTATTTTAAACTTTGGGCTAATGGCTGCCAGACCCCACAAATATATTGAAAGAACGATTAAATAATACTAAAGATTACTTTGAATAGAGTATAAAGGCTTATTATATATACCATATCGTATTTTTTGCTTTCCTGAAGTTTTGTTTCTCTTTCTGATAAAGGGAAAATCCGCACCATGGTTACTGTTATAATAATAATAATACATATTATAATTATAACACGGCTAGGATAGTGAGGAGGTTCCTTTCCTTGGACGCATAATCCTTCTTGTGCTTGGTTTATCCCTTCACGAAGGATTAATAACCCTAGTAATAATATTATTTTATATTAATAATATTTTTATTAAGAGAAAAATATGTAAATAAAGGAAAATAATAATAATAATCTTTATTTCAGACAATTTTTTTTGGTCCATACATTTTATGTGAATGAAATTGAAAGTGCTAAAGAATTATAAGGAACACTCTCTTTATTTTTCTTAGTATATTAGCTTACATTTTCTGTGATTTCAATTAGCTATAACTATAATGCCAGAGTCAAGTAAAATAACATCAAGTATATTTAAATGTACTACTAGTCGACTTGTAATATTACGTCTTCATAAAATGATGGCCATTCTACCAAAACCTACTATTGAATTTTGCAGTCAAGTTAAAAAGACACGATAACCCATTTTTTTAATTTCACTTCCCTTCAACGCCCTTATAAAACTATATTAAGTAAATAAGTCACCAGAATTAAGCAACATAACTGAATGTAATAAAAACTCAACTTCACTAATGTAACTCTTGGCGGAAAAACTCTGATTTTCTGACATTTTATCACAGATAGTCAAACAGATCTTGCTATTAATTAATACACACATAACCTATAAACATAAAGAAGGTAATCCACTTAAATAACATAAAATGAATTTCCATTGTTATACTTTATTCAAGGACACTGGAATTTACGGTGTGTGTTCATAAAATACACACAATTTCGTTTCATAAATAATTTCTTATGCATTACGATTGTATCGTTTGCATACAAATTCCATTTCCTGAACGTAGTCCTTTAATAGAACAATAGGAACTAGATCCAGGCATCACAATTAGGTTACTATTGTGCTGGAGCGCAGCTAGCCTACTAAATCTAAATCTACGGGGAATGCTTCCATTTAAATTCAAGATTATCTTCATTTATAAACTTAGCAAACAAGAACATTCTCTTCATTTTTGATACTTAAAGATGAAGAAAATTTTATTGAATTAACTGGCTTCTAATGTTCGTTGTCGAAGAGGCACTAAAAAGAAGACAATCATTTATAAAATGATAAATAACAAAATAATAAAACTACATATATTATATGCCATTCTTCAATTTACACAATCACAAGTATTCGCAAAAAAACACGTCTTTAGTTTTTATCCTAACCTAACCAGAGACAAAATCTTAAAAAAGATAAAGGACCATAAACATTAAAACTGAACATAAATATTTCTCACAAAAGCAACTAATTAAAAGAAAAGTAATTCCTATTACAAAAAATTATAAATTATTGAGCTACTTTCCGCAGTTTTACTTAGATAGTATTTGGTTTTAAGACCCAGCCAAGCCTTAAAGTTATTTTTATTGGATTGAAAATTTTCACCTTTAACTTGATGTTAGTAAAGATATGTTGATGATAACATATATCCCACTTTTTATCACTTCTTTTTAAGGGAGTTAAATACAAACGAGGAAGTGTGCTGCTTAATGCAAAGCACTCAAAGCAAAGTACCACCTATAAACAACATTACGATATTACAGTACAACCAGCGACATTACGGTACTGTTGTAGACCTTTGAGAAAGGTGTAAGGTTGTTTTCTGAAGACTAATGTCGTATCCAAAATAACTCTAATGATTATGAAAAGTAATTAATATCATATAATATCAATATTGCGTTCCAAGTAGGTGTCCTAATATCTCATATCGATATAAACGTATTTTATCAAATTTCTTTTACTATGTCAGGGATCCAGTAGCATTTCCCTTCCTACTTCATTTTAATTCGAAACCTTAAGTCAGCTTTAAATTACACTTTTTGCTGCCCTTATAACACCCCCGACGACTGTCCCGGATTAAGGGCTACCAACGGGTACTTTTTCCGGCAGTGTCAAGAAACATCGCAGTACCTTTAGATGGTCCCCGGGGGGTACTTCCAGACCCTTAACGTTTACGACTACGCGATTGCTTTTCTATGAAGGGACCCAGAAATGTTCACGACAAAAACAGACACATGATGCAACGGAAGTCGATAAGAAATTGATTGGCCATAGGAGTGTGAATATCTATGTCCTGACCACTTGAGTGCGCGAGAAACTCAAGTGGTTTGACTAACACCCATGTTTGGTAAAATTTGGTTTCCGATTTTTTTTTGATTCACATTTATCTTAGCATAATTAAGTGTTGGCAGGTGAAACCATATGATACATTTGTAACCTGACTAAAATAAACAAACTTTTCTCTTTATATTAAAACCTGGCTAATACGCAGGAAATAAATTTAGTTTTACAATAACAAATAAACTACGACCTATCGACTCAATTGGTTCAGTGGCGAAGCTACTACTTTAGGAGTCATTGATCGCGGGTTAGATTCTTCCAACGAGATTAATATATATGTATATGGCCTGACCTATTTATTCCAAGTCTGTGTGCCCTACCTATCTGTCTTGGAAAAGCATATAGAGTTAACTCTTTCGGAAATGGAAATCCCCATGCCCAGCTGTGGGACATATATTAAAAATTACTTAACTTGTAATATATGTCACACAGTTTATACAATTTTTTATCTATTTTTGTTTGTTATAAATAAGAGAGATAAAAAAATAATTCAGAATTATAATTAAATATTATAGAATGTAATATAGTTTAACATTAATAAAACAAAGTATCTAATATCAATGATAATATCTATATATTAAGATTAAATAAAAACGTCCAATGTGGTAAACAATTGGCTTAGTGGCGGGGCCCCCCGCCCACGGAATCAATGGTCGCAAGTTCGGTCCCCGCATCGGAATAAATATATGTACAGCCTTAAGATATCTATTTCGCGTTCTTACCAATTCGCATTAAACAAACGTGGTGGGTTTACGTCCCTTCTTCCAAAAATGGAGAGGCCCGTGCTCAGCAGTGGAACATATATGGGCTGTGAAATAAATACATAACATGATTCTGCCTATAAAATAAATAATTCGCAATATTAAGCTATCGAAGGTATAGCATTAAAGTCAAGACTTGAAAAAAATACTGACTCAAGCAAACACTTTGCATCACTGTTACGTTTTTACCTTTACATTTTCATGGTATATTTCCCACAAACTGAGTGGAAACATTTCGGGTGCAACGGTGGGTAGGATGATGTGAGATAACTCGTCATAATGCGTTTAGCGGTGCCCTTCTGCTATCTGTCAAAGATTAATAAACAGAAGTCTAAAAAGAACTTTCACGAAAACAATGTCGTAACTTTTGTTTCCGTTATCATTGATCACTGACTTTAGATCTTTGACTAAAAAAATCTGTTAAGTATTGAAATGAAATACCAAGATACACTCACAGATTTTTGCTTATTATTATTGCGTAGTCAAGGATTCCAAAATTTATTGTATTTGAATATGTTTATGAATTATTTTAAATGTAAACATCAAGTGAAAAATGTTGATAATCGTAAACAGAATAAAGAAAGTATTTTTAAATTCATTTATCGTAGTTTTTTTTTAATAAAGCCAATCACGATTTTGGGAAAGATTGCCAGAGGTGTACTGTTATGGGATAATAATGATGATGATGATGATTCGAAGAGTTGATAATAATACCATTCTAGGTAGGTAGGTATTGCTATTCTTATTTAACATTTAACTCAAAAGAATATTAAATGAATAGAAAGAATGTAAAGATAGGTATCTGAAAGCAGAATACTTTTAACATCTGTCCAGTCTATTAATTTTTACTCTCTATATTCATATTACCGGAGGTTCTATATTATTCAATATTTTCAAATTGGCCTCGTACCGTAGTAATGGAGCCGAAAAAAGCGCAGAAACCGTAGCAAATGGATTTTGGGTTGATTATTTATTTAAAATCCACGGATTTGCATCTAAAATGAACTTTTCGTTGGTTTGAGCAGTTATGAATCTAACGAGCTATGACAATGAAAAATTCTATTTTTGATCATAATATTCTCATCAGGTTAGTTGATATGATTTTAACATTCGTTTGTTATGACAAAATATCTTACATAAATTACAACAAGTCCATAATGATAAATAGAAATAAAGCAATTAGAAAAATTAAAGAACCAAACCGAATCTCATGTAAGTATTTTTATTCGTATACATATAAGTTTATTTGAGCTAATCAGAATAAGTAGAATGGATTTTAGTGAAGTTTTTATAAGAGGAATTACCCAATTTTCCAAAGTAGAAAGTATTTCAAATTATTCCTTGCCTTCACGCAAATAGCTTTATCCGTTTTCAACACTAGCCAAAATTAAGAAACAGGCAAAAAGAGTTAGAGACATAGAGAATGAAAATGGACTTTGAGTTTTAGTAGATTACAATAAAATATATGAACTTCAGATAAAACAGTTGTTTAGATTCAGACTGGCTGATTCATTCAATTTTACTTGCTTAAGGTTGAAACATTTTTCTAAGTCTTCATTTCAGTATTCGTCAACTCTTACAGATATCGGTTCTCTGACAAACATGAACAACCTATTGACACTTCAATTTGTTAACTCAAAGGGCCAAAAGGGCGACAATGTGGTCGATAAACCGTTACCTAGTCTATACTAGCCCACTGCTAGACAAGCTTTATTCCAAATAAAGAGGACTCACAACTAATCATTACGCTAGGCAGGTGGATTGGTACCATATAACCAGCTATCTCGCAATGGTAAAGTTTGATTGTACCCGTAATTTTAGCTTCTTTTTTAATTTTATATCATAGCCTAATCCACCCGCCGGGAGGAATAATTTAGAGTGCTAAACATTTCTAGCTAATCTTCTAACGATTCTGCTAAGATCAGGATGTAATTGGCAAAGAATAGTTATGAGATATCCTCACCTTTTACGTTCATATCATTTTTCCAATGTAGCTTACCAGTTTAATCATACTTCGACAAATGCAAAATGTTTATTTTAATACCGTTTCGCACACTTCAAATTACAATAACAATAATTTTCTTCATAAATAACACTATTTCCATATATCACGGCATGCCCCCAAAACGCAAAAATAACAAACTTTGAGTCGACAAGTGGCTCCAAATTTGCCATATGACCATCGTGTCACGACGACCATTTATCATGCGAGATGTGACAACTGAATTTATTTATATAAAAAATAAACAATAGTGCTGTTAGGGCTGGGCTTGGCCCCTGCACAAGTGCTATTCGTCCTGTTGCTCTTTAACCACAGATTAAATACATACAGAGACAAAATTTTAACTTTTTTATAATATTAAATTTTATAGTTTTTTAGTTTTCGTATTTATAAAGTGTTTTACGTAATTTCTTTCATGTACTTTTATACATATTTAATCGTTTTACGATAAGCGATCTTTCATTTACTTTGAACACTGTTGTTTCGACGTATTGGGCAACTTTTTCTTTTAATTTTATTTTACAATAGGAAAATATAACTTTATATTCAAAGACCAACATATCTTTATATTCAAAATGAAATATGAACTAATGCTATTTAATAGGTCACTAATTTATAAATATATTAATGAGTTTTTTATTTACAAAAAATGATTAACTAAAACTTATAATCAGTTTAAAAATGATAAGATGACTATGTCTTTGCAATCTACTCTGTGGAAATAAACTTGAAATCCAGGGGTTAGCTGGCGTATCTGTGCTCTTTAGGGTACAATACAATAGAAAGATAGCAATTTGATATTCAGGCCACATTTTTAATAAGCGCCACTACCCGGACCCGATGCAGGCGGTAATAGCTCGGATGGGCCCACTGATAAATAGCTTTTTGTTATGCCATTACCGAGTCGCCCGTAATCAGGCCATTTTTTAAGATTCAATCACTTAATCTATGTTTTGATCACCTCAAAAAACATTTTAGTTACGCCTACTTTTGGTATTAAATATTTTTTACGGCATATTTTCGTAATAGAAATCATTTAATACTGTTAACTAACAAATACAATTAATTCAATTTTCAATTTATACAACAATCTTGGTACGGTAAACAAGGCGATATGTCCACTGATTTTCAAAGTGTGTATCTGCTTCTATTATAGAAAGTTCGTCATGTTTGGTATACTGGAAATAGACCTATAATCATGCTAAAATTGAAAATTTTGCCATTTTAATTTTAAACAAGAGGTGGATGTATAACAAAATTTTTTCTCAACAAATATTAGAATTGAGAAAATTTGTTTGATGTTGTGGCTGAAAAATGAAAAATATTGACTTTAGATTGTATACCATTAAATATTTTGCAATGACGATTAGTATCTAAAGCCTTCATAATTCTCATATTAAAAAAACAAATGGAAAACTGTCGTAAGAAAAAAATATATAGTAATATATTTTTTTTTAATTTTAGATCGATTTTAAATAGATGAATTGTTAAACAATCGATATAGATTTTTTATTGCCCATAAATGCATGTCCCATCACTAGGCCTCCAGTTTTCTGGGAGAATTTATATTAACCCACCACGCTTCTCCAAAGCAAATATGCCGACATCCAATCTCGGAATAAATACCTGTAGGCTATACATATGTACTATGTATATATTTTTATCCCAATGCTTGAGCCCATAATCATTAACTCTCAAAGCGGTAACTTCAGCACTAAGATGTCTATATCACTAAGTCGTCATACTGACTAGACATTAGTATAAATACTCTAAAAATTAACTTTATTATCAATTTTATGAAAAAATCTACTAATGCCTTTTTGTTGTTATCCCATATGCAACGTATAATAAACTAAGCAAGGAATGTATGTGCATCACACTGTCCTAACGAAGTATTGTAGCGCATCTGTTACGATCGTTTTGTAGTGGCTTTTTATGTTCTTTGACATTGACGGCTTGCGAGTACATACATTCATTATGCTTGTAATACTACTTGTTTTGTTGTCAGGATAACGCGCACAAACAATCCAATTATTTAATAAGGGTTAAGAGCTTCTTTCTAGTAGGCACCAAAAGAAATTCTAACGAAAAATTATTCATATAAAAATATAACAGTATGTCCATAATTATATCAGTTTTGGTACTTTAATGAAGTGGTCCTCAATGTTCGGATTAACTTAATGTGTCTTGTGCGGCCCGAAGGTTGGGTACCCCTGCTTTAAAGAACATTAAATATGCGTTTCACTAGATTCCTTTGATATATACTGATAAACATTCTATATACATTCACGCAAAGATATTATATACATTTTAAAAGTGGTAGAGCCACGCTGCAGACGAATACTTTGTCAAGAATGGCATGTTATTTGTCTGTAGCATGAATGAGCCGGTTCGCCCGCGGAAGTACCACACTCCTGCAGAAAACCGGCGTCTGAGTGGTAACCCAGCTACTGCGCTTCGTCTGATGAGCGGTTGAGTTCCAGAGGCCCCCATCTTTCAACATCTATCCAATGACAAATAACACAAGCAACATCCTTGGAGTTACAAATATGCTTAATTAGCGGCAGTTACTTCGCGGATCAGGTAACTCGTTTGCTTACGTTATAAAAAAAATAAAATAATTAAATTCTGACGGTAGTTTTAGCAAAATCAATTATACATAAACATGAAGGCACTATCCTCGGAATTATAATATATTAGATATATTATTAATATTTTTTTTTGGAATTAATAATTATACTCGATGAAAGGAATCGATTTTGGCTTGTAATGTTGCAGATGTCTATGTGCGACGTTGTTTGGTTTCATCAGTCGACAGCTTGCTCGTTTGCTTCCCAAGAGAAATTAAAAGTAATTTGCACTTACAACAGATTACAAGTACAAAAACTAGTTCAGATAGTTCAGTTATTTTATTTTTTTATATATAATATACCATGTATATCTATATATATTATAGGTAGATGTTATTTTAATTTTTAAAAGCTTGATTTTTTTACTTTAATTTACTAGAATGTAAAGTTACAGAATATAAAAATAAATAAAGACATTAAGTTAACATTAATAATAAAACCAAAAAGCAATTTTCTTCAAAACAAACATCAAGACTAACTTAGACAATACAAGTTGGAGGCAACTTAACGAAACTTACTCGGATCGCTTAATTAGTACTTCGGTCCTAACACAATACCAACTTGTCCTGTTTAGCATACCTACTTAGTGACTACTTCTTACCCCTAGTGCATAGTTACATATACGTTGTTAGGAATTATATTTTAACTTAATAATAAATATAATATATTTATGAGACGACCGATTGGCTCAGTGGCGGAGCCCTCCGCCCACGGAGTCATTGGTCGCGGGTTTGATTCCCGCATCGGAATAAATATATATACGAATTTATAAATATTTATTCCGAGTCTGATAACCCCCCCCCTCCCCCAATCCGCATTTCCGTTCCTGCTCTTTCCTTTCCTTTCTTCTCTATCCTTTCCCTTCATCTCCGCCAATCCACGGTCTGCCGTGCCAAAGGATGCGTGGCTAAGGGCAAGCTTAGTCGCAAGCTCGCCGACCGTCTCGGGATCGGGCTCCCCCGGGTACTATGGTGCCTTACTTTAGCATGCAGAGCTCTGCTGGGGCTGACCTCCATCCTCCCTTGCGGCTCGTGAGATTCACTAAGATGAATTTAATATACCTAATTTGTTAAAAATGACGGCGACGTGGTTCGCCACCCGTCACGTCCTGATTCTCACGAGGGCGAGAAGCGACCAATGAAGAGCCGTTTCGCTGCGATGAATGGTTAGCGGATGGAGCTCTGTGGTCTCTGCCAACCCCTGCGGGGGATAGGCGTGAGTATATATATATAAAAAAAATTACATATTTTTGTAATCTTTATATGTATATATGTCCTATATCTCGGCCTGGAAATGAAAGAATTAGATCAGAGTATTTTTAGGCCGCATATATGTATATTTATCTCGATACGGAAATCAAATTCGCACTGAATCAATTAGGTTCTCATCAATGTAAATATGTATATATTCATCAACATTTCATTATTCATCGTCATACTCAAAGGTAATTGTTTTCGAGTTCCGGAGGCCCAACACCCTCCCCTCTCTCCCTTTACCTTTTCCCCTCCCATTTCCACTCCCATAATGACACTTTCCTTAAAAGTCGGCAACGCTTCCATACTGCCTATAGCGCTACGGTTGTCTATGGGCGGCGTTGATTGTTTCCTTCAAGTGACATGCCTGATCGTTTGCCTTTCTATCCCATAAAAAAACATGTTCATAGGCGGTGGTGTTTATTTTCCATAAGGTGATCCAACCGCTGGAGAACAAGTCACCGACTGACTCTTTGACTTAATATCTGAAGTATTATGACAATGAGCAGATTACTTGAGTTATAGATGTTAAATACCAGCAAATATATTCCTCACGGTAATATGTCTGTCTGACTGTCTGTCTAGTCTGTCCATCTGTCCGGTCTATTCAATTGCCTAGACTGTTCGTCTGTCTGGTCTGCCCAATCTGTCTAGTCTGTCTAGTGCGTTTGTCTATGTGTCTGTCTGTCTGTCTGTCCGTTCGTCCGACCGTATGCATACACATTTGTAAGTCCCCTCTGCTTGTATATTATAAATGTAAATATAATATACAAGCAGAGGGCACTTACAGAAGTGTAATATATTATAGATTAGTTGATGATGATTACAATTATTTGTATTTTATTCTCTTCGATACAAGAAAAACTCCTTTCTATCATGCTAGAAATGATAGAGATTTCTTATCTTAAGAGACCATAAAATGAGCAGCTTAGTATTATATCAATATCAATATCAGCCCGCGGCAGTCCACTGCTGGACATAGGCCTCACCCAAGGCGCGCCACCTAGCCCGATCTTCGGCTACACGCATCCAGTCTCTGCCAGCCGCCTTGCGCAGATCGTCGCTCCATCTAGCAGGAGGGCGTCCCACACTACGTTTGCCGAGTCGCGGTCTCCAATCCAGCACTCGTCTACTCCAACGATTGTCGGTTCTCCGACAAACGTGTCCAGCCCATTGCCACTTCAGTCTGCTAACTTGAAGAGCAATGTCGGTGACTCTGGTTCTCCGGCGAATTTCTTCATTTCGAATTCTGTCCACCAGAGAAACCCCGAGCATAGCTCTCTCCATAGCCCTCTGAGCGACTTTGAGCTTGGCGAGGAGACGGACTGTCAGTGTCCATGTCTCGGCACCGTAAGAGAGTACGGGCAGGACGCACTGGTTGAAGACTTTTGTCTTCAGACTTTGTGGTATGGGCGACGAGAAGACTTGACGGAATTTCCTGAACGCTGCCCAGCCCAGCTGTATCCTTCTGTCGGTTTCTTTCTCCAAGTTGTCTCCGTCTAATCGCACTATTTGGCCTAGGTAGACATATTCCTGGACAACTTCGAGAACTTCACCATCGATCGTGGTCGGTTCTGGCTCAATATGTTGGTCTACCATTATTTTAGTTTTATCCAAATTCATAGCCAGACCGACCAGTTTAGAGGACTCATTTAGGCCGTTCAGCATTGCTTGTAGTTCTTGCAGCGTTAGTAGTTAGTATTATATACATAAGCATATTACAAACCCAACTATTACTATACGTGATTAGTTTTAAGGATTAAGACAAGACGAACACCGCTAAATCTTTAAGACGTAAAGGTGAAACGTTAATATCCGGGCAACAAACTGAGGTCGCGCTAATTAAATACAAATCTCAAGACAATACGTGGCGTTGAAATATACAAGAAGCGCGGACACACTGGGTGGAAATTGAACCTGGAACTATACGCTTGTCATCTTTGACCGATTAACTAAAAAATATTTTTCATATTAATTTATATTGAAATTTTAAGATTGGTTGAAAAATATAATTTTTGTATTTACTCTTATGCCGTACATATAATTTCAAAATCAATATAATGAGAATTCGGTTGCAATAGCTGGAATAGTAAAAAAAGCTCACTTTGGGAGCAAAATTGTAAAACATGTCCTTCAGTGATTTAGGAGCGGCAAATTTTAGGGCTAAAAATATTATTATTATGCAGCTTTTATTTGTTTATCTTTTAATCTTTTTTTTTAATTTTTAGTAATAGAACAAATATAATTTTTTACTTAGAAAAACACATTTATGAAATTATTATATTGTTATCGGTTTTTTGAAATAGGTGAAAATTTAATTAAGAGATTCTGTTGCATTACAAAATATATAAATAAAATAAACGGCAAACATATTTTATTGTATATTTTAAAAAGTGTCAATTAAGAACTAATATTCTTAATTGGCACTTTTTAAAATACCTACATAATATGGTGTTAATAAATGTACCTAAATGTGTGTTGAATGTGCATTAATGCATGCAAATAGTAAAATCATAATATTATTGATATAAATATAAGTTATTAAACTTCAACTTCCTCATTGACTATATCATTTTCAATGTTATAATATTGTTACGATATTACCGTTTGCTATGATATTTTGGTAAATAAATAAAATAACTGGATGATATTAAGTAAATATATAAAGTATTATTATAGTAAAAGATAAATTAAAAAAATCATTAACCATTGAGGATATGTTCAAATGAAAAATATTAGGAAATAATTAAATGGAAAATATTAGGTATTTATAAATTGTATAATTGGAAATATCACATAATGTGAATTCAGAACATCCATCCAACTCTAAACTAGCGGAAGTTATAATTTATGGACCGAGTTCCGGAGTGAGCCTTCAAGACCGCGCCGTGGGGACGCTATAGTAAGACGGTAATGAAACTCTTGATGTATAATGCAACCAGCCGTCTGAGATCGCCTTAAAACTAACTTCAACATCACGTAAGTACGGAAATTAGTTCCCTGCACTGATAAGTCCGGAAGAAGGTAAATAATTAGGTAAGTATTTAAGCAACCTTGTTTTAATCTTGAACCTTTCATTTTAATAAAAACAAAATTTTTTAAACAAATTGTATTATATTATTAATGAAATGTATTATATTATTAATGAAATATATTATTATTTATCTATTATAAAATAGGAGGTATTTTTGCAGTTTTTATTAAAAATTTGCAAAGATAAAATAAATAAATGATATTAACTTCAATAAAAAAATTTCCATCTTATATATTTCTGCCATCTGTTGAAACTTTTATGATAACAATTTAAAGACGGATCAACTAATACTGAAGTTATTACACATCTTCAGAGTTCAATATATTTCCAATAGATGATGCTAACAAAACAATAATTTAGAGTAATATTTATTTTTTAAGAAAACGACAATAAAATAAGCAGAACTGAACATATTATAATAATGCTAAAACTTAATTTAATATAATTGGTTTCGGCAACAAAAGGTACATATTCGCCGATAGTGTAAGGTATGGTTCTTGCTTACACGCCTGAACTTTGACCGCATTTGCCGCAATAAATAAAATCGATGTATCATTCAAATTGTTACATTCAAAACTAAAAAATAGCAACGTATACACGTCTAGCTATTGGGTACAGGCTTTTCTCGTTTACAATCAATCAATCAGGGACGTCCACACCCCGCGCAGAGGTGTGAGATTGAGCCTCGGGGATGAACCCCACTGCTCGTGCAGCAAGTCAATGGGGCAACCGCCCCCCGGTCCTAGGTGCCGCTATTCTCAGCAGTTTTTGGGCGTCCATTAACGACTTCGCGTCGTCGAGATATGGCTGAACCTATTCCTACGTTGGGTCCGTCGCTGGCCCTCTTCCCTCGCGGGAGCCAGGCGGCGACAAGAGGATTTCCCGTGGGAGCGGACGTCCCTCAGGTGGGCGAGCGTGAAGGAGTTTTATCGTTTACGTTTTCCTTTGCTGTAATGTAGTAACGTAGTAGTCAGATGTGTTGCCGACCTTTTTTGAACACGTACGCTATTTAACAAATTGTTTTTTTACGGTAAGAATATAAATGATAGGTGAGTAAAACAAAACACAGTAAGACAGTATAGACAAGTAGATATATAATAGAAAGAAAACAATTTACTGGAAGTTTGCTAGTGTGTATTGTACACTTTTAGAACTGAAAACAGATTGTAATTTAGATATATTAAACTTCAATGACTATTGTAATATGTGTAAACATAAATGACATAGCTAATATTCTATACACCGCAATAAATGAGAAAATAAATATTTCCATATCTGCAAGTTATTTAATGGTTAATATACTTTATAAATGATTACGTAATTATGACTACAACTGATAAAAATACGTTATATAAACGAGTTACTTTTAAACGTTTCATTTGAGTTTCCTATTAGTGGCGGCAATGATGTTGCGGGTAACAGTTTTATTTGTTATTCTTTCAATCGTCAATACGACTTTTGTGGAAAAGTTCACTGGAGAGTGGTTACCAGTTGCCACATTTCCTAACGTGATCACATATCCTATATGTGATAAATATAATATTACTGTCTTGGATACAGACTCTTGTGAATGCGATGGTGTGAACGCGCCTTTAATGAAGTCGGACAAGATCGCCACAAATACTCCACCACGTTCCTATGTAATGCCCATAGTGATAGTTGAAAACCCAGAAGATGTTGCTTCAGCGTTGGATTTAAAATGCTACTGCGGTGAAGAACAGAAAAAACACGCGGTCTATCGACTTATCGACGACAATTATTTCGTGATGTACGAGAAACATCCACAAAATACTTATGCCTCCGAAGAACCAAACACAGCAAACTTGTTGGTGAAAAAAGTACCCACCACTTCAGAATTAAAAGAAGTTATTGCGAGCATTCCGGAATTGAAGAATAGGAGCACAGGAATAGCTTGCGATCCTGATACCTTTAACAGCAATGAACGCAAATTTAAAAGAAAATTTAAAAATATTTCTTATCTTTATAAGCATACAAAATTATCTATTATACACAAATTTGAATAAGCCATATCGGGTAATATATATATATATATATATATATATATATATATATATATATATATATATATATATATATATATATATAATATATATATATATATATATATATATATATATATATATATATATATATATATATATATATATATATATATATATTCCCACTCACCTGGCAACTATTCTTTCCTAATGTAATAAATATTTGTAATCCATGCATATATTTATTCCGATGCGGGGAGAGGGCCCTGCCCCCCGCAAATAGACAGTGTTATATTATAGACGCTGTATATAACGCTTTTGTATTATTTATTATCTTATATAATTCTTATATAATATTTTATTATCTATTATAAAAAAATCTTATATAAATTCCTATATTTTGGTACTTTCAAAAAATAATTATGGATACTATAAATAATAGGTTGGCTACTAGAGACTCATAATATCTCAATTATAATTAAATTTTAATGCCATTGCAGGAATCTTTTAATCACAAGCAGGTATTAGGTAATTATTTTGGCAACTAAATTTTATGTAAGAGAAACCATTTCTGAAAATCATTTAATTTAAAAAGGGCCATTAAATAATACAAAATTTGAATTAATTTTTATTATTTAGGTAGATAAAAATGTTAAACACGTCAAATCAAAATTGTGTGTAACTTTAATGTTAAAAAGATTATTTAACGAGAATATTTAACGTTAAAAAGAGTCTAAAAAAACAATATGTACACTTTTTACTGAGTTAGGTTTTATTAAAAAAAATAATAAAATCAATGTAGAAATACAATTGTTATTGTATTAAAGGTATCTTTTAATTAAACCGATTGGCTCAGTGGCGGGGCCCTCCACCCGCACAGTCAATGGTCGCGGGTTCGATCCCCGCATCGGAATAAATATATTATGAATTTATAAATATTTATTCCTAATGTGGTAACCCCCCCAATCCGCATTGCCTTTCCTGCCCTTTCCTTTCTTCTCTATCCTTTCCTTTCCTCTTCGCCAATCCACGGTCTGCCGTGCCAATGGATGCGTGGCTAAGGGCGAGCTTAGTCGCAAGCGTGCCGACCGTCCGGGGATCGGGCTCCCCCGGGTACTATGGTGCCTTACCTCAGCATGCAGGGCTCTACTGGGGCTGACCTTCATCCTCCCTTGCGGCTCGTGGGATTCACTAAAGTGAATTTAATATACCTAATTTGTTGAAAATGACGGTGACGTGTTCGCTAACCATCACCTCCTGATTCTCACGAGAGCGAGACGCGACCAATGAAGAGCCGTTTCACTGCGATGAATGGTAGCGGATGAAGCTCTGTGGTCTCTGCCAACCCCTGCGGGAGATAGGCGTGAATATATAATATATATATATATATATATATATATATATATATATATATATATATATATATATATATATATATATATATATATATATATATATATATAAAAAAAAGGTAACATTAAAACAGTTTTGAATTTAGTCGGCCGACCACACTTTCTTTTTTTCCCGATGGGTATCATTTTCGCCCCTAAGGGTGGAGTCAACAGTCTTAATCTTATAACAAAACCTATGATATGTTTACAAACATATTTCTTTAAAAACAGAGAAGGTTGCAGGTATTGTTTTTCCATTCGCCTTTAAAGAGCGTATTTTTCTGAAATGCAGAACTAAATTCTTTGTTATTCTTCAAAGGTTTGCCAAGATTCTAGTATGCTAAAGCTTTTATTATGTTCACTTTGCACTGAATACGTAGTGCTTGTATGATCTGGTTATTTTTAGTTTTTCTTTTTAACGACGATTAGCCAAACACAAATGCCGCGTTGTTAGCCGTTTTCATGACCAAATGAAGTCAACTTATACATCCCAACTTTATTAATTTTACCCTTTTTTATAATTAATGCTACTCATAAAATTAAGAGTCCCAAAAAGGCTTTCTTAAGGTATATACATTAATCGATATAGTTTACAATATTAGTTGCCAATGGGCTTGTATATATATATATATATATATATATATATATATATATATATATATATATATATATATATATATATATATATATATATATATATATATAAGCCTAAAAACATATATATATATATATATATATATATATATATATATATATATATATATATATATTAAATATTAATTTATATTAACATAATAATAATTATATTGAATTGGCTGTCGCTTTTTGAATATTATGGTAGCAAATTTTCGAAGCTTATCTAAATTCAATGGCACCAAATTATTATAACTGAGCCATTTTATTTTATTACATGCATTATAGAGATAGCTAGGTTTATATTTAAGTTACCTGGAAAATAATAAGCCTATTAAATATAAAAATGGTAACTCCCATAAAAATTTTTGACCATCTTTTAAGTAACTGCCATTTAATGAAACTATATGATAACAATTTAAACACGAAACAATCAACAATGAAGTGTTTTGCACATCTTAGGAGTTCAATATATTTCCAATGGATGGCGCTATAACAAAACAATAAATTAGCTGAATACTTAATCACTTTTCAAAAAAGATTATAATAAAAAAGCAGGACTGAACACATCGTAATAATAATAAAACTTATTTTAATATAATTAGCTTCGGCAACAAAAGGTACATATTCGCCGATAGTGTACGGCATGATTCTTGTATACACGCCTGGACTTTGACCACATTTGCCGCCCCAGGACACAATGCCCACTTGAATTCCATGGCATACTAAAGCTCCACCGGAATCACCCTGTAATAAATAAAATCGATGTATCATTGAAATTGTTAAATTCAAAACTGAAAATAAGCAACGGATACACGTCTAGCTATTGGGTACCCGGCTTTTCTCGTTTACGTTTTACTTTGCTGTAAAGGTTGCTCGTAGTAAATCAGTACAATTTTTTTTATAACAGAACAGGCAAACGAGCATGTGCATTACTTGGCGGTAAGTGATCACCGACACCCATAGACGCCCACAACGCCGGAGGAGTCTCTGATGTGTTGCCGACCTTTTGTGAACACATACGCTATTTAACAAATGGCTTTTTTACGGTAAGGATGTAAATGATAGGAGAGTAAATCTATTCAAAACTTATAGTAGACAGAGATCAATAATAGAAAGAACACACCAAAATGAACAATTTACTGGGCATTTGATAGTGACCGTATGTTAGAGTTGAAAAAAAATTGTAATATGAATATATTTAACTTCAATGACTATTATAAAATGTGTATACGCAAATGGCAAATGATACCATACTATACTAGCCTACTAAAATCATAAATGTGAAAGTTTGCGAGTATGGATGTATGTTTCTCTTTCACGAAAAAACTACTGGACGGATTTGGATGAAACTTTACAGTAATATAGGTTATATCATATAGGCTACATTTTGTAATGATTTTATGTAATTTTCTCGTAATATAACGATACATGTCAATTATGTTGGAAAAAATCTAGCCTCTGAGAGCTATCTTGGCGTACGCTGCCTAAACCATTGAAGTTACACAAAGATGATGTACCGTAGGATTGTTTGTCTTGAATAGTTTTAAATAAACGCGACAGCATAATCTACCTTTTACGCGGAAGCCTCTATAAACAAAATTTTGAACCATTAATTAAGTAAAAAATATATTTATTTAAAATGATCTGTCACGAAACTTAATGTGGCAGACTAAATTCCGCGGAAGCGAAGCCGCGGGCAAAAGCTAGTAATGCAATAAATGAGAAAATAAATATTTCCATATCTCCAAGTGATGAGGTCAATGGTTGTATTTACTTTATGAATGACTCCGTAATTATGACTAGAACTGATAAAAATAGTTTATATAAACGAGATATTTTTAAAAGTTTTATTTAAGTTTCCGATTAGTGGCGGCAATGATGTTGCGGGTAACAGTTTTATTTGTTATTCTTTCAATCGTCAATACGACTTTTGTGGAAAAGTTCACTGGAGAGTGGTTACCAGTTGCCACATTTCCTAACGTGATCACGTATCCTATATGTGATAAATATAATATTACTGTCATGGATACAGCCTCTTGTATTTGCGATGGTGTGAACACGCCTTTACTGAAGTCAGAGAAGATCGCCATAAATACTCCACCACGTTCCATTGTAATGCCCACCGTAATAGTTGAAAAGCCAGAAGCTGTTGCTGCAGCGTTGAATTTAAAATGCTACTGCGGTAAAGAACAGAAGAGACACGCAGTCTATCGACTTATAGACGAAAATTATTACGTAGTGTACGAGAAACATCCACAAAATATTTATTCGTCCGAGGAACCAAACACAGCAAACTTGTTGGTGAAAAAAGTACCCACAACTTCAGAATTAAAAGCGGTTATTGCGAGCATTCCGGAATTGAAGAATAGGAGTACAGGGATAGCTTGCGATCCTGATACTTTTAACAGACAATGAATGTAAATTTAACAGAAAATTTTAAAATATTTCTTATTTTTATGTGCATACAAAACTATCTATTTTACACAATTTTTAATGTTTGCAATATCCAGTAAAAGTGAAAATTCGTTTTTTTTTTTTAATTTTATAATAACCCACTCACCTGGCAACTATCCTTCCCTGATCCACCAGCGCATAGATAGGATGAATCCTGGAACTTCAACCCGTAAGTATACTCGCATACAAATTCTGATATTATAGGAACGCAAACCATCAGCAAAGTTTCCGAAGGACTCTCCTGAAAGGCCCCATATTTTATTGTTCCATTTCATTGACATACAAAAATGAAAAATGTACAAAATATTAAAATTTTAAACTTTAGCGTTATTCCTTATATTAAATAGTATTGTACATACAGAGTTAAATAAAAACTTGAACAAAGGGTTTTATTCTATAAAATACAATTGTCGAACCAATTCATTGCCTTCAAAACAAATAGACACCGTTATATTGACAATATATTAAATGATAAAGTAATTTTGAGTTTTCAGAATAAAGAAATTTGCCGGAGAACCAAAGAAAAGCAAACCGCGTCTCAGCAAACAAATTGTGGAACTCCTTCCAGGCTAGATGAAGCGAGGTCGTTTTCCAAGCAATCCCTCTTATAGAAGTTACTTTAAAATATAAGGTGTCCGAATGAAGAATTAAGAGTAAACACATGCTTACTGATTATTCAGCCAATAATAAGAGAACATCCTGTCTTCACTTCACTTACGTACTAATAATAATACTACACGTAATAATAATAATAGTATATATGCTCGGCTAGGATCTTGAGAAGGTTCCTTTCCTTGGATGCATAATTCTTCGTGTGCTTGGTTTATCCCGCCACGAAGGATAACCCTAATAATAATAATATTTTATTTGAGGTAATAAAATTAGAGCATACAATGTATGGGTGATACCAATCCTTACGTATACTTTTGATATTTTAAAATGGACTCAAACTGAATTAGAAACCTTGGACAGACGTGTACGTACGCTGATGACTACGAACAGATTACACCATCCTCATTCATCTATCATGAGATTGTATCATCCACGAAAAGAAGGGGGCCGAGGCCTGCTCAGCATTAAAAATATCCATAATCGTGAAGTATACAACCTCAGGTGCTACTTTCTAAATAAAAAAGAGTCATCCTGGCTTCATCGCGACGTAGTCATCAGCGACAAATCGTTAACTCCGCTTAATATGGCAGCAGAGAACTGGCAACCACCTCCTGTAATGAGCAATGCAGATCGCGTCGAGTGGCAAGCAGTTGCATGGCCGTTTTCGCCGAGTTCTAACTAGTGCTGATGTAGACAAACCAGCTTCGGTACATTGGTTACAATTCGGTGATCTCTTCGGTGAGACCGAGGGTTTTGTCTTTGCAATACAAGACGAAGTTATAAAAACTAACAACTACCGGAAATACATCATGAAAGACGGCACGGTTGATATATGCCGAGCGTGCCACCACCCGGGAGAGTCACTGAGGCACGTTATTTCCGGTTGTTCCCAGCTATCAAACGGGGAGTATTTGCACAGACATAATCAAGTAGCCAGAATTGTGCATCAGCAGCTTGCCATTAAATACGACCTATGCGAGCAGGAGGTGCCTTATTATAAATACGATCCAAAGTCAGTTCTCGAAAACAGTCGTGCAACATTATACTGGGATCGATCCATTATCACGGACCGGCACATTTTTGCCAATAAGCCTGATATTGTGATAGTGGATCGAACTACACGCGAGGCAATGATAGTTGATATTAGTGTTCCGCATGACGAGAATCTCATTAAAGCGGAAAAAGATAAACAAATAAAATACATAGACCTCGCGCATGAGATAAGTGGGGT